>SEMN01000426.1:0-445964 GCA_005408345.1 Macquaria australasica | reverse complement strand
TATATATATATGTGTATATATATGTATGTGTGTATATATATATATATATATATATATGTATGTGTATATGCATGTGTATATATATATATATATGTATGTGTATATGCATGTATATATATATATGTGTGTGTGTGTGTATATGTATGTGTATATGCATGTGTATATATATATATATATATATATATGTATGTATATATATGTGTATATGCATGTATATGTATGTGTATATGCATGTATATATATATGTATGTATATGTATATATATATATATGTATATGTATGTATATATATATGTATACATATCTTCTTCTCTCCTCCCCTCAGCCTGTGAGGAACCGCAACGAATGGATGCTTCTTTTTTTCATCTCCTTCATGATAATGAGCTTCTTCCTCCTCGACATGTTCATCGGTGTAATGGTGGAGACCTTTTACCAGTGTCAGCAGGAGTAAAGAGCTAGAGATGAAGTATTACTGAAGGCGGGAGGAGAACTGCAACCCCAGAGCACAGGTGAGGAGAATGGAGGGGCTTGTTGGTGGTCTATTTTTGTGAGCACTGCCTTTCAGGGTCTAAAATACAAAAGGGAAAGACGGTTGGTGTACATCTGAATATCTCCATCTGTGTGCGTGTGTGTGTGTTCTAGAGCCTGAGGAGATTCCATATTACACACACTACTCCCCCATGTGTCGCTCTATCCATACCCTGTCTACCAGCAACTGCCTAGACCTCTTCATGACTGTCATCATTGTCATGAGCGTCTTGATTATGACTTTCGAACATTATAATCAACCTCAGGTAATGCACACACGCGTGCTCAGAACTGCCACAAAAAGTGAATTGGCATCGACTCTGTGACGGGATAGAAATAAACCTGTGTATGTGTGTTCAGTACATAGAGAATCTTACGGAGTATTCTACTATGTGTTGTAGCGATCAGCTGTCAGAATGACAAAAAGCACCACGTATTCTTTATTGAATATGGATTTGTGTGTGGACTCTGATTTGTCTCAGCCACTCATTCCACTTGACATTTCATCCCAAAGTGGAGCTCTTGTTCAGTCTGGATGGAAGACTGAGATTAATGAGGGAGCAGTTGACACTGAGGATACACTAAAAACAACCTTGGAGGAGAAATTTCATATACTTATGGAGGCACTAAAAGCACACAAGGAGGAGCTCCAAAGTACAATAACAACTTTGTTGAAGGATGTGTCTACAGCGTATGAGCAACGCTTTCAACAGTTACATCAAAGCCTAGACAAACAAATCAGTTTTTCTGAGGAATCAGTTTGCGGTATTGAGATATTAAAAGATATCAGAGTATTTATGACCCCAGTCGTGCAGTCAGTCGACCACCTGCAGAATGATGTGTGGATATTGTCGCAAAGTATGGATTCAATGTCCCAGGAAATGGTTACAATGAAACAAACCCTCAACATATCTGCATTTACATCTGTCCCGATCCAAGCTGCCCCAAACTGTGATCGGCTGGGGGGAGGCCCAGAGGCAGCGCCTGGAGGATGAACCAGATCCCCTAATCCCTCTGGGTCTGTTCCAATTTTTAAAGTCATGCCATTTGGATTGAAGAACGCCCCCACCACATTCCAGAGGCTCATGGAGAGAGCACCGGGAGAACTGAAAGGGGTCATCTGTTTCGTCTACCTGGACGACATCATTATTTTCTCCTGGTCCTGGGAACAGCATTTCTATGATGTCTATGCCATCCTCGACAAGCTCCGGAATGCTGGCCTTATGAACAAAAGCAAGCTGTTCAGAACGTCCCTGAAATTTCTGGGACATATCGTGTCAGCTGCTGGAGTTCATGTTGATCCAGACGAGATTGAGGCTGTGCGCAACTTCCCTGTATCCCCCAACTTGAAAGCCTTACAGAGGTTCCTGGGCATGGCCGGGTGGTATCATCGGTTTGTTCCCAGCTTCTCGCAGGTTGCTGAGCCACTCAATGCCTTGAAGAAAAAAGGAGCAAAGTTCATCTGGTCTCCTGATTGATTGCCAGGCCCTGTATCAACAGGTCGTGGCAAATGGCAAAGTCATCATCAACTCGAATACTTCCTTCTGTATAATGGAGGATCTCATCTACCGTGTTGTCACACTCACTCACTCACTTACAAGACCATCTATCAACTGTACATACCTCCCAGCTTCAGGTTGCAGCTTCTGGGAAATGCTTGGGATGGATTTGATGGGTCTGTTCCCCAAAAGCTCCAAACAAAATGTTTATCTACTGGTTTTTGTGGACTATTACTCCAGGTGGGTGGAACTGTTAAGGAAGGCCACTGCAGAAACCATATCTCAAGTCCTGGTGAGGAACATCTTGACCCGATGGGGCGTTCCTGAGTTCATTCTTTCTGATCGTGGGTCAGTTTGTCTCCTCAGCCTTCCAAACGGTGTGCCGAACCTGGAATGTGGGACACAAATTAACATCTGCCTATCATCCCCAGACCAACCTCACAGAGAGAGTGAACCGCACCTTAAAAACATTCGCTGAGAGGGCCCCTGGATGTGGTGCTGCAACCTCGAGAGCCTGCTCCTGACACCCCTGCCTACACCAAGATCGCGCAGCTGGAGGATCTGTGTTCCTTTGTTTCTAAAAAACTGGACTCGGCACAACGGCGCCAGAAAAGGAACTATGATAAAAAACAAACAAGATATGGAGTTTGGGGAACAAGACAGAGTCTGGGTCCGAGCCCATCCTCTCTCCAAAGCAGAGAAGTCGTTCGCTGCTAAACTAGCCCCTAAATGGCAAGGGTCATATCGGGTGGTACAGCAAGTTGGGCCAGTGAACTACAAAGTGGTTTTGGAGGATTCTGGTCAAGATTTAAAAGTTGTCCACATTTCTCGCCTGAAACCCTGCTACCCTAAAGCTCAAGACCTAGAGGAGCAGGAGCGTAAGCGTGTTCTGGAGATTCTGAATGAGGACACTGATGAGGAGGACTTCCTTGGCTTCTCATACACTGTATATGTTCTGCTGCCAGTGATGGATGGGACATCACTGGGAGCAGGGGAACAAGAGAGTTATCATCATGACAGCTCCCTGACTCTGACCTTCAGTCCTTTCATCCATCAAGAACGCATTATTGGGATGTAATTTTGAGAACGGACATTTTTGGTACAACTACTACGCCTCACCTTAGGTCAGCTTTCGCTAAGGGGGGGGAAGTGTAGCGATCAGCTGTCAGAATGACATCACCACCCACCTGTCAGAAGTTCATTCACATTTCACAGAGTTAACACCCACAATCTCATAATAATCCAATCACAATCCCTCAAAAAACCCACGCAGTGTGAAACCAACCTTCAGGAAATCTATTAGGGGATCTCAGTGCGGCTCCTGAAGGAAGTCAGTCAGTGGAGGAGAGAGACGGCAACTTTTACCTGGTTGCCGATCGCGTGTTATGTCCGCGTCGTTGTAGCCGCGTGGTAGCGGTACGTTCGGCTGTGAAGTCCGGGTCCGGAGGAGGAATACAGTTGAGGAATATTTCCCAGTTGTTTCCCTGGGAGTTGCCGGTCCTGGCGGAGCTACGGCCGACGCTGCAAAACCTGACCACATGACTACCGACTGACTGACTAACCGACGGTACAATGAGTACTTGGTATACCATTGTAAATAATTAACTGAACTGCGAACAGCTGCTGTATTTCTTTTTGACATTTCCTGGTTTGATTTGTTTTGGGGGTATCCGCGGTAAAACCCGGAGCGGAGTTTGAGTTGTTTCCTTTTTTTGATTTGTTGTGTACTGGATTGGGACTGGACTGTGGGGAACAAAAAGCCAAAACGGATCGAGTGGATTGAACTGAGAATGAAAAGAGACATTCACACGCACTCTCACACACACACCCTAACATTGCCGGCTTGTTTGAGTTAATACACTTCTTGCAAAACTGAATTGAGCTGTGGTGCAGTGCTGGAGTTTTGATTGAGTATATTTCATTGCTGGTTGCCATTTTGCTTTATTGTTTTGTAAGGGTTGACATATTTTCTTGCTTTCTATGTTATAATTATTATTTGTGAGATGCGACTCTGACTGGAACCTCACTAACTTTTTAAGTGTCAAGCCCGCTACAGTGTTCACATCCAACCTGATCATCAAAGTCCTGCTGAAGCTTGCAGCGTTTGGCGTGCTGAGGTTAATGAAAATCAGGTAAAACACTAGCGAGAGTTTAATTTCCATATTTGCGTTTCCACGTTGGGTGTTCTAAGTGCCCAAAGTGTTACGTGACGTCATGTTTGTGTGTGTGTGTGTGTGCGTGTGTGTTTAGTTGGAATCTGCTGGACGTCGCTGTTTTCTTGGTTTCCATCATCAGCATCATTTTGTCAAGTCGAGTCTAAAGTCATCAAATTTGTGACTCAAGTCCAAGTCATGGGACTCGAGTCCACACCTCTGGTGTGTGTGCACATGAGTTATCCATGACAGCTCCTGTGTGTCTCTTCAGTGCTGAAGGGCAAAAAGATCTGGGTTTTGCTGAAAATGGTTACCAAGACGCTGTCACAGGGGAACAGAGACACTGTGGGGTTTATTTAGTCTTTTTGTGTGATTCATTCTAAATGTAAAGAGAGTATGAATGAATTTGTTTTGCATAAGGATAAGCAGCACGCTCCTGCTGCATTTGTGCTTGAGTTGATGAATGATGAATGT
The DNA here is from genome assembly GCA_005408345.1 of Macquaria australasica. Taxonomy (NCBI): domain Eukaryota; kingdom Metazoa; phylum Chordata; class Actinopteri; order Centrarchiformes; family Percichthyidae; genus Macquaria; species Macquaria australasica. Next base: position 441,311 of record SEMN01000426.1, on the reverse strand, counting down.
TTACGGTGTGCAGATTCTGACCGTTGTGCAGCTGATCTAACGTGCGTTTTGATTCCAGGTTGGAAATATTTTTTTTCATCTATGCTGCGCTGGGAGTTGAGCTCTATGGCAAGCTAGGTCAGTCGTGCTGCTAGCAGAACACACACATAGGCTTACAGCAAAGGATCATGGTCCCAGAGCTGATCCCATAGTCACTCATGTATCCACACTGCTGCCAAGGAAAGCAAAAATCCTTTAGCTAAACCTTGAGTAGTTGGCCTCAGGAGGCAGCGTTGTGAACACCACCAACCCAGAGCATCATGTAGCCAATGTCATTTAACATAATCCTTTTGTAAAATTATGGACTATAACGTAGTTGAATTGGGACAAATACTGTAGGCCTACTCTCACTCACACTATCAGTATGTTAAAAAAGCTGACGTTGTTTGCACATTTCACTTTGGGGGATGAATAAACTGTGTGCGCTTGATTCTTAGTTGCTGACTCAAACACATATCTGGACCAACATGTCCACGGTGCAGAATGATTTATATCTGTCTGTGTGCACCGACGATCACCCGTGCCTCGGTTTGCATCGTCATGCCAACTTCAGGCATTTTGGGATGGCTCTGCTCACGCTTTACCAAGTATGCACTGGAGACAACTGGAGCGGGATTATGAGTATGCACACACTCGTATGCACACAGACACAAGCTATATATATAATAATAATAATCCCTTAACGACAGAGAAAGCAGTGACGTGAAAAAGCCATTTCCCCTGGTACACTTCTAATTAGTTCATTTTCACGTAATTGCACAGCAGGTCAACTAAATATAAGAAAATAGGAAATTTGTCTACAGGCAGCTTACAGTTCAACGTATATGCAGAAAAAAGTTTACTATAATAAATGAATGATGAATTAAGTTAATTGGGTTTAAAATGGAGAAGTTCTTTCAGTGAAATTCTCACTGTAATTGGTACCAAATTTCATCATTCTTCACAGGAAACTTCTCAGGAAATTAGTAAATTACAGACCCATAAAATAGTGTCACAATAATGTTGTGTCCTAACTTGTAAGATCAGATCTTTCAAGCTCAAGATAAGAATTCTGTATATTTTCTACATTTTTTAAAAATATTTCTGCTGTACTATTAAGTTTCTTATTGTCAGATTATTCAACTTACTGTGGTTAGTGTTTCAAGGTGAGAGATTTCGTAACGTAGCGTCCAGCCTGTGTGCCGGCCTTTCTGAATCCTGCTGTCTCTCTCAAGGACACAATGAGAGAGTGCCGTGCCAGTGACGATGGCTGCTTGAACTGTCATGATCCACCATGGACTGTGCGTGTTAGGTGTCTGTTTCCTGTTTTATTTTGTAATCCTTTCTGTCTTGTTCCTGTCCTCATGTGTTGTTTCCCGCTCTTGTGATTAATTTCACCCGTGTCTTGTTACCCACCTGTGTCTGCTTCCCTTGTCTCCTCCTCTATATATACCGGTCCTTTTCCTTTGTTCCTTGTCGGTTCATTGTTGGTTGTCTCTCCCTGCATGTCAGTTTCCCTGGTTCCTTGAGTTCCTGTTGTGTTGTGCTTCGTTCTGTGTTCCTGTATTTGTGCATAAGTACATTTTTGTATTAAATAAATCATCTTGCTGCACTCAGCCTGCCTTCATCTGCGTTTGGGTCCTTTTCCCCTGCTGCCTAGTTGGCAAAACCCTGACATGAACTACCTGTCCTGGGTCTCGCCAATATACTTTATCAGCTTCGTGGTGATAGCCCAGTTTGTTCTGGCGAACCTGGTAGTGGCAGCTATCATGCAAGCTCTGGAGGACAGCAACAAGGTAGTTACTACAAATGCACAGACCAAGAACGCACGCAAACGCACAGCCATTCTCTTTTTCTTAACAAAAAAAAACTAATTTGGTACTAATTATAGGGAAAATGAAGACATTGTCTTTATTTTACTTTAATTGCACATAAACCCTTTCTAGGTTACAATTAATTGGAAATTATTTTAAGTGCAAGTTTCCAATAATTACATTTGGGTTTAAATCGAGCTTTTCTTTTAAGGAATTTCCTCTGGAAATCAACACCTGATTTTAAACTCAAAACAAGTAAGTTAATTCAAGTAACTTAATCAGAACTTGGTCTCTATTTTTCCATAATTGGCACCGAATTAAACAAATCACTACAAAAGAATTCTGTAACTTATTATTGTACAAAAATCATTGAGGACCAGATTTGCTGACATTAAAGTGCATATTTACACATCGGGATTGTCTTTAGTCAGAGTCAGTTTGAGGGGAAAAATGCAATGGTGACTCACCAGGAACAATGTCCTTGTTAGTCTGAATAATCCACCGAAAAAATAGTCTCCATGAAAACTTTTCGGTGGATTATCCAGAGTCACAGGGACGCTGTTTCTAGAAAGAGATTTTGCTTCTGATTATTTTTAAATGTAATTAATCAACCCAACTTTTTAAACCTCAGCCCCTCTGTAAAAACACACCCATTAGAAACTCAAAATCTTTGCCAGCTAAATCCTAAACTCAGTTAACAAACAGAAAGATTGTGCTCTGGTGAGGAAACATGACGAATAAAATGATAAAATAAAGTAAGCTTTACTTTCTGACATACCAATGTAACGGAAGAGTATTTTAATATTTAAGAACAAACCTACTAACTTCTGTCTCTTCCTGGAGGAGGACGAAGTGCAGAATGTTGAGCAGGCCGCGCCATCTCCAGGGGAGAGCATCAGATCCAGCAGCTCCAGCCTCTTCAGCACAGAGGGACCCTCAGAGCCACACAGACACCACTTAGCCCACTTGTTTCAGTAATGTATATATGTACATTTGATTTAATGTTGCTTTTGATGGCTGTTTTTATCTGACAAGATTTTGAGTTAATTTGTTTATCATTTTTGACTTGTACTTGTACAAATTTATGAAATGATTTTGCTTGAATAAATTGAACAAACCTGATTTGCATCCATAGGTAACTGTTATTTTGTCATTTTTAAGTAGTGATCTAAACTGGCTTTAATGCAGTATATCAGGGGATCCATATGTTAGTAGTTGAAGTGTGAACAATGAGATGATTACAGTTTTCAGACACCACCAGAAAGTGTCTTGGCTATTATGTAAAACAAGATAGATGGTAGACAGAAAAAAAACCACTTCAAGAAAGAAAATCCTCAAGAAATCCCTTCTTTTATTAAAGAAATCCTGATGTTTGAAGTTTGTATTTTGAATCCTGAACACAAATACTTACTCGGTATCAAATATAATATAAATAATATACTCGGTATCATCCATCCATCTCTAGTAGTGATGGCCGGATGAAGGCTTATGAAGCTTTGGGGCTTCAAACTCCGTAAACACAGCGACATCTAGTGGCTGGTAATACTTATAGCAGCCCTTCATGACTGGGGCCAAAGCACCACACCTCGCTGATATTAATAGTTGTTGTTTCATTTGTGTGCAATAAAAGTCCAAGAAGCCTGTGTGTTATTTAATCTGTATACTTTTGTTCAGAAGTGCTGCATTAAATATAAATGTTATTGTGCAATATGTTAGAGTAAAATAATTATGCATTGTCCAAAAAACCCAGATATAAAATGTTTGCTGACAAGAAATATTGATGTACATTTTTGGTGTAGTTTAAACCGAGTGGGCCACTGTGGGTCATGTTTTTAAACTTAATGGTTAATATTTATGCCTATGTGACATTTCATACGAGTTGCAATGTGATGTGATATGAGAGTGATATTCATTAAATTAGTCTATTACATTGACTTGGTAAAGACATAAGTATTCTCATACTTATGTCTTTCTAGTGCACATCACCATATTTCCCAATTATTCGTCTCTTGTCTTATCCTACTAATGTGCCAATCACAGAGTTTAGCTGTAAAACTTTCTAAACTGTCAAACTGAATGAAGCGCTTTCTGAAACACCAGCTTCGGACGTCATCAGTCATGTGATATTCTTCATTTGACAAAAGCTCCGGCACATTGTATTGAAACAGCGCGCTTCACAGAAGTGAAACAAGCTTCAGAGTCTCGGTATCATCCGCCCATCTCTACTGTTTAGTCTCTCAGATTCTTGAACAAAAACATACTTAGAAGAAAGTAACAAGATCAAAAACTCTTTTTTCTCTCAGTTGAGGTGTCCTTGAATTAGCTTCAACATCTGCCAATGAAGCACTGATGAAAACAGAAAAAAAATCATTTGGATGCTACATTCCTACTAAAGCAGGTCAGACAAGAAGGTGAGAGCACACAACATTTTAAAATCCTGAGGAGAAGGGAAACGTGTTCTCCAGTAACAAACAAAGTCTGATCGTCAAAAGTCTCCTGAAATGTTTCCTCTCCTCTTCTTCTTCCCATTTCCTTTCTTCCTGCTCTCTTCACCGATCAGGTCTTTGGAGGCAGAAGACTTTCGCCTGGCTGCCTCCTGAAGCAGTTACTGCGAGAGACGCTTCCCTGAAGGAGAGATGGACGAAGACAGTCAGGATGAGATCAAGAGAGAAATCAACAGAATTTAGTGATTGAAGAAACAAAATCACAATAATGGAGCCAAATACCTAAATATAAATATATATCCATAACTGTGACAGTATATTTACACACAAGAACAGCCTCTACAAGGAGACATAGAGCTTTGTATCAAAGTTGCACCTGTTGATGGTGAAGTTGAGGATCTCTGCAGTGTGGCTGCGGTACTCAGACACCATGCTGCCAGAGCGAGCGTCCCATAAGTGCAGCGCTCCGTCTAAGCAGCAAGTGGACACCACAGAAGAAGTCTCTTCCCACTGCAGGTGAACGATGCCAGTCTGGAGGAACACGGAGAGGAAGTTTGGTTTGCTGACGATCACTATGCTGTTTTTAAACACATCTGACCACATACTGAGTAGAGGCTGGTATTAGAAATCACACTGTATATTGACTGCTTTGCTAACAAGCCACCAGGTCGCTAAAACACAATTACTGCCTCGTCTACAAGTGCAGGACAAGACAGTTACCAGTGTGACTGTAGCCCAATTTTGGACACATAATTGAGCAAAAAGGCTCTAAAAACCCACTGTGCAATACCTGCTCAGCACCAAACAGCAGACAGACACAGTTAGCAACTAGCTGGTGAACACAGTGGAGCATCTAGCAGCTAAAGAGCCAGATATTCCCCCCAGGAGTTGGAGGAGACCAAAAACAGAGCTAAAAACGAGTGAATATTGGACTTATATTCATCAGGTGGACACAAGCACGACTTTAAATGAATGCCAACGTTGCTCTCTAACTGCTGGATGTGTAAATAAGCAACTGTTTGCCAACAAGTAAATAATTCCTTTCATTAGACGTTCTCTTCCAGGTGTCTCTGTATATATATATATATATATATATATATATATATATATATATATATATATATATATATATATGTTAAGACATTATCTGCACACAAGCAGCATTAACTCAACTAGACCTAGAATCCATGGCGATATGCACGGGGAACTAAACTAAACACACGAGAACGCACAACCTCTCCCTCTTTCTGCTGCTTGTTACCTCATGATGCCTCAGGACTTTTGTTGAGAGGCCAGAGTCCCGTCCAGGTAGGCCACAGCTATGAGAGGCAGGCTGGAAAGGACGAGAGAGATGAGACCTTTAAGAAACTAGCAGAGCTGTGAAACTCAGTATGTCTGAAGATACGATTCAGGATTCCCTCTGGTATTTGAGTAAAAACATGATTTACAGCTCACATGTTGCAGAATCCCACCGATTCCACAGAGTTGGATTCTCCCTCGTCTTTCGATCCTTTGGCTTTGCCTCCATCCACAGAGAACAATCCGACCACCTTTACACACACACACACACAACACAAAAAAACAGATTGGAAGCTGATGAAGAACACTTTAGCTTTATGAAGAATACAACAACAGGACGTTTCGGAGGTGCAGCTACATCCACGCGTGTCACTTTTCTTTTGTCACTGTGCACAACACAACTTTCTTCTCCACCTTTTATTACGTCTTTCTGACACCCACCTTGCCTGTGGCGGTGTTGATGAGCTTGGCACAACCGTCCACTGAACCGTCCTTGTTACACGCCCCCTGGTGTCCGTCCTGACCTGTCGAACGAGACAAAACCAAATCATCAATGTAACAGTGATGTTTATCTTCTCAGTTTTTATACAAAGATTCTTAATGAGCAAATGCACTGCAGGAACTCTGATACTGTCTGTATTGTGGCTACTTTAAAATCAGGGCTTAGTCTTAGAGAGTCTAAGAGTCTCATGTAATTTGTTTACACTGATTTTATTTTTCCTGCTCTTGCCTGTTTTATTGGGCTGTATTTGATTAATGTCTGATACTTTTATAGTTTGATTTATTGGCTTCTAGTTATTGTTGTCTTCTGTTTGTATACACTTTGTAACTATGTTGGGAGAAACCATATAATTCCATTAATCTTCAATAAACCCATAAAACAATGACGTCTTTTAACTCATCACAATAAATGCCAGAATGACTTTCCCATTGGGGTTGGAGCAGCAGAGTCACTTCCTGTGACATATTCATATCTTGAAAATAAAAATCTCCTCATTGTTGCTCCTCAGTGTCGTCTCTCTATCAAGTTCCTATAGTTATGACTGTAATTTGATGAGTTTTCAGTCACCTGGAAAACAAAAATCTACTAAAAGCTTAAAATGTAACGGTAACAGCAGGATGAAGCTACATTTGAGCTGCCAGACTCACCTTTAATGACGTGGACAGCGTTTCCCTGCTTCAAATCCCACACACGTACCGTTCCATCCTCATAACCCACCACAGCCCGTTTACCTGCAGAAAAACATAAAGTACAATAAGTTCATCTTTTACACCAAGACTTTTGAGGACTTTCTTATTGAATCAAGTTCATTCCGTCTGTTTTATCATGTGTTTGGGGGCCAGTATTTATTATTTAGAGTATATAAATAGAGATCAATAAACAGAAGTGGGGGAAAAAAAGGTTAATTGGCTGAAATGAAAGAGTAAAACAAAAAAACAATAACAAAAAAAAAAAAAAACTGGAGCAGGAAAGAAATTTTGCTTCTGACAGACGAGGTACACAAGAAATCCTGACAATGTAGGGAAAGATATTGCAAACAAAATCAATGGCAGCTTTATTCTTGTTATTTGCACTACTGACAAATAGAAAAAGAAGACGCAAAAGTGTTGTGACATTTGATCAATGTTCAAATCAAATGAAAATAAAAAGGCCAAAACTACCTAACTACCAATTCCAAATTATACATATTGCATTACATTGGACTATACATATATTGTATTATTCATCATGACTAATTATATTTTGTGTAATCACTTTTGTCATTTAAAGTGACCCCTGGAGCGCTTTTAAATTTAAGAGCATTTTTAAGTTGTAAGATATGTGATAAATAGCGTATATACTTAGATGTGCGAGTACGCGGAAAAGTGAAGAGTTCACTTGATAAATTCAGGCCCAAGTTGTAATTTCTAGCACTTTAAACGTTGCTAAGTGGCTTTTAACTGTACTTTTAAATACTATAAAGCAACCAAATTATTTTTTTGTGAGCGACTTTGTGTCTCGTTTTCCCACCTCTCACCATCAGGGAGGACTTTGCCGCTGGTGGCCTGGCACGCAGAACTCTGGAAGGTTTTACAGTCTCCTGAAGGGATCTTCCACATCCACACGTTGCCGTCGTCTGTCCCCACCAGCAGCACCGGAGCGCAGGGATGCCACTCCAACCACTGGGGAGGAAGCAGGGCAGACAACCGCACATTAACAGCTCCTTTACACACAGATTATTTCCTTCTGTTTTCTACTGGTGGCCAATGAGCAGATCTTGTAATTATCATGGGTTGTGTGCCTTGCTAAAGGGCAACTCAGCAGTCGCGGTTGAGGAAGGAGAGAATGACCACAAATTCTCAGCTTGAGTGGTCATCGTCTCTTATTTCCTCATAAATTCCTTCAGCCCCAATAAAAGACTTTACACAAGTGCTTACACATGCACAAACTAAACAGACACACAAACACACATTCAGGCAGTATTTCTGGATTAGACTCTTACACACACATTCTCTGCTCTGAAGCCCTTACCTCCAGATCTCCCACTTTGAAAGACCATTTCTCCTCTTTGGTTTGTACTTTCCAAACTCTAATCATGCCGCTCATGTCACCTGAAGCCACCATGGAAGAGTCATGGCTGAACACGGCACAGTCTCTGTGTCCTGTGGAGACAAACAGATACATTTTTTTTTACATTATTTCAGTGGCAGATAACAGCTGCAGAGAAGGACCAAGAAAGGTTTGTTTTGCCTCATAGACATTCTTTATGTTCTTGCTGCCCAACTGCAAACGGACAAGTCACATTCTACTAAAGTTTTGGAGTTCATTGTAAATGTTAGTATAGCAGATCACATAACAAAACTGGTGTCAACAACTTGTATCTACCCATATTTAGTCAGTTTAGCTGCAACAAGACATAGGTCCTATCATCACAGGGAGCAGGAGGGGACAGAACAGAGGTTTAACCTGCTGAGGGTCAGCAAAGTAACCCCTAACCAGATACTGGCAGTGATGCATGTTTAGTTTAGTTGTTTGCCAACCAAAAGAGGAAAAATACGAGGAGGTTTAGCCATTTTCACAGCCCTCAGTGTGCCTTTAACACTCACCTGTGCAGTCCAACAGAACCTCTCCGTCGCTCACCCTCCAAACGTAGGCCTCTTCATCCTCTCCAGCCGTTACAGCCGGATCTAAACTCACGCAAAACACGGAGCCTGGACAGAGGAAGGGAAGAGCAATTTAAAAGTTTAACTGACTGAATCTGCCTGATCATGAGAGCAAAACCCCAAGGCAACATGCTACCGGTGTGTTTGGAGAAGGTGAGCTCGCTGTCATCTTGCTCTGCCTCACCTTCCATCTCGTCCTCAGTCCGCCAAGTCATCTTGCAGAGAGAGAGAGAGAGTTAATTAAGATGGAAGGTGGTTATTAATGGGGCCCTTCAGCTGGAAAATGTCCCTAAACGTCTGTCAGAATTTGGTTCATTTTTTTAGGTCTAATTCCATGACTTCAATCATTTTCTCATCTCCGTGGAGCTCAATCGCATTTCCCTCCGCGTTATCCATGCTGTCAGCAGGCTGAAAGCAGGTGAAACAACCGAAAAGCAACCGCGTGAGTAAAGCTGCCTAACGTGACTTTAGGGTACCTCACTTTTAGCTACGTGCAGAGTCCTAACGTGGTTAAAAGTTACACTTTTTGTTTTCTTCACACGAAGCAGTGACTGGAGAGACGGACGCATAATGGCGACGTAGGGCACACAGTCGCTCCTTCAGCCTCGTAAAGCTCCGTATCCACAAGATGGCGGCATTGTACAAAATGAGCAGACGATGATACTACCAGTTTTGAGTACGTTTCAATAGCTGGGGCTGATTTATAAAGATGCTTCGACACCTTACTGTGTTATTTCTCCTCATAAACATTGATAATTTAGAGTCGGTCCTCCTCCCGCTGCTGCTGTGTCATGTAATCAAATGATGATTGTCTCACGAGGCCTTCTTCTTGTTTCCAGTAGGTGGCGCTATGACTATGACTATGACTGAAGATTGTCATATAGATGTCCTCAGACCTGTAAAATTATCCTGCATGAGACATTTGGAGCATATTGGATCGTGTACACTCAAGTTACGAGAACGGGACATCGAAGTTCAACGCCATGTCACGAAAAGTCAAGCTTTTAGCAAACTTTCATGGCGAAGGTCTTTAGATTACAAAGCCCAAATTTGAAGAGGATCCGATAAATTCTCTAGGAGGACTTTGTTAAAGCCTGTAAATGGCAAAAATTCCACTAAAATTCCAAAATGTATTCAATAACTTCAATGACTTCCTGTGCATTTTAGGATGTGGCTCCAGTAGGTCTAGACTAGACCCGAGTTTCATACATTTACGTCAAATCTTACGTAAAATGTCTACATTTTCACCACTTCTGATGCATGTGCAACATTTCACGAGTTTGTGAGCAGTTTTAGCCCCTCAAATGCAATTCATTTGTTGAAATAATAATTCCTTCAGATACAATAGGGTCCTAAAACCCCAGACCTTCTGTGCCTGTCGCAGGTGCTTGCTGTCAGTGCACAGAATCAATAGCTATGTCAAGTCAGCCACATTTAGCTGGAACTAAACCGGAAACGTGGGTTGGCCTTCAAAAGAAAGATTGTAGAATTGCTCACTTTCGCAAAAAGAAACAGATATGCAGGTAATATCTACACCAACACGCACTCAAAATAACCAACGGGGTCATTATATAAATACATATTGGATATATACGTAAAGGTTCCAATAAACCACATGGCGTAGGTAATTCATTAGAGATTTTATTTTGAAACCTGAGTGGAAGGTGCGTGTTTCTGGTCTAGCAGGCTGCCTGGTCTACCGGACCGGATGCTGTAGCGAGCCGTGTCGCTGCAGTGAGTGCTGCGCTTTCCTGTTTACGGGCGGGAAGAGCGAACATAGCAGACTGGAAGCCACTGTGTTTAAATCGGCAGCACATTTGTTTTAATTCTCCTTGATGCTAATGGTTTGCGCGTTTTAATGATACACGGGGCATTGCGAGGACTAGCGGATACGTTTTAAGTGGACCGTTGCTGAAAACTAAAGGGACTTTTGGAGAGTGCAGGGCAGATGGAGGATCCTCCTGCAGACTCTGGCGGCGGTGCAGCAGCGGAGGGCCCCGCGGTGCAGGTGGCAGATATCTGCTGGCCGACCGGGGCTCTCCCTCTGCGGCTTCTGGAGTGGAAAGTCAAACCCGGGTCTCTTGTTAACGTGGACTCCGTGCTAGCACTGTGTGCTCCCATACCCCAGGAGAAGGGAGCAGAGGCTGCCAGGCTGCCAGAGAAGAAGGTGAAGGCGGACCGTGCTGGAGTAGTCAAGGAGCTATGCTGTCAACTTGGACAAGTCATACCTCCCGGGTGAGTCACTCTGCTTGCTATGGCTGGCTAACGTTTGCTGCCCTGCCCCGTGCCTGGAAAGGCTACAGGCAACATGTCAGCTGTAGTTTCGGTAACGCTTTGCCAGCTATTGACTTCACCCGCAGTGTAACGTGAGCTAGCTAACGTGCTAACACAGCTATAGCCTGTATATAGGTGCTACGTTAATGTTAGCATGTTTGCTAGCCGTACTCAAACCAACACTCGCAGCATTGGCTCGCGCCAGTGTCAAGTCAGTCAAAATAAACAGGCAGAGTTTGGGCCAAAACTTTCAAAATAAAAGTGTGTTCGTTTAGAGAATCTGTTTCTGAACTTTCTTTTCAGTCGTCGCAATTATAGTGGAATTGAAAACCAATTGTTAGCAGGATTTTAGCAAACATTATACGATTTTTTTTTAAATTGTCACTTTGATAAACTTGCAATCATGCTTACAGGCACACCATTTTTACGCTTTTATTTTGAAGGCAAAACCACGTGAAGTGTTGTCTCGTTTTGTTTGCCGTGACGCAGCCGTCCCTCGGGTGCACGGAGTGTGTACACGCCGTGTAGGCCGACAGGTGGAAGACTGGTCCACGTGAAGTTGTTATACCTGCTTCTGCCTACCCGCCTATTATTTCACAATAACAGGAGATGTATTTTCAGCGGCTGCTTGGAAACGGGTGTCAGCAGCTTATATTAGCGCTACTTAGTTCCACTTTTCCACGTTCCCTCTTTTTTTTGCATTTAGTCTTAAAATTGCCCCACTTGTTCTGTGGAGTATAGAAGAAGCGGTCATTTAAAATTAGAAAGTTTAAACACCACTGATATCATTGCTGATCTTTTACAGCACTGATTCAAAACTTAAAATGATTTGCTCTCACCCCTGTGCTGCCTTCAGGTGCTCCTTGCAAACTCCCACTCCTGACTTTGAAAATCCATGCTGCTTGTGACAGTAAAGAGCCCAATCTGAAATAATATCAAAACAGACCATGTGTCAAAAGTGACTACTTTTAAAAATCAGGTGGAACAGAGATACTTTGGTCTGCAGCAGGAGAAGATTTGCATTTATTATGTGTAATGTTTTAAAAAAGGATAGTAGCAACTGCTACTCGTAATTACAAAGCAAGGCAACTGTGTGCATTATGCCATGCTATTTGTTCTGTAAGTAATAACCCAACATTTGCCAGTTACTCAAAGCAAATCGCTTACAGCTTTGAGGCTCACTGCTAATCTTTGAGATACAAGTGCTAAAACATGGAACATCTAATCAACTTCATTTATACTAAGGCCTTGCATGCCACAAAGCAAATGTTCATTTAATGAGAATCCGGCCAAAAGATCGATGCACTATTACTGGTTTGCTGAAAACGAAGTATTTACACTAACGTTTCTTTTCCTTTGTTTTTCCAGTGGTGTCATCGTCAGAATAGAAGAATGCAGCCATCCAATAGTAATGAAGGGTTTATGTGCTGAATGTGGCCAGGACCTGACTCAGTAAGGACATGCAAGCACGGTCACTTTTTAAATTATTTTACACTTAAGCGGAAACCTTTTATGTTTTCATTTTCCTGTTCATTCTTCGTATATGTTTGACACTTTTGCTCACACGTTGACCCTCACTACCTAAATAAATCAACTTTTACACAATTTCACACAGTCACCTGACACGCATCAATGTCATTCAGTGAAGAAACAATTTTAGAGTTGATTAATAAGTGATCTTTGTAAGGATGATCCTGTGCCTTATAGCGTACTAAATTACGGAGTAAACTTACAAAGTCTTTGTGTTGGATTCAGTAATATTTAATACCATCAGGTGGCACCAGAGATCATACAGAGAGAGCTGAGTGCAACCCAGGTCATGAATCAAACTTGTGCTCACACTCTCCCTGGTGTCAGTTTTATAAAGATGTACAATTTACAGCTGTCAGTTAGAATCCAAGACATGCCCAATTTATTGCAGATTTTATTGATTTAAATAATCACAGTGCAAGTATATTATTATTGTGACGTAAAAGCATGGCTGTTATTAAAGGTATTGCTTGAAAGGCACATAGAAAGTAGTTTTTGACAGTCAACACCTCGGCGTTTGCATTATGAGGATGCATGATGTGAATACCTGGTGGCATTGAAATATGAAACATGGAATCATTTTGCATGTCATTTGATCACATGTTGTATGTATTGATAGACAACAAAGCTGAGCCTGAAGTAGCTTAGAACTGCCAACAATCAGCCAAGTCACTTGCTAACTGGAGTATTTTTGTGCTCACGTTAGCTCAAGTCAAGCTAGTAACTGCTGCTAAGTCTAACACATTTGAATTTGCATGTTTGTGAAAGCCGCTTTTCTTCTCAGTCACAATGTGTTTAAGGATCTAAGAGATACACAAACCACAAAAATGCATGACTCCCACTCTTTTCCTTCTTTTTTTTTTTTTTTTACCTCTCAGGCTGCAGAGCACGAATGGGAACCAGCAAACTCCCATCTCCACAGCAACCGTCTCCATGGTGCACAGTGTCCCTGAGCTGATGGTCAGCTCAGAGGTGAGTCATATGATGGAGACATACGTGGAAGACAGAGCTAGTAGGGCAGATATACTTCACATTCATTCCATTATAAGACCTGTGTGTGTGCGCATTGCTCTTGGAAGCACAGTGCCCCCAATCCCTGCAATATGTTTTCAAGATATTATGCATGGATCGTTTTGTGCTGTTATTTTGTATCTTCAAATGTAATTAATTTTAATGCGAAAAAATAACATACTCAATGTTTCCTGGAGAATTTCAAGTATTTCAGGGTGGAAAATCTTCTTAAACATTTAGAGTACATAACTCTCAGCTGAAACAAATGATAACATAGTCGTGCATAATAAGAGTCTGTTTAGGTCTAGGTTTCCATAGACAACCAAATTAGATTATGCAATTAATGTGTGATCAAATACTGGAAAATGTTTAACCATATCAAAGGTAGATATGGATTGATCACTATCATATTTTCCCAAAATCTAGGCCAATGCATCTGCCTAACCCCGTAGTTAGGGCGTTTTCACACCTAACATGTTTGGTTAGCTTAAAACTGACCTTGGTGCATTTTCCCAGTTAGTGCGGTTCGTTTGGGCAGGTATGAACACAGTAATCGCACTCGGGTGCGGACCGAAACAACCGCACCAAGACCCTTTAGAGGAGGTGGTCTCGGTCCTGTTCCAAACAAACTCTGGAGCAGTTTGTTTGTGGTGGGAAAGTGATCCGACCCAACTACCGGTTGTACTCCGCAAGTTTGAGCTAAACGGCTCCTGTAGCCAGGTGTGCTTTGCATTCTGGGATGCGGCAGAGCACGCAAACCATTTCTAGAAGTAGCCGGAGAATGAACCAGCAATGTTTCTCTCACAGAAATATGCACTAGTCCAGGACCTACTTCCTGTATTTACTTTCTTGCTCCCGTCCCAAACACATCTGACCAATAAGCAGAGTGAACCTTCTCACGTGGTTTGTAGTGATGCATTTTAGTTCGCTTGGATTTTTCTCTGTGTGAAAAGAGACCAAACCCAGGGGAAAACGCTCCAAGTGTACAAACTCATCAACTGATTCGGACCAGAGCAAACCAACTATAGGTGTGCATTCCTGGACTAGTTAAGTTCAGTCCAATTAAACACAACTTTATTACCCTGTTAGGGCAATTACATACAGCTTGCAACCCAGGACACACAAACACACATACACACACAAAAAAATCGTATAAAATATTGTGAGGGAAAAACTGTTCATCGCAAAGCTTTAAAGAATCAAAAAATGTAAGCTTAAAACCATACGTGAAATTCTGGTAGTAAATACTTTATTAATGAATTATTCTATATGAAAAAAACACTGAGGTTCATTATCTTCATTCACTTCAACAGCAAGCAGAACAGCTGGGCAGAGAAGACCAGCAGAGACTCTACCGGAACAAAAAGCTGGTCCTGATGGTGGATCTGGACCAGACACTGATCCACACCACTGAACAGCACTGCCAGCGTATGTCCAATAAGGTATTATTCCATCATATCACTATTCTGTATCTGTACTGTCATAACTGGGATGGAGAGGCAACCTCACTCTACCACTAAATGTACTTAGTTTATGAAACAACTGTTTGTTCTTCTCCTTTTTTGACGCTTCCGTCTTTATTCCCTTACATGAAACTTAATATTATGCATGAAGAATAAATGCCACACTGTACAGTCGTGAAAAAAACGTGTATGAAAGGAACATGAAGGTGCCCTGTGGAGTTTTCTTGTGAACAAACTAAAGTTATTTTTACGTTAATTGCCTCTCACCAAGGCTGAACAAACGTGTTGTCAGTCTTCTTCTTCCCTGCTTTTGTTGGTGCATTGCTAAGTTTGTTAGCACGTTAGCAACTGTCAACGAGCGGGATAAGGTGACACTGATGTCAAGATGTAAATTGTGCCGCCCACGTCCTTGTGCACGATACAAACAAGATGGAGACCCGCTTGTCAAAAGATTGCTCATAGTGGTCAAAAACTATAAAGGGTACCTTTATAATTTATGAGCTTCATGAATCGTGTGTACTTGTGTAGCAGTCTAACATGCTGTCCTGATGTTGGTATTAAGCTGCCAGTATGCTTCATCAGAACTGCTTGTCGCATGGTTAAATAGCTTCGGAAACCCCCTCACACCCTTCCAAAATCCTCAATAGAAATTGCTATGTTTTTAGTACATGCTGTAATTCGCACACTCTCCATTTACCATTAGAAACAAGAGATCTAGTAGTAACTTCTTGAAAGTACGTTGCATTGACAGTTTTTCATTATTTAACAGAAGTTCTTTTTCAAAATCTTCTTGAAGAGCAGACATAAATCTGTGTTTTTTTTAAACTGATTGTATCATAGTTAACACTTGTTATTTCCTCCAGGGCATTTTCCACTTCCAGCTCGGGCGAGGAGAGCCTATGCTCCACACTCGACTACGCCCACACTGCAAGGAATTCCTGGAGAAAATTGCCAAACTCTATGAGTTACATGTCTTCACATTCGGGAGCCGCCTTTACGCACACACCATTGCTGGTAATGGACTCGTCTTACATTTTACAGCACTTTCCCCACATTGTAGACAGGAATGGAAATTAGCACCAGCCAAATGTAAAATATGAAAGTGGCTGGTAGACACAAAATAATGATTTACTATTGAGTGGCTGGTGAATTTCAACATTTATCTGTCAGTGGCTAGTAGATGTTTACATTTTAAAAAGTTAATTTCCCTCCCTGATTGTACTGGTTACATTCATCCACATAGTTTCACTCATAGCAAAATGCAACAGTATGCAATGTATTTAGATTTTGACAGTGTAGGGAAACTCTTGGTCTTCTGCTTGTACCGCCAGTTTGTGTCCATAAGAGGGAAGTGTCTGCTCATGTTTTGTGTTCCAGCTGATGTTACGTTGGTTCACTGTTGTGCATCTACTGTCTCTATGTGTCATCTCCAAGCAGCAGGGGTGCAAAGTTTTAAAATCCATGTTAAGCCCATTAATGTTTCGCATTAACATTTTGTCCAGGCTAGTTTTAGCAGTGTTCGGCTGGTGGCTGACTGCTGTTGAGTTCCTTCTAAATGAAAATATTACAGTTTATGATTCAAGGCTGTGTTATATTGAAGTGTAGGTGGTGTGTTTGTTTGCTGTCCTTTTGGTATTCAGGCTGCAATCTTTCATCATACTGTATATAATTGAAGCGGCCCCCGTCCAGCACTGTTCTGCCTTCCTCTATATGATGAATGTTTAATGGATTTTGAATTGGATTTTACTACTGGCCCTGATGCAGGGAGGTCGGCGTGTTTCAGAGCACTGCTCCAGCTATTGACAGCAGCTTCTGTTGTGGTTAAAAGAGACTCTGGCCTGGCTGTCGTGTTCAGCCAGGGTAGGTCTCTATTTCTTTTCAGACATGGTTAGAAAACTGCTTGATTCTGTGAGAAAATAATGTAGAAAAGGTAGTGAGAATGCCTTAAAAAGGGAGAAAAATCTATTTTCTTTGTAAGAGGATACTTTTGTTAATGTGTCATAGAAATGGTGTAGAAATAAAACAGCATCTTTTGTTGCAAGTGCTGTTGTATATTGTATTATAAGTGAAATACCTACTGTGGCCTTGGAGAGGAGGTTTAAGACTTCAGATACAGCTGAATTGGTATTCAAACATGCACCCCACCCCCGTATTACTCTTCTATTTATTTATTTTTTTTAGGCTTTCTGGATCCCGAAAAGAAGCTTTTCTCTCATCGGATCCTTTCTAGAGATGAATGCATCGATCCTTTCTCCAAGACGGGGAATCTTAGGTGGGAATTGCCTTCTGCTAAAGATGACAGCTAAATCAATCATTCGCTGTTCAGTCTGTGGTAACCCTGCACCTGTCCACTCTAGACATTATTTTACTCTGTTTTCTTTGAAAGCAAATAGAGACAACTTCCTTTTTTGTATATAAAACTTATAGTATGTCTCATTTGAGTTTCTTATGAGGTAATGGTGGGACAGCTTCTTAGCTTCTGTAACTGTTTGTACCATGGACAATCTGTCTATATTGTCAGGGACTGTAGCCAGGCACAAAGAGTGGAGATCTATTATTCTCTCCATATCACTCATAAATGTGATATCGCCTTGAAAATTTAAAAAAACTGGACAGATGATGTAAGAAATTGAAGTGCCACACTATCTGTTACTACAACGTAGATAAAAATGGCCTCACAGCGTTTATCTGGAAAAGTCTGGCCATCTGTCAAAAAGCTCAGTGGTTTTATTAGTGTCTTGTTTATGGTTTTCCTGACAGGAATCTGTTCCCTTGCGGTGACTCAATGGTCTGCATTATCGATGACCGAGAGGATGTGTGGAAGTTTGCACCTAACCTCATCACTGTGAAGAAGTACATCTACTTTCAGGGCACAGGGGACATCAACGCCCCCCCTGGATCACGGGAAGCTCAGATGGCAAGGAAAGGTACAGTGCCCCACACATCTTTGACAACACGATGCACTTGTAGAAAGACCCTGCATCAACAAAGTTACTGACAGTTTATGCAACACCGAGGGTCACATGGACAACCAAGAGTGCACTGCCCAGTGAGGAGTTTCCAGTACTATGCACATTCCCCTGAGAGAGGCACTTTTAGCTGAAGTTAACAAGCAAGTCAGTCCAGTGAATTTGCTGATCTTGGGCTGCTCTTATAAGTTCATAGTGCAACATTTTACACAGTCCATTACATAGTTGGGTTTACTGTACTGTATCTCTCTGACACTCAGCTCTGATACTAAGTGAATTGCAATAGGAGGACCAATTCTGTGCAAACTGTTTAAAAATGTAATGCAATTCATGAAGTTTTTTAATTGGTGATGCATTAGGCAAACTCCCCTATTGTCTCTGTGCTGTTAAAATAATTGCATTTGGAGAACTGTCATAATTTAAGTCCCACTTAAATTAAGATATCTTTTTTTAAATTGTGATGGAAAAACCTCCTCTGTGTTATGAGTGCACTGACCAGGTCCAGTGTTGAGTAGTAGCCTTATTAATTCTAGGTACCATATGTATATATGTGTGTGTGTGTAAGTAATTATGTACAAATATTTATGTGGTTAGAACACGAGCTTCAGTTTGCCCAAAGGTTTGGTACAATGCAAATACTAATATAAACTCTTGGTATATGACTTTTTGTTTTTCATAAAGCAACTATCTTGCTGCTTTGCAAGTCAAATAGTTTAAGTAGACATTTGTCTATACATGTTCTAGTAGTCTCTACCACATGAACAACACACACATTTACATAAAGGATTTTACTGAATCAGCAATTCTCTTGATGGCAGCTGCTGTATTTTTTATTAATACTATTTACAGTTGCAATTGTATTTCTAAACACACATACTTTATGAAATGAAGGTCCTGGTTGATTTATTCATGACATGTGGACTTAATTAATATAAAATTAAATTTGAAATTGTTGGTAGCCGTCGAGACAAAATTAACATTTTTGTTATTTTGTCATTTCCTATTAAATTAGGATGTGAAGCATCATTCAACAGCAGATTGTTAGGTAGGTACATGTCTCTAAAAGTAGCTTAATTTGAAACTGCATTATTAATTTTATTTGGGTTGGTGGGGGCACATTGGGGAAGCTGTAAACACAACATTGACATATACCTTGTGAGCAGTGAGAGTGAATCAGAACAGGAAAGTTGAGAGTCACATTACACATAGTCAATGCCAATATATTTTTGACTGGGGGGGGGGGCATTTGGCATGTGATCATAGTAACAAATAGCATCTGAATCATTATGTGAAGTTAAATAATATACCACACACTGCATCAATATACACTGAGTTGCTGTCCTGTAGATTGTCAGCCATTCTTGATATTGAGATGCTGCGAACAATGTAGGTCTAAAAAAAGGGTTCTTTGGTTTTTTAAACAGTGTTGAAAAGTTTTGCCCACAGTTTAATTTGCTGCATTCGTATTCTGAAGGCTGGTGTCCACTGGCCTTCGCCTGCTCAAGCGTGCCCTGCCTCCTCGGATTATTTAGCTGCCCTCTCCTGTCCATCCTGCCCGGTGTTTCCAAGTGATACAGTACGCTTCTTTGAACAAGCAAATGTATTATCACTGATGGAGGTGTATGCTATGCAGAACTTACAGTATATCTTTCTATCTTATTCAAAAATGACAGGATGCTTGGCCTCCAAAAACCATAATGCTTATTTGTCAAATCTGACTGTCTTGTGGATTATTCTGTGTTGTTGACAGGTTATCACTTGACAATATTATTTCACGCACAAACGGAGTCACTTGCACTGGAGTGACTCAGTGTACCCAGAGGACTGTGATTCGCCTTAGAGGAAGATTCCACACCAAGAGGTGTTTGCCAACACGGGCAGCCAGAGCAGCTCTTTCTGAGCTAAAATCTGGGTTACCCCCTGGGTAGAATGTATGAAATGTTAGGATGGTTATTGCTAAGAGGTTTATGATCACAGGGTCAAAGACCTTCCAGAATGCATTAATGCTGAATTCATGGTGGAAAGAACCAACAACCATCCCTGCTAGTGAGGTTATATGGTGTCAAATAGTGCATAAAATCTAAAGCAGGTGGATACAGTAAAACCGTTTTTTTTAAACTGCCTTTCACACATTATGATAGATCATTTCATTTTTACTTATTTTACTTTTTTGGTTGAACTAGAAATTTGGGTCCTGAATTTTACTTAAATGCATCATTATATTTTGGGAGTTTTTAAAATCTGTTTGGGTCGGAGCTGGTGAAGATTAAGTTTGTAAGTATGGAGCCCCGAAAATGACAAAATGTCAAATCAGAGAAGTCAAAAACTAACTGAATACATAAAAGGAGTGTAAAAAAGTTTATTCCTCTAACTTCCTATCAGTTGGCTTAAAAAGCCAGTGCAGTTACTGTAATGTTAATCATTTATATACTGTGTACTGCCGTAGCATCACTGTATAAACTCTTGAAACTGTACAAGCTTATGCTAATACAATTAGCTAGCTAAAGCTACTTAGAAGATCACAGACACCATGCTTCTCTCTGCATAACATTGTCTTCCACTTAAAGTGCATGTCTCTTCTCTTAATCAACAACTGTGATAGAAAAATAAGCTTTTATCCTTTACATTTTGTAGATTAGTGATTTAATGTCTCCTGTCTCAGAATCCTTACATTTTTGATATTTAGGTTAGTTTAGTAAAACATTAAATAACTAAAAGCTTCTAAGTGGCGTTAGCTAGCCTTCCTGCTAAACTGCTATAGCTAAGGTTACAAGATTAGTAGTATGCAGTGTGGCATATGAATGATTAACATTACGTGCACTTGCCGTGTAGTTTTAGAAAGAAAGTTAGCTGAGGACAATAGGAATTGTGCTTGGATGTTTGTTGGGGTAAACAGGAAATTGAAAAAACAGAAAAGATAAATGATTAAACTAGCGCTAAGATAGAAAAGGAAAACTAAAGAGTTGAAAGATAATATGAATAATATAAATTACATCTACAAAATGTATTATCAGCTTTTTGAAGCAAAAGTAATAAAAAGTAAAATGGTGTTTCTCTTACTTACCAACTGAGTGAAAGGAAAAGTATAAAGCTTTATAAGTCATTATACACTCCATTTGAACTATTCACCTAATAGTATTATTACTAAAGATAATCTTTGCCAACCACTGGCCCCAACCAAGTTTCCAATTAGGATTTCCATTCCAGCTGTCTATGGAAGCCCAGAATCTTCAATATTAAATAAATAAAGACATTATGAAATACATAATCATATGGATAATTAATTATAATTGTCAAATATATAAATGAATCAGCAATTTGTGAGATAATTGAAGAAATTATTAAAACTCAACTCATTATTATGAAATGTTATTTCATCATTCCTTTTCATAATAACTATTTTATTGGATATCATTTCATCAATCAAAACGCTGCAGAGGTAACTCTGAATTAACTAGCCAGCTGCTGCCTTTAACACTGTCTCTAAACTTTGATGCTGAGCTATAAACCAAGCTCACAACCTCACCGAGCTAGCTAGGTAGCCAGCCTTGTTAAACGAAATAAATAAAATGTTATTTCCATTACAACTTCTGAAAAAGGATATTTTGAAATAAAAATGTCTATTATGAAAGTCCAATAAAACCGTTATATACAGTAAATAAGAAGGAAATAACATTTTATAAAAATGAATTGTGTTTTAATTCATTTTAATAATTCCTTAAATAATTTCACGAAAATGCCCATTAAGTTGTCAGTTGACTTTTGTACTTTTAAAAAGCAGTATGCCTTGAATTTTGGTAGGATCCATTCCATTTCTTGTGGACACATTTAAACCTTTTAAGTGCAGAATTTTCAGAGGCTGCAGCCAAGAAGTTACAGTTTACTGGCTTTCTTTTATTTACACTTTATTTACAACATTAAATGGTATATGTAGCTGTCCTTATTGTTACCTCACCTATTGGTTCTGATGCATGTGTCCTTGAATACTGTGTGATCGCCATGTCTTGTTCCAGCAGGAGGCCCATCAAGTCGACCAGCAGAGAGCACAGAACCAGCAGGGACAGTTGGTGCCGATGAGCAAAATAATGGCCCAAGGAAAAAAACGAAAGACAACAACATTTCTGGAAAGGAAGAGTCCACAACATATCCGTCTTCTCAGGGAGTACCAACAAATGAACGGACACATCCCACAGGGGTTGTGGAGGATGAATCAGGACACGGTAAAGGGTCAGAGACTGAGGCGGAATCTGGGGCGGGGTCAGGGGAAACTCAGGTGGGTGACAGAACAAATGTTAAGGAAGATGATAGCAGCAGGACACTGGTGACACGAGAGGCACAGGACAATGCAAACTCATCAGCACCGAGCCATGAGTCCAATAACTTGGACTTTGACCTTTCCAGTGACAGTGACAATGATTCAATTACAGAAAAGCCTCCCTCATCAGAGAGCGATAGTGAAGGCAAGTCTTGCCAGGCAAAGAAATCTGGGCAGGAAGGAGTCACGCAAGAGCCAGGTGATGGGGATGGGCCAAGGGAAGGGGACAGTAAAGGTCGGAGTGAAGGAGAAACCAGCTCTGACGCAACAGAACCTTCAGGAGTTCTTCTTCCAGACCCCGAGCTGGGAAATGGCTGCTCCGATAGGAGAGAGCCAGAAACGGAGTCCCAAAACAGTGAACAGTCTGGGGTCACCATGGGGGAGGAACTGCTGGACCAGAGTATGGAGGATGAGGAGGAGGAGGAAGAAGAAGCTGACAATGACCAGGACGATCACCTGATCTACTTGGAGGAAGTGCTGGAAAGGATCCACGCAGAGTACTATGCACGTTACGAGGCCTACCTGAGGAAGGAGGCCTCTGAAACGCCAGACATCCGCAAGATTGTCCCCGAGCTCAAAAGCAAGACACTGGAGGGCACAATGATAGTTTTCAGTGGCCTGTACCCGACCAACTACCCCATGGAGAGGACCCGTGAGCACTACCATGCCAAAGCACTGGGGGCCAAAATTGGCAAGAATCTGGTTCTTAGCTCCCAAGATCCGAGTCGGACAACACATCTCATCGCAGCAAGAGCTGGTATGTAGAAATATATGTTGTTGACCAAGCATACAGCAGCAGCGTTATCATTGTCAAATTTGACACTTAATTGATCTCTCTAAACTTTTCATGGCATTATTCTCAAATATAGTTTTTTTGTGTTTTAAATACAAGTCCTTTTTAGAGTCCTTTTTGAGGACTGCCAGTGATATCAAGAATTACCTTTGCTGGAACCATTCGTAACTGATGATAATGGTTTGCTAATGAGGCTTGAATTCAACAAGGGCCATGCAAGGCTTGTTGAAATGCCGGGCTTACTGACATCTTGGCAGATTTGTGTGTCTGAGTCTTTTCAAAAGTTTGGCTGAGCAGAGATAATTGAGATTGAATACACTGTCATCACAATTAATGAATCTCAGAGGTCAGCCATTCCAAGAAGGTGTTTGCCAGAGTGATGACCTCTGGTTAACATATGACAACAAGGGTGTATGGGTGTATCACTGGAGAGACCTCAGTTCAATTCCTGGCACCTCTGAAGAAATGTGTCGTTTGCATTAGCAGTATCTTTTTACAGCTCTGGTACAGTATAAAGAGAGCGAATGGTAAACAGTGAGATTAAATTGTACTTGATTACATGCATGCATCCATTCGTGTGGATCTGTCATGTGTAGGTCAGCAATCTGAATCCAGCTCAGGAATGGCGCGCTCTGTCACTACCAATAGACCCTTTTACAGTTTGCAAACAATGATGATGTACCTGTACATAAGCATGCGCGCGCAGTTTGGCAACGGAAGTATAGCAGACGGCAATAGCTTGTCAATCTATGGAAGGGAATTAATCAACAAAGATCGCGAATGCTACCTAAACAAACTGACTTTGACAAATGGTGACCGACTTCCAGATCTGTGTGCTGTTAGTGTGTGGGTAGAAGACATTAACAAGGGGCCCAATATTCAGTAGCCAGATATATACACGTATTTGATGGAGAAATCTAGCGTGTTCACCAGCAAGAAACTACGAGCATACAAGTCACTAGATGCTTACGACTACATTATCTGTGAGGCTTGGGTTATAATTAACAAAGCAGAAAATTACTTCCTAATAGTGAATTGTACCTGCATGGCATGGTAAGTAATATTTTGTGTTGTTGACTTGCTAGCTAGCATAGTTCAGAGCTTGATGATATAGTTGTTATGCAAACGTGAATTTACTGTAATTTTCTCCCCTTTCACTTATTACTTTCCTCACCATATCAGAAATCCTGTGTCTTGCCCCTGTAACTTAGTCATAACCAGGGCATGAAACTTTTTCATGAATTACACACAGTGGCAATATTATTTATTTGCAGTCAAAACCTGATTGAGCTTAGGTTGGATACATGCTAAAATGTCAAGAATTTACAGACTTAGTCACAGACAAAATTTGGCTGAGAGCAAGTGTTCATTTCAAGCCCTGGTCATAACATTAAAACATATATTGGATATAAAATGGGCACTATACAAACACGAGCATTTTTGATCGTGTCCTCAGTCCAGTTGTAGTCAACATGTTTAATAGCTTGCAGCCATAGACGCTGCTGGTTGCTCTGAAACGGTCGTGATCCTGTCGGAATTCTGTAGAACTTGAGTCCGCTGAATATCAATTCTGACAACTGAACAGGCATCAGCCAGACATTTTGATGCTGGTAACATTTTTAATTCAATGTTTAAAACTTGCTAACTTGTCTCAGTGGTTGTGGCAAAACGCCTCTTCCGTTGCCAAAATGCGCACGCATATTTTTGATGACGTCGGCTGTAAAAGGGTCTATAAAAACTAGTGCATAGGGAGGTAATTACAGAATGTAAATACACTGAATGGCATATATAAGTAGTATCAAAAATCAAGTTTTATTGTCATATACACAGTACAGCGTATAGTGAAATTCTTAGATGCCTAGCTCCAATCTAAATCTAAAAAATATATATAAATAGAATGAAACAGTGAAACAATGAGACAATATAGCCAGTAATGAGTTTCAGAAAGATGAAACGATATAACCAGTACATAATAAATATGCAGTGGATAATGAAATATGCAGTACATAGTAATATATATGCCGTTTGGAGGGTTTGATTCCATGAAAATCTTAAGGATTATAACACACACTTTTTTTTTCTTCTGACAATTAAGTCGTGGATGTGAACACAGTCTGCAGTCTTTGCGTGTAAAGCCGGGATTGTGTTGTCGGATGCCTGCAGGACCAACCCAAGAACAACACGACCTCTGTGCTCCTTAACCTGCCAGCTTGTTTTGAAGTTCTCATGCGCATTAGTGGCCAAAAAGTTGATTCATGCGGCTTTAAATAATAATGCTTAAAAATTGATTTCCACATTGTTCCTTGACACAGCTCCTTCTCTGTAATTAGGCCCGCTTGATTGACAGAAACACGGTTCACTGCATATTGACATTAGAAAACCATGTCATTGCAGGACCATGTCATTGTGTAGTTTTCTTTTTCTTTTTATGGATGCTAGTTTAGCACTTGCAAGACCTAGATTATGGTGATTTGAGTGTTGATCAGGCCAGTTGTTTATTGAGCACCTATACCACATCACTGTCATGAACTGTTACTGCTGTCTGCAGTCGGCAGAAATGTGGATCATGTTTTCGTATGTTTTCTGGAACAAAGGACTCTTCTCCATGATGCTGAAAATGTCACAGCAGCCTCTACCTTCCTCAGAAAATGCTATTTTATCTGAAGAGCACCAAAAGTGGATTCACGCCTGTATTGCTACCAATCCAGCTTACCTTCCGAAATCAAGCACAGGAAGTGGCACCGTTGCCTTGGGAGCCAGCCCAGCTGAGAGCAGCACTTGGCAATCAATCATCAGAAGGAGAGAAAAATCAGCCATAGATGGAATAAGAGCAATATGAGCAGTAGGTCACTTAGTCTGGAAAGAGCTGCTGAAAATGCCCATTAAGTTGTCAGTTGACTTTTGTACTTTTAAAAAGCAGCATGCCTTGAATTTTGGTAGGATCCATTCCATTTCTTGTGGACACATTTAAACTTTTTAAGTGCAGAATTTTCAGAGGCTGCAGCCAAGAAGTTACAGTTTACTGGCTTTCTTTTATTTACACTTTATTTACAACATTAATGGTGCGTTATAACTTTATTACATGGAATACAGCTGTAACCCAAAAGCCGCACAGAAATCCTGCCTCTTGCAACTCCACCTTGCCCTCTTCCTGCCAACCTTTCCACCAATTCTAACCTCTTAAATGACCCTTTCATGTCCTGCATGATTACCAACACACAAACTAAGATGGACACACAATGAAAATCATTCTGTATTTAATTAAGTTAGACTGTTAATAGAAAGGATTTTCTTGACTTTTTTTGATGATGAAGCACTTGGTTGTTTTTTTTTCTCCCTTACTGTTGCTTGTTTTTAGCCATGATATCATAGTGGTTCTATGGATGGTAATGTCACTCGAACACTTTGATCCAGGCTGAAATATCTCAATTAGATGGATTGCCATTGGACTTTGTACTTTGTGTAGTTTGTATATTAGCACATGTTAGCATGCTAACATGCTAAAATAAGATGGCAAACATTACCTGCTAATCATAAGCATGTTAGCATTGCCATTGTGAGCATGTTACCATGCTGATGTTAGCATTTAGTCTAGCTCAAAGCACTGCTGTGCCTAAATACAGCCTCACAGAGCTGCTAGCATGGCTCTATGCTCTTAGCCCTGTTGCTCTGTATCTTGGTGAACATGCATCAAGGTTCAACTGAATGTTTATTTACTTTCAGCACATTTAAATCTTAATGGGGAAATTGAGATCAATTTATTGCGATCTTAAGTTAATTACAAATCAGTTCAGTTTTGCCAGTTTATGACAAGCAGCACAACACAAAACAGCCACTGCATACTGTACACCAACTGAACAGGAAGTGTGCCCAAACAGTGGTAGTCAATGTGTAAACAACACATTTGATTGTTAGCCATGCATGTCTAAAATAACCTGGGGTTAATGAGCTTGTAGACTTTCTTTGTGTCAAACATCAATAAGTCTTATTCAAGCAGAAACACTGCTCTCTGTGGACTTAACCAAACAAAACATGGCTTTTTGGATTTCTAAGAAAACTATTGAGTTGGCAGAAAACAGTGACTCCAAAAGACAAGTCTTCCTTTATATCTTTCGAATATAATTGACCAAGCAATTATTTTGTCTTTTCTCTTGCAGGAAACAAAGTCTGATCATTGATCTGAATTATTTAGCAGACCCAGAGTGCGTGTATTTGGTAATAGCTTTTCATTGTAAGGTCAAAACTGGTTCTCAGTTTCACCTTTTCCTCTTTCATTCCTGTCACCCAGGCACCGAGAAGGTTCGTCAGGCTCAAGGCTGCAAACACCTCCATGTTGTTAACCCCGACTGGCTGTGGAGCTGTCTGGAGCGCTGGGAGAGGGTGGAGGAGCAGCTGTACCCACTAAAGGAGGACTATTCCAAGACGCCAAGGTAAAGGACCTGTTTAATGAGGCTTAGTATTACAGGCCATTCCAAACGTAGTAGATGTGAACTGCAATACATCAAAATCTTTCCTAAAGATGATTCCAAACCTGAGATCTTTTTGTTGTCTGTTGAAGGAGCAACAGTCCAGCAGCGTTCCCTGATAATCTGGGCTCCCTGCAGAAGCCTATTTTCCACCCAGCTGCCATCCACTACAGACCTCCACCTCCAGCACCTGAGGTTCGGACCTACGACCCTGTCACAGGGAAGCTGATCCGCAGGGGCCCTCAGGTGTCACGGCCACCACCCTACCTCCAGGCGTCAGGGTCTTTATTGCTCTCTGATCACAGAGAGCAGTCTTGTCTCAGGTGAGAACAGAATTGGGCAGGGCAATACAATGATAAAATATTGATATAATGATATAAAACTAGATATTGTGTGGGTTATTTTAGTGATAATATCACAATATGTCTTGATATTGATGATTAAGCACTTGTTTTTTTCTTGTTTACCGTTGCACAGTCTGGATGAAGACCTGTGTTAAATAAGGGGGCTTCTGTGCTCTTAACTTGTGCAGCCATCAAACATCAGGAATTTCATATGTGCTAATGTTACCTTTTTTATGCTAACATCAGTATGGAGGGACATTTCTTGCTACCTGCAAGAGCTAATTTTGAGAAGTATAGTTTAGAGCTTGGGCCGCATATATTGACCCGAACCCGACAGGCATTCTGTTTTTTATGTCCGATCCCGACCCAAGCTTGACGCAGTTTATGTAACCTGAAGCAAATCAAAATGCTTCCATACCGTTGATTTCCCTGCATGGTTTTCGGGAGTTTTCTAAACTTAACCAGTGACAAATTTTGTTTGACGTCCTCCATCTTTTACTGCCTGTGTGTTCCGTTCATGTGTTGTCACGTAAATAACAAACCCCAGCACTGAACAGGAAGCACCATGTCAAGTATGATGTGACCACACCCAATCCGAACATCATTTCTTAATTTTTGTCTGAACCACCCTCTAGTATAGTTGGCACTGCTCACGAGAATTACATGTCATGTTAGCTAGCTAGAGTGCCTAGTACAGGGTCCATACGGTCATGAAAAACCTGGAAAAGTCATGGAATTTGAAAGTAGCGTGTTCCAGGCCTGTAAAAGGTTTGGAAAAACGTCAAACCCCAAAAGGTTTTGGAAAATATTTTCAAAAGTTTTTCAACAAAGTCCGATGAATATCAGTATTAAACATGACCTGGGAATTTTTTTAATTCATGCAATGCTAGAACAGACATACTGTCACACAGGTTTGATGATCACAGGTGTAGCAGTGCCACAGTAACAGGCATCCATTCTGTGTTGTGGCCTACACATGGACAGTATACTGTATGCCATGCCATGTGATCATATCATTACAATATACTTCCACTGATAATCAATAAAACATATATTAAATAATTATCCAGTCCTACTGCATATAAATGTAGTTGGGAATTATTGTGGTTCATTTACTATATGTACTAAATGTATACACAGAAATCACAGAATGATGAGTCACGGAAATCCACTGGCCAAAATGTTTATGAACCCTGCTAGTACAAATTTACGTCTTAACAGGAACTTTTCTGTTTTTCAGCAAATTGCTTTATTTCTCAATACTGAAAATGTCCATATGTATAAAAGCTATCATGACATCAGGACCCATGTGGGGAAATCAAATTCTGCTGACTGACGGCAGGTCACGCATCACATTACAACATCTTATGTGTATATTTATGAGCATGTTAATATTCTCTGGTTTCACAAAGAGCTCATGAAGAAATAACTGATTATAAGCATTATTAGTAGTATTAGACTCCAAACAACAGACCCACCTTTCCAAGTGGTCTCAGTCCGGTGGTTTGGTTTGCACAAGAGTTTTGCACAGGGTTTGTTTTAACCGAACCAAACAGGTGAGTTAGGAAAGTACCCTAAGATATCCTGACCCTCTACCCAACTACACATCCCATAATGGGATGTGATATTTTTTGTTTGATCCTCCCTGCCTAGTAAATGCCCATGTCTTTCAAACTTCACGTGTCGTCTCCAAGCCCAAGCTGAGATAACCTTCATGACATCACAATACAATACATATACAACAGTTTTCACAGATAATAAACTGATATTTGGGGCGCCCTGGTTGCTCACCTGGTAGAGCGCGTACCATTGAGGCTGAGTCCTTACAGCAGTGGCCCGGGTTCAATTTCGACCTGTGCCCTTTGCTGCATGTCATCCCCTCTCTCTCCCCCGCTTTTCCTGTCTCTCTTCAGCTGCCACTATGTATTAAAAGGCCAAAATGGCCAAAATAAAAAAATAAGACATAAAAACTGATAATTGGATCTTTGGATAATTGGTGGAGTGCCACTTTAAAGGCTACATTACAGTTAAGGGAATCATTTTCTATTGTCAAAATATATTGTGATTGTAATATTTCCCAGTATTCATATTTTCCATTCTTCGCTTTCGACCTTTAATATTGATGGAAGTAGGAGACATCCCTTTGCACTTCATCCAGAAAAACCCTTGGGGGTAGTGCAGACCTAACGTAAAAAAGTGAGAGTTATACTATTGATGTTTCTCTCTGTTTTTTTTATTGACTGCAGAATCACTCATAACACATCTTAAATGTATTCATTTGTCCTCTGGGCCTCGTTTCCATCCCTCCCTACTCTGTAAAGTAAAGCAGCTGTGAATTGACATGAATTACCCTCAATGGAGACATGCAGCATCTTCAGCTATCAACTGAGGCACTATAACCACCCCCACACACACCCCGACAAACCTTTTATTGTATGGATTGTTTATAGCATTTGTTGGCATGGGAAACCTGTCAACCACAGAGTGTGCAGTGTAGCTCCCAGACAAGCCTCCAAGCTTGTGTTGTGCTTTAATTTTTATCTGCATGTTGGCTCGTAAATAAAAGCACAATAAAATTCAGGCTGCTTAATTCTACTAGGGGAAAAAGTCTCTCTTCAACAGTGTAAAATACTACACTTAAAACATTTTTTATACTCATCCAGTCATATAAATATTTGATTTTTCAGACATGTCCTCGCTTAATTTCCTCCTACAGCTTGACAAGAATGATGTGGCAGGTTCAAGAAAAGCTTCACAGTCCCTTAAAGTCACCTCTGTGATCTTCCCCTCCATTTGTCATTCCTCTGTCAGTCACAGATGCTAATGAAGAGTGTGTCCTCTCTACGTGTATTTGTTTGTCATTGGGGTGCCGCAAAGAGGCTGTAAGGAATAAAAGCTAAATTTAGCCAGCTCTTTACTGGACATTCATGATGGCTTAAAATGACTGAATATGTCTATGATGATACTCTTAATAATCACAAGCATAAACTTGTCCCACATAATTCATGGATTAGAGGCACTGTGTAGTTTTCTGAGAGTTGCGTGAACTTGGATTTAATCATCAAAGAAGATCTGTTCAATTAAGCACTTCCAAGTGGAAGTATGGAAACTTCCTCTTCCCACTTGCATACGATTTACATCTAATGGTCCCTCATTATCGAGAGGAAGCCTCTCAACGTTGGTTTCCAGCCTCAACCTTCACTCTTTCAACCTGTACTCTACATCCGCATGAGCTGGTTATGTAGTGTTTTCAAATGAATGCAATTCCTGTGAAGATTACTGTAAGACAAGAATGCATTTAAAAGTAGAACAAGCAAACCAGCAAAAAATATTTTTTTTGGAGGTGACAGTGAAAAAGAAAAGGAACTCATTATTTTTATAAGACTATGTAAGGAAGTATTCATTTTCAGATATATAAGCTTATATCTTATTGACTCGGTTAATGACATATTTCTCAGTTTAATACGTTTATTTTATCAATTGATATGATTAAGTGGCACAAAATGTCCCTCATACGATTCCAGACATAAAGTTGGACTGTTTGTTATCGTACCTCAGGGGAACTTCAAAGAGTCAGCAAAGTGATGCGGCAGGGCCCAGCCAAGACAACGAGCAGCCAGGACCATCTCGTCGGAAACGACAGCCGAGCATGTCAGAAACGATGCCTCTATACACACTTTGCAAGGAGGATCTAGACAGCATGGACAAAGAGGTAAGAGAGTGAACTGAATTTAATACAATTCATCATGCAGCCCTAGCAGACAGGCTTTGGCAAATTATGATAATGACACAAATAACGTGCATTGAGATATATAAACAGCATTGAAGGCATCAGAGCAACACATCCTTTAAGGCTACATCTTCCTTACATTTCTAACTTGCCATCTATTCTGATATTCAAACCCTTACCTGTGCAATCATGTCAATCTACTTTCTGCATTTTCTATTTTTTGCCATCCTTGCAAGGCAGGTGAAGTGATTACTAATGTCTAAGAGCTCTGCACCTCCTGCTTGGATAATACTCTTTAATGGAGTCTGAATTCTGCTAATGCTTCAGCAGGGGAATATGTGCAAAGCAGATCCTTGAGATCTGTCAAGAGCCTCTCAGCAGGTGATTATTCAGAAGAAAGGGCTTTGTGGCTCTGGGACATGACATGTGACCAGCTATGTTTGATGTGAGGTCACGTGTTGGCTAGTGGTAATTATTTTGTCTCTTTTTCATATAATGGTAATATCTCATTGGACAGCTGCAGTGGTTACCACTTAAGTACTTTTATTTTTCCCTAAAAGTTTACAATATGCAATATTCTGTACTATAAAGTATATATAAAGTACTGTATGTGATTTTTAGTCTGATTTAATATGTATTATATTCATTTTAATGCTGTAGAAATCAACGTATTTATATTAACTAAGAAATGTAATGTGAAAGGGGTTGCGGGTACCAAAAGACAATTATCATCCGATTCTGCAGTTCACGTCAGCTCTATGGAGCTTTTTAGCATCTTTCCACTCATTGTTTTGTGTTGTTGGTGGTAAAAAATCAATTTTACCATTTTTACAGATAAGGTTCAAGGTACATTCATTTGTCATTCTACAACACAGGGCTGCACAAAGAAATGAAAATTGTAGCCCCCTTCACGCTACACACACACACACACACACACACACACACATACACACACAGAGCATATATACAAATATTTAAAAATAAAATAAAAATAAAAACAATATATACAGTTACTTACATACATATATTATATTATATTATATAAAGGTAGTGGTATGGTAATGTGCAAAACCAGCATAACAGAAAGTTCCATGTAATTTATTTATGGTGGAGTGCGGAAGATGAGGTGGAGTTGAGGAAAGAAGCTGCTCTGTAGTCTGGTGGTATGACAGCGGGTACTTCTGTATCGCTTGCCAGAAGGCAGCAGGGTGAACAGCCTGTGGCTGGGGTGGGCACTGTCTTTTAGTATCCTTTGGGCTCTGCAGAGACACCTCCTTTATCACTGATGCTCGGTAGATGAGTACCTATGATGTTCTGGGCAGTTTTAATCACTCGCTGCAGAGCCCTCTGTTCCTGGGCTGTGCACATCCCAAGCCAGTTTGTAATGTTTCCAGTGAGGTTGCTTTATTGCCCCTCTGTAAAAGTTAAGATAGAACTTGCCATGGGAATTTTGCCTTTTAAAGTTTCCTTAAGAAATAGGGTTGTTTCTGAGCTTTCTTTCTCAGCATGGAGATGTGTCAAGTCCATGACAGGTTCTCTGCGATGCTGATTCCCAGGAACCCAAAACTGTTCACTTGCTCCACCTCAGCTCCACTGATGTAGACAGGATTGTGTGTCTTTGCCTCCTTTTTCCTAAAATCAACGATCAGCTCCTTGGTTTTGCTGACATTGAGCAGTGGGCTGTTCTCTGTGCACCGCTCTGCAAGGTTGTTGATTTCTTCATCGCCGTTTGTAATCTGGCCGATGATGGTAGTGTCCCAACAGTTCTCTCCATGTGGGGGATTGTTAAAAATGTCTGTAATGACATCAACTAGCTGATTGGCACATGCTCTTAGTGCACAGCCAGGGATGTTATCAGGCCCAACAGCTTTACTCGTGTTCACTCTCAGCAGGATTCTTCTCACATCCGCTGTGGATACTGACAGCGGCCGGTCTTCTGGAGGCGGAGTAGACTTGACAGCTGACTCTTTGTTGAGGAGATCAAAGGGAGAGTAAAAGGTGTTAAGCTCATCTGGCGACGTGGCCTCACACATGAGGCGCTCCTGCTTTTGTAGCCTGTGATGGTCTGGATGACTTGCCACATATCTTTGGTGTTGAGGTCTCTTTCCAGTCTCTCCCGGTGTCTCCGCTTTGCCTCCTCGATGCCAGTCTTCAGTTTCGCTCTGGTGTCGTTGAGCTGGGGACGAAGGGCCAACTTTGAATGTTGTGTTTACAAACTGCAACTGACAAATCCTACTCATTCTGCCTTTAAGT
Source organism: Macquaria australasica (assembly GCA_005408345.1). NCBI lineage: Eukaryota > Metazoa > Chordata > Actinopteri > Centrarchiformes > Percichthyidae > Macquaria > Macquaria australasica. The sequence continues at coordinate 407,444 of SEMN01000426.1, read as the reverse complement.
CTAGCAGTGTGCCAGTGAAGCAGAAGCAGGAAAAGTTTCACAAGGATGCGCACAATGAATTTGGGTGAGAAACAATGAATATAAAGGAAAATCTTGTTTTTATTTTACAAAGAAACAATAAAGAACAAGATTCTTGTTCTTTATGGCAAAGTAGTTGTGGCTTTCTCTCCTTAAGCCATTAGATCAAACACAGGTTATAGAGCCTGCAAGGAAATGGGACTGTTTAGTTCAATTTAATTGAATGATCTGGATGTCAGTGTGATTGGTCATGCTTTAAATGAATGTTACTGGAATGCAAAACAGTCTGCTGTCAGTTATTAACTCAATTGAATTCTGAACTTGAGTAACTCTGTAGCTGCAGGCAACAGCTCAGTCTAAGAACTGTTGTGTCATGCATTTCTGGAAATAGACTTTTTCCTTTTTTCTCCAACACTTGTGTTTTAAGAAGATGCAGAGCTGCATCTCATACCCTCTACTGACCTTGAGTATTGCCAAAGCCAACAGCTATTCAGCTTTTCTCTTTTCATTTTATATCCATATCTCCAGGCTTTCAAGATGCTGTTTGATAAAATCTCTGTTTGGTGTTTGGGGATGAAGCTAAGACATAATCTATTGATATTGCAAATATGTTAACTTGTGAAATGTTCGCTAAGCCCTACCTCCCTTAGTTTCTATTGCTACACCTGCCAAGCTCTCTGTTCTCACAAGGCACAAATGATGAATGGGGCAGGTTTGTCATTTCTAGCCTTTTGCTACCTGTAGCTAGCTTTAGCTCCATGAGTTGGCTAAAAGTGCGGTCTCTGTTTGACTTTTTATCCATGTTTCCAGCTTACTCGTCTTAAAACGAAAATCTTGTCAAAGATAAAATTTGCACTTGATGGCTACGTACATAACATGCTAAAATACTGAGGCTAAAACTGAATGTTCCAGGCAAAAAGTCAGCATCTTCACCAGTTGATGATCCAGGTAAAAGATATGGAAATAAAGAAACTACATTGTTCTTGTATTGCGTTGTAGAGTTAGCAAGTCCTAGGACAAACAAGGGTTTTGCACTGTGCGTTCCGTGTATTTATCACTCCGGAACTCTCAGTGGCGCTGTAATGTTACTAAATGGCGCCACCTTAGCTACAATGCTAATATTGCAAGCAGTCATCAGACATCGCTACGGTTCAGAGACTCAGACTATGTTTTTGTAACACACCTGGTAGCTGCATGTTGATATTTCGCCAAGCAAATATCTTTTTTGTCTGGTCTTGATACGAGGCCAATTTGTTATTGTACAGTTCTGGAAATTCAAGAACACGAGTATGTTGTTTTTTCGTCCGTCTTTCAGTTCAAGTAGGGGTCAATAGCAATTGGCTGTGCCCACAAATGTCAGTGCAGCTCGGGTCAGAGTTTACTTACTATATACTATTCGTATTCAAACGATGTTTCACTTTTAACGTCTCAAGAGATTTGGCAATGTGTTGGGCAAATGCTAACGTTACCCTACACTCTGATACAGTAGCTTCCAGGACCAGCTTCCACACAGTGGGGAAATACTGTGCTATCGTGAACAGGGCTTTTTTTAAATTTAACTTGTAATGCCACAAAATAATATAGTGAGAAAGCTAAGCTAGTTAGCCAAGCATGCTAACGCTTACAGCTTATGTTAGAGCAGATAAGCACACTGTTTAATCCATTCCTTACTGTTTTGCTGTTTTAGCATCTAAAAAAAACACCACCCCCCAAACTCTGTAAATGCTAAGTGTCGCACTTACTACAGCCCCATGCACACCACTTCAACAAGCTGAGAAACCCAAAGCTTGACAGGCCTGCCATGCCTACTTTCAATTGTTAAGCTATGATTGGATAATTGCTATTTGGGACAGGTGTTTAGTGAAGAGTCAATTGCTGACTATAAGAAATACAAAAAAAGGAATTTTTAAAAACTAGAATGTGATTTCAAAAAACAAAAATAAAATGTATTTATTTCTGATAAGTGACAAAAAAGAGTTCATGGTATCAGAACCCAATGATCCTCCCTTTCTTGATGGGAGATGAAACAGTCATCCTAAAGATTCTGCTCTTACACAGCAGATATGGTAAAAGAAGGACATATTTTCAAAGATCACATCTGTGTTTGTACCTATTAGACATCATGACGACTGCAGCAGGAAGCAAACTGAAAATTGTGTTTCTATTATTAATTTGGAAATGGTACATTATGTCAGCGGTCGGGTCAGGCCTTTTGTATGATTGTGTCTGAGCCAGGATGGTTAGACTGAAAAAGGTTTTCTCTGTCCCCGTTATTGGAGAATATGGGGGATTTTAAAAGGAGAGAATGTGGTATTTGAAAACATATTCTTCATGATTATTTGAATTAATGCAAATTTTGTTGACCACATGGATACATTTAATGCATTTGGAGTCAGTGAGGAGCTTGAGCAGTTGTGTTGCACTAAGAATAATGGCTCTCAAAAGGATTTGTCCCCACTTCGAATATCGGAAATTATGGAGGTCTCCTAACTGTGTAAGGGTTAGCCTCTTATGAAGATGTGCCAAATCATGAACAAGTTGAGAATTCATGCCACTAATGTGGTAATCATTCTTCTGTGAACCTCCATAGAGACCAGATCTATCTACCCTCTATCATCGCTCTCAGTATAGTTGGAAGTTGCCAGAGCTACTACATTTTCATTTATCTCATATTGGAACCGCAAAGGCCTACCCTTTTAGTGCCAAAGCAGTGTGCTTTTATGTTTTGTTTTGTTTTTTTAATCAGTACTATTGTGCAATAAAACATTGTCATGGTAGCATGGACTTAACATTAATTTTCATCTTAATTAAAGGCCAACTTCTTGCTAATGTAGCACTATCATAGTTGAAGATCGAGTTGGTTAATGAAGTGTTCAGTGCTCACACCAGGCATTGTTCCCAAAACACCAGCAGTACTTATTGTGTAAATGTGACATTTAGACTGCTTGAGCATAAAGCTGAGTGAAGTTCACCGGTGAGCGGAGAAGATTTCATCATGTTTTGTCCCATCTGGTTGTTTTTGTTACATAAAAAGGCACTGACCCCTCTGTTGGTTCAGGCAAAGCTCATTTCTTTCATTTTGAAGGCTTAAAAATACTTTCAATGTTGTAATATTTTCAAAATGAAAATGTCAGGCATATTTTCAGGCGCTCATTTTAAATTTATCAATTGTTACTATAGTTATGCATGGGCCTGAAAGAACTGACCCGAATGAACCTGTGTCTTTAAGACCTGACCTGAATGAACCCAACTGATACTGACAAATCTGAGACTAGAAACTGACCAAAGACCAAAGGCTATAGGTTTAGTTTATTTAATCTATTACGGACAGCTGGCTCACCAGGCCCATGCCCGCTTCCCTAGGAACATTGCATGTCTACTGCCAACACATGACATGCATTCACAGCAAACAAGTGCCACAGTCAAAGAGAGACTTTTACAACTGTACACTACTTTTACAAACTGCACTAAAAACACAAAATGAAACCAAAATCAGATTTAAACGAACACATATTACACCAACATCTATGTAAAGCTGTAACTGCTAGAGACGGGAAATGCTGAGTCACATGGCAAGCAATGCTACTAGTTTACATGCTATGCTAGCCAACAATTAACTCAGCAATCATATTTTGCTTAAAGCATCTAAAATGTGATCAAATAAAATACTCATGGACAAATGATGTCCAAGACAACAACAAAAAAGGTGACATTAACACAGAAAGAAAATTCCAAATTTCTATCATGAAATACATTTTTAAATGCGCTCAGAGGACAGAACAGTCAAACACTTAAAAATACATGACTGTACTAGCCACTCTCCATATTCTACTGTTGATAAATGTTGTTCACACCGACCCATTTGATAATGTAATTTTATTCATCACTTAATATTCATGTTCATGTTACATCACAGTATACCAAACAGAACAAGGTACTTCAAAATGTGCCACAAGTCTTTGGGGCTGGTAGTACCCTTTTACACCAGCAGGCACAAACAGGTTAAGTTTGTGTACATGCATATTTCCAGTGTATCGATAAATAAAGATCAGTGGCTAAGCCTTTAGGGGCCTGTTACAGTCTGTGTGAAACATGCTTCATAAATTTGTGATTTGAGACTCTTACCACCACCAAGGCTCCAGAATATATGTCAGGCCATCATAATTTGGAAGAAGGACTATTTACTTCTTGCAAGCATAACTAAACCCTTGTCCAACATCTTTTCTACAGTAGAAAAGTAAAGGAATTGACTCGGAAGGAAGGGTCCTTTGTAGATACACTGTATTTCAAATGTCATCCTCCTCGGACTGCCTTAGCTAAAGGGCAGCGTGTGATGTTATTAAACACTTGAAATCTTCAGTTCAAAGGGACACTACCAGTCTTAATTGGCTGGAGCAAGATACACATCTGAGTCAGGTAGACAGCCTCACATTTAAATGTCACCAATGGTTACACGGTGGTATGTGTCAGTTTACCTGGAGCAACATGTGCAGTGTTGCCCAGCAAAGAATCACAGCAGCCTACTAACTGGTTGACCTTTCTTTGAAATCACTGTTCCCTTGATAGCTGTGTGATGACTGGGACTGGCTGGATTCTCTTTCATCTACTGCTTTCAATAACACCATAATGCATCATGGGCCATCAGTCCTTTGTTAGATATTATTAGTCAGGAAAAGTTGCCCCGTGTAGTAGTCGTCTCTAGGACTTTACCAAAAACTCCACTTGCAACAAATTAAAATTAACGCATAATTAATTCAAAGTCGTTTGAATGTAACTCACGTATTCTAATCCAAAACTACGCTGTAGAATTGATGTAACTCAGTTTATTTGCGTTATCTCTGCTGCCTCGCTTGAGTGACAGGCCAGCATTACTGGAAGGCAGTTGCATTTCATAAAGTCAACACACAGTCTCACCTTTATCTGCAATTTTTCCATCTATGGTGTTGAATCCATAATGCTTCCACACATTACTACTCAGGTGGTTTGTTGTCATGATTATTCGGTCAGTGACAACGTGGCATACAATGGATCAGACGGACATATTTAATATTTAACCATCTCTGTGTCTCAAATCACATACTTCCGTTCTTACACTTAATATTTTGAGTGCATAAGTGCGTTCACACTGACAAGTATGGCAAAATGCGGTGTACTATGAGTACTTGGATGATGTACTCATAACGGCCAGAAAGTTGTGTGGAACGCTGCACACTTCTCACCCTCAACGGTCGCCATCTTGGCTACGTAGCGGAAGGGGAGGGACCAACACAACATATGAAAATGGCGGCCGCGGTTACGATTGTTACGGCTAAAAGTAAAAGCACGTTCATTTTTTATTCATTTTTAATATAACTGAATTGAAGTCAAGTGAGCAAACAAGCTGGCAGATATTTCGGCGTGCGGCAGTCGCGGTAAAATGTTGGCGATAATGCTCCACCCGGTTGCAATCCACCATTAAAAAGAAGAAGACGCGGTCAAAGGTTGTATTTCCGGTAAGCGCAGTATTTAATTTGAGACGACACCACCCTGTCAAAATTAACGCACTGCACAAGTCAGTACATAGTGTACACAGTATACTGCATGTAAGTGTACTAACGGAAGTACACGATTTGAGACACAGTGCATGTCTTTAGTGTACTTAACCATAACCAACTGTTTTAGTGGCCTGTTCTTAACCATACCTCAGCTGTACAGAAGAACTGTGCCCCGTCTTCAGGGTGATGCTGAGACTCAACCATACGGCCAGGCAAAACAAAGCAAATTAACTAAAAACAGCGGATAGCTCCCGACTGTGTTGATTATAGCCAGTGGGATTAGCAGTGCTAACCCTTGCGCATTAGAGGCAGTCATTTGATGAAATGTTAATATCAAAAGTATTGCCTAAGAAAGCTTTTAAAGAAATCTTTGGATCTCTTAGAAGTGAACCATGTAAGACTGTAGCTCTCTTCCCGTTTAAACAAAAATGTCACCCTCAGATACTTACAGTATGATGATCTATGATGAGTCTTACCCCTTACTTGAAAGACAACATTGCCTTGTGGGTGTATTCGTTATGGGCGATAGCTTCTTTAATGATGGATTTCTTCCTCTGTACTTGCATTTAACAAGGGTACCAAGGGATGTGTAGAAACAAAACTTATAATAGACAGTGTTTAAGATGGCTTATAAATATATTGTTGGCAAACTCTAAGGAATCAAAAGGTGGGAATAATGAAAAATAAGAAAACTAGACCAACAAACAAGAAGATGTGTGGTAAATATATATTGATTCACCTGTAGGTTCCTGCAAGCGGCTGTGATGTTAGTGATGGTCAGGAGGATATTGTTAGTTATATAATTGTCATTTCAAATCTTTGCCTAGTCTTGTAATGTTTGCATATTGACCTCTACAGTCTGCCATTGTGTGTCTGATTCTGTGTTAACAAAATCCAATATTCACTCTCCTTGTAGCTCTATTAACTAACTCCTGAGGGTCATCAAACCAAAACATTTAGCAGAAAGATGCTAAAATGCTCCATAGAATCGAGGGGAACTGCAGAGTTAGATGATAACTTGTATGTTCTTCACTGCAAGCGACCTCTTTCATGATACAGTCATTTCACCCATTGTTCATACAAAACTAGTGTGAAGGGCAGCATTAAGAACTCATTGGTATGCCCTGGAGTAGACAGATTGTTACATTAAGGGCATCCAACTATACAAATGCAAGATAAAGACAGCATGATTTCGGCAGGCACTCAATTGCTCCATGGACAGCATAATAAAACATTATTGAGTGTAACATTGTCCTCACTGCATGGCTCAACCATGTGCGGTCTGAGGAGTTCAGACAGGGTTGTCTGCTCCCTTCATCTTGATTTGTAGTGTTGTCATAACTCCCGCAATGAACTTTCTGCCGTTATAAAACGTTAAAATAGCATTTAAGAATATATCTGCATTTATGTTAATTTAAAAAAAAAAAAACAGCCTCTTATCACACCAAAAAAAAAACCCCCAAAAAACGTTCTGATAAACGGGACAATAAACCTTTTTCACGGCAAACATTTTGACTATGATGATACAAATTTTCTTAATGATGGTTCAGTTCCATCAAGTGTCCCAGTAAGCCATAAATACACAAATACCAGGACCCTGGAAATGGCTCACCTAAATGGAATGCTGTCATATATAATGTTATTAATAACACCTGTGCGTTTTCTGCCATGACATGCCAAAATATCTACTGCTTGTACACCATCAAGTCAGTACTCCGTGTTTAATATAATCCGTGTCAGGCTCTTTAAATATCTAAATACATAAGAATTTAATTGTTAATTTTTGTGGTGTACACAACAATCCAATATTGCATTCTTGCACCGTTTCAGTTTTAAAAAAGGGCATTTAAACAAGTATTTTTAAGAGTTAAAACACAAGTCACTCTATTTATAAAGCTGAGTGTGAATGTAAAATCGTCTGGATGCTGGAATTAACGTTTTAACTGCCTTTATTTCTGTAGGACATTTGGTTTATCAACACCTTTCAACTGTTCTGGCTCACAAAATGACAATTAAATTAAATCCTAATGTGTTTAGGCTACGTGAGTGTATGAGGAGTGAATGATTATTAAGGTGAAGATTTGCACACGGGTCAGTGTTGGTGTGGCATGTGTGACGTCATGGGAGCCTCAGAGACATGGCTCATTAAGCCTGGGATCATAGGAGATCTAACACAGTCATCAGTCACAGTGATCCCAGCTCTCCCTCCACCTGCAGGTATTAATCTCCCACATCCTTGGAGAGATATAATCCTTGGAAGTTACTGGGGAGGACACACTTCTGCATGAGTCTGCAAAATATAGAGGCTTATTAGGAAATGTTTGTTTATTAAGATGGATATAGCATTTTTTCTTGTCTGTGTAACACCCTACCTAGCACTCGATAGTACAGTAGTGTTTTGCAAACAAATGTATAATCTTTTCATCTTCATCCTTTTGTAAAGTGATGGCCAAGTACTCCTTCAGCTTGATCCCCCTAAAATCTTCAGACTTTACAATCAGGCCAGCCAGGTTGGGTCCCAGGACAGTGTTTTGGCAGGTGTTGTACCTTGCCTAATACCCTAATATGTACCAAAAGAGTCAAGAAATCCAGTATGCAGTATATGAAAGCCTTTATTGCTCTGGGGCAGCAGACTTACAGACTTGTAATTACAGCTTTAGCGTGAAGAGTTGTAGCAGTCCCAAGAGAGCTTCAGATATAAAATAACACATGGTTCGAAGGATTTGACTCAGCCGATGAAGACGTTTCTGTTGATTTAAAAGCTTCATTTAATTTTTCTCTTTGCAGTAGAGTCCCAAGTTTACTCTAGTGCGAGGCTCCTTCTCAGCTGACCATGCTGCCCTGGCCTGATTTGAGCGCTGCTTGTCAGCTTGACATTTCACGGACAGTATCAACACAAAGGCCCAAGCTCTGATAAGATGTGAAGGCTATGAATTGTAGAAATGCTAGGGCGATAATTGCATTGGTTTGGTGTGGAGTCCACAGAGATTAAACATGGCAACTGATGCTTTTTATAGGCCCTGCAGAGCAGATAAGTAGTAGGGGTTATGATGTGAGCATGTCATGTCATTTGGACTGTGCTGTGCCTGATCGAATGGTGCCAAATGTTTGTTTTCCATCAATATGTTTGGAACCAGAACACTGCAATGGGTTTTGACAGGGCTGAAAGCAATCCTCAGATAAACCAAGGTGAACATTTTTAAATGTTACTTCAGGCTGTAATATGGGGCTGAAACAGTTAGTCGATTAATTTATTAGTGAATCGACAGGAAAGCAATCAACAAGAATTTTAATAATTTATCAACTGTTTCAGTCATTCTTGAAGCAAAATGTGAAACATTCCCCGATTCCAGCTTCCCAGATATGAGAATTTGCTTTTCAGTTTCATATTTTTGTAAAATAAATATCTTGGTGTTTTGGACTGTTGGTCCGACAAAACAAGCAATTTGAAGACGTCAGCTTGTGCTTTGGGAGCTTGTGATGGGCATTTTTCACTATTTTTGACACTTTCCCACTTGATTAATGGGAAAAATGGATAAATCAAATAAATCAGTGGTTCCGTAACTGAGGGCTGGCCCTCCTGCCAAGGGAGCTCAGAGCCGTTGGGGGTGTGGAGTAAAACTAAAATTAAATAGAACTGTTTCACAACAGATTAGGGCTGCAACTACCAATTATTTTCATTATCAATTAATCTTGATTATTTTCCTGATTAATCGTGTGGTCTAAAAAACGTCTGAAAATACTGAACAATGTGCATCACAATTCCCTGAAGCCCAAGGTGACGTCTGAAAATTGACAAGAAGCCATCCTTGTAAAAAATTGTTTTAGTTTTGGCAAAATTAAATTTCCATTTTTTTATTTAACAGAAATTGAGGAACATGCAGTTCATGCTTTTGATAATGAGAATAAGATTCAACTTTTGCTACTATTTCTTCTGTATTGTTACAATAAATGTACCCGTTGGGGGAGTAGGTGCCTGAACCTTTTTTGGCTTCCTAAGGCCTGATAGTTTGGCAGCCACTGGATTAGTGCTGCAACCAACAATTATTTTATTGATCAATGAGTCAATTATTTTCTTGATTAATCTTTTGGTCCATAAAATGTCAGAATACAATAAGAAACATCCATCACAATTTCCCAAAGCCAAAAGTGATATATTCAGATTGCTTGTTTTGTCGAACCAACATTCTAACCTCCACAGATATTATGATTTAATATCATATTTGACAAATCTGCATGCAGATTTGCGCATTTTAGAAGCTGGAACCAGTGAATTTTTGGCATTAATAGTCCTAAAGGCTAGCCTGGGAACCAGACGAATCTGCAAGCTCATGTTTTATTTGCTCTGGCAGATGGTCACCCTGCCATTCAGTCGGATTTCCAGCCGACTAGGCCTGGGTCGGGACAATCACAACCGTTTATCTAACATGGGGTGGGTTTGATACGATGACTGTACAGATGAGCGCAGTTGAGGCATTTTTGTAAATAACCAAGATGGCTGCCACTGATGTGGAACCTTCTGAATCTGCTATTCCATCAGTATTAAACGAAATGGATGGTATATTTTCTATACAAGAAGAACAAACAACTGCACTTGAAGCTGTTGTTGATAAGAAAGATGTTTGCTGTACTACCGAGAGGATTCACTCAGTGCTACATCACACGTTTCGTTGCTCTGATTGGTTGAAGGTCTACCAAAATGCAACAGTAAAGGGGAAATCATCAGTCTGTCATCCTAAGCAGAGTGTGTGGTGCTGTCCGTTGTCCTGAAAATGTTCATGCATTTCACATTAGTTACACAGCTACAGGTTAAAAAGCAGCAAGTTACAAGACATCAGACCAGTTCTACAGGATCAGGTGCGGTCAACTATCATGCCGACACAACCAGCAAATTACTGCTCCAAGACAAGCCATTCCATCATCCAAACCAGACTCGCCTGTTCCTAAAGCTGGAGCGCTGTGAATATTCCCTCTGCTCTGGTTTCCATTTGCACACAGTCCTTGGCAGCCTGACAGAAATATCTTCAGTCATCTGACTGTGACAAGATGTCCAGTTTTGGTCCTTGCTGAAATAATTTGCAGCCATTCTACTGAAGTAATTCGGTCAGGATTTTTTTCTGAACCATACAGATTCAGAAAAGTACATCATTGATATAAAAACTCTCTGAAATCTGAAGTCTGTGAATGAACTCTGAAGTATTTCATGTTTGAGGTGGTTCCATTCCAAAGTTATGTTTTCAGTTCAGCCTTATGTAACTACCCTTGACTAACCTCAGCCGCAGTGTAGCACGTCTTTGAGATGATGCTGAAAAGAAGCCAGTATCTTCCTGTTTGCAGAGCCGCTTAAGAACTCTTGCTCTGAAAATATTGTTGTATTCTCTACGTTTGAGTGCTTCCTTCATGTAGGAGTAGGCAGAGGTGGAGTACAGATCTGAATTCTTGTTGCAATTGTTCAGAATGGAACTTACCCTTGACTCAATAGCTGTCTTTGTGCTCCTGTTTCACCGGTCTCACCATTTTTTGTACTTCTTACTTAACTTTTCTTTTGTGGGTTGATTTACTAGTAATGCACCATATCTACCTCTCCTCTCATACATTTGCATTAATTTCCTTTTCCCTCAGGGCCTCAGGTGAGCTTTCCTCTATAAATGCAAAGCCCTTATCCTCCTCCGCGCCCACATTAAATGACCCGTCAACGCTCTTACTCCATTCAGCAATCAACTGTCTGCCCTGTTACCACCTCTGACTACCTTTCACAGATGGAGTCAGTCATTTTGGCAGGGAATAAAGCTTGTATAAACCCCATTCAGTGGGAATTGGTTATGTAAATTTCTCCCTGTGCAGTCCTCATTCTGGTGAAGACAGGAGCTCCTTGTACAATAACCCAGCGCAAACAGAAACCGGTCAGGACAATGAGCGCTGATTGACTGGCTGCATGGAAATGTGTCGAGCTCTCACTGTGAATTCCTGCCTCACCTATTCCGCTGCTGATCTTTACTTGCAGGTATATTATTGTGTCTCTTCCAAGTTAGTTTAATGTGCTGAGACATTGTTGTATTTCTTTTTAAGTCAGACCTGAGGTGAATCTGTGCTCTTCAAAAACTTTATCCTTTGCTTGCCTGAAAGTTTTTATTTGGCTAAGTTTATTGTAGGTGAAGCTCTGCAGGGTTTACTGTATGCAGCTGCAGCTGATCACTATGTCAGCTGGTAATAAATACTGTATGTTCTCACTACTCATACATCTCTGCTATTCATAACTGTGTTCATTTTGGCACCTTATTTTGATCTACTTTTAGTCTTAGTCCTTTTGATGAAAATGTGTTTGTGTTTTACTAGTTTCAGTCATATTTAGTCAAATTTTTGTCACACATTCTTACTCAGTTTCATTTGTAAATAAAGTCTTCCTGCCCAAATTCTGGCTATTTGAACAGAGCTGCTAATTTTCTGTCATTCACTCTGCATTATTGCAGCTAACTGTTCTTCCCACTTCAGAGCAGCGTGATCATTCAGGGGCTGTATTCACTCACTTGTTAGCTGTCTGGGTTTAGCTTGAGTTAAGCAGCCAAAACATCCGATAACATAAGCAAACATCAAGGAGACGATTTCAATGGTTGACCCACTACATAATTCCTGTGCTCTTTCCTATCTGTAGTACATAAACACAAAAGATAGCCAACTGAAAGTAACTTTAATGTGATAATGCAACATTAAAGAGAAACTTAACACCACCTGAAAATTTTTTTTTTTTTTTTTTTTTTATCTCCAGTGCTTTACTTTCTCACCTTGCTGCAGTGATGTAGAAGTGTTCTCTAGTGTGTCTCAGTACACTGACATCACTGTTGGGTGTTGTTATAGGTGCAACAGAGCCCCTTTCTGAGGTGAAACGGGACTGAACAGTGAGAGAGGGTAGTGATACGCTGCTTGTCAGGCTACCATTCGTGTGCCTTTACACAATTAAAAAGATAATTACTGTACTATTTGCTCTTTTTGAGGCGTAAGGTAGCTCCTTGTATATACTTTACTTTGGGACCACTCAGAGAATAATGTGGCTGAAATGTTTGCATATAAGTACACCCATTTTCCCTATTTTCTGACATTTTATAGACCAAACAATTAGCCTAATCAAGAAAATATTCAGCAGATTAATTGATAATGAAAATAATCATTAGTTACAGCCCTAACCTATACTCTTGTACGTAAAGTAAGACACTGATAGATAGAAAACTATGGAGTGAAAATAGTCTCAATATTATTTGTAAACATGTATTCCATGATTTGTAACTGAAAAAAAAATGTATAACTGAAAAACAAGATTTGTAACTGAAAAACAAGATTTTGCCTGGACTGGCTGTTTTCCCAGCAGAACAACTCTACCACCTAGCAGTAGCTTATTTAAACCATATATTTACATTTATAGGTTACTGTATAGAGTCTGTGGTTGGTAAATGCATGTGCTCTAATCGAGGGGCGACAAGCTATTCTGTCTATTTAGAAAAACGTCTTTCCCACTTTGAAATTAAACACGAATACGCCGAAAGCCCAGATGTCCCAGTTTTCCACCAGCACTTAAACGCATCATGCATTTAGAATCTGTGGAGCTGGGACCAGCGTTAAAATAGTCTCAAAATCCCGAAAGCGAAAGTAACCTGATCCGTGCGTAACACCAGACATTTGTATGCGCAGGAAGCTTTTTGAAAGCGAAAAGGATCAGATCTGAGAAGCTGAAGTTAAAAGTCTGTAAGTAAAACATTTTTTTTTCAAATCGTTTTTTTTTTTTTCAGTTACAAATCTTGTTTTTCAGTTACAAATCATGGAATACACGTTTACAAATAATATTGAGACTATTTTCACTCCATACGATACCAATATTGATATTTGAGTTAGAAAAAAAACATTAACAACTTATTGGTAGATTCTTTCTATTACATAAAAACATAATAAACATTTTTGATGATGATCCCCTGAATTTGTTTTTCTTTTTCAAACCTATCTGTGGCATTTCTGTAATGCAATTTCTTGTTACGTATTTATGTGTGTGATAGGCAGTATCGGTCGAGCTGGTTTATCAGTCAAGCTCTGAAAGTAACCTGAGGGTTGTTTGGGGTGTTTTGCCAATTAATGCAACACAATGGACACAATGAAACCCCTTTACAAGACCACCACAAACTACAGGCTCAGTTACATCAACAACACTCTGATAGTCTAAACTAAAACCAATCATCATTATGAGTCACAAAAGTAGTCTTTATTGCAGGGCTATGGTAATAGATAATACATTGAACAGGGGTTGATTGATTTTGTCCACCCCCTGCAGACGGAATAATGTTTCAGGTAGGGTAACACTCATCACATCAAATTTCTACCATGAGAAAACAACCCGGAGCCAAATATAACAAAGTTAATCTGTCTAGTGGGACATCTTGTCAGCTATCAAAAGCAAAATTGTCAGCTCCACCAGCTCATGAATCTTGTATTCCTTGAGCAACTCCTAATTTACAATCCCCCAAGGTTACTGATCGTTTAGAGCAGGTTAGTCAATTGACAACCATCAGATCAATGGAAATCTGAGGTGAATATTGCCACAGCAAATATGCAGCCTCTCGTCCACTGACTCATTAGCAGCATGTGGCTCAGGGAAAAGTGGGATTTGCAGAGGGGGACATTCTCTTGGGACTAGAGCCAGGATCATTACTGGCATCAAGCCAGGCTCGTTAAAGCCATGTTGTTGGTTATTCAGACAGCCAAAGAGTGCCTTGGTAGAAGGTAAGAGTGCCTGAGGCAAGGCTCGTCCATGTCCCTATTTCATTTGTCTGTGTCCAGTTATGGAAAAACATGTTAGGTCAGTGTCGGTTGTCTTCCAGCTCCATTTGCTGAAGCCATTTGAATGAAAATGACCCTGCAGAGCACCGACAAATTACAGGGTAGGATACAAATAAGACGGCAAAATGGGTTTTGTTTGTTCCTTAACTGTCAGCAACACACAATTTAAGATTTCATCTCAACACATTTCTTTTTTCCACTAAAATGTTTGTCTTCTCATGGCATTTTCCCCATCACTATCTCCCATGAGCGCTAACAGTGACAATTTATTGGGCCTTGCCTTTGAGGCAGCTGCGAAGGATTGAAAAGGGGGTCTATTTTTCTGTCAGTACATTGAAAATATAAAGAACTGGACACAGACAAATGAAATAGGGACATGGTTGGCTTTCAGACAGCAGATTGGCCTACAGATAAAGCCCATGTAAAGATGCTCAACAGATATTTGAAAAAAATAATGGCTTAAGAAAGACATTTCAGGGTTAGGGTTAATAGATATCAATATCAGCAGGTTTAGACCCTGAAAGTGGACATACAAGCAGGTACATGGTGCGATTCAAACATTTTATTAATGAAAATATCATTTTTGTTTCCAACTGACACTGTCCCTACTGTAATTTGATTGTTGCAGTATCTGTGTGGGCATGCACTAAAAATATCTCTTTCATTCCAATGGCCACACGACAGTCAACCAGCTGGGGACCAATGTTAGCCGTTGCTTAGTCCCATACGTGATTCGAGCTTAACGGCTCCTGTAGCCAGTTGCAATGTTTCTCTCACAGAAATATGCACTAGTCCAGAACACAGGACCTTCTTCCTGCATTTACTTTCTTGCTCCCGTCCTAGACACATCTGATCAATAAGCAGAGTGAACGTTCTCACGTGGTTTGTAGTGATGCATTTTGGTTCGCTTGGATTTTTCTGTTTTCTCTCATTTTTGAGCACAAAATAGAGAAATAAGGGCACTTACATTCACTGCACTTATGTTCAGTTTATGTGTACTGCTGACAAATGAGGCACTGTACAGTATATTGCCAGTGCAGCCATGTCTTCTTCTGATCAAGACCCTTTGAAAACCAATCTACAGTTCACTATGTCAGGAAGGGTCTTACAACTTAAGCTGAAATGGAAGCATTAACAATCCCCACAAACTGCGTGGCAAACTTCCCACAGCATCCTTTTCCTGGCTGTAATCAAAGGCCAAGCAAAGAGCCCACCATGAAACTTAGCAAAGCACAGCACGGCACCCCCTCAAAGCTAGTTTACAGTCAGGCTATTGGTCTGATCACTGCAAGCTGCAAAAAGAGCTTAGTACAAGTGTGATTCCAGGGCATAGAATTTATTTTTAGCTGGATGCTTTACTTGTTACACTATTGTGTTAGGCAATGTTTGTAACTTCCCTAACTACTCCATGGAGGAGATGTAGAGGACAGAAGAGCAATGTGAAATCATTGTTTGATCATGTGCCTACAATGCACAAAAAAGTAGAATATAATGGGGCATGACTTGCCATATCAAAGCACACATCAATTACAATGAAAGCAGATTAGATGTTTCCTGTTCAGCAAAGCTATTAAGATTTCACTTGTGAACTCTGGACATAGATATTTTAACTTCAGACTGAAATCTGGCCTGAGGTGTTACTCGCACTGAAAGATTCATGTGCAGCAAAAGAAGCCGACAGTCATTCATTTTAAATGAAAGCCAGCAATTACGAGTAGCTGTTACTGCGGGAGCAATGAACTGCTGTTGCCCAGAGCAATGAGTTTCAGCTAGATCTGAGGCCAACTTGAAGAAAATTAGTGGCCACTACTTAGGGCTTTGATTAAGTTCCTGCTGTAAGATCTTACTCTGTACTAAATATCTGATACACCTTGACATGTTGGAGCCTAAACGTTTACTGATGTTTGTAATGTGATCCTAATTTATTGCCATACATGTGTCAAAATGAAAGGCTTTGCTATGGAGTGAAAATAGTCTCAATATTATTTGTAAATGTGTATTCCATGATTTGTAACTGAAAAAACAAGATTTGTAACTGAAAAACAAGATTTGTAAATGTGTATTACATAATTTGTAACTGAAAAACAAGATTTGTAACTGAAAAAAAAAAAACGATTTGAAAATATTTTACTTACAGACTTTTAACTTCAGCTTCTCAGATCTGATCCTTTTCGCTTTCAAAAAGCTTCCTGCGCTTACAAATGTCTGGTGTTACGCACGGATCAGGTTACTTTCGCTTTCGGGATTTTGAGACTATTTTAACGCTGGTCCCAGATCCACAGAGTCTAAATGCATGATGCGTTTAAGTGCTGGTGGAAAACTGGGACATCTGGGCTTTCGGCGTATTCGTGTTTAATTTCAAAGTGGGAAAGACGTTTTTCTAAATAGACAGAATAGCTTGTCGCCCCTCGATTAGAGCACATGCATTTACCAACCACAGACTCTATACAGTAACCTATAAATTTAAATATATGGTTTAAATAAGCTACTGCTAGGTGGTAGAGTTGTTCTGCTGGGAAAACAGCCAGTCCAGGCAAAAAGCGGATGCCCCTCACCACCGAGTATGTTTTGAAGAGGCTGATGGAGTCAGAACCATAAAGGGAAAATAGATGATAGGGAAATCAACTGTCTCCAGTGGTACAAAGGTCACCAAACTAATAATTTGGGGCACTGAAAGAGGATAAAGGACAACATGGCAACATAAGCATTTAGCCTCCACAAATATATTGTTCCTTAGTGTACTGTATAAGCCAGTAAAGACACTGAATTCAGACTTTTTCAATTAATGTGATAAAGTGATGCATGACATGATCTGTTCCTAAATTATTTTAATGAACTTGCCTATGCGTGGGGTCACGCTGTCAGTCATACTATTTCACACAGCTTAGCTACATACCCATGAATCTTGGTGGTTTCTCTCCATTTTAAAAGGTGAGTGCGTCAGCCGAAGTCCTAAGAACCAAAAAATAAATATACATTGGAGGAGAAAGGTTGGTTAAAGCCAAGAGATGCACCGCAGCATTTAAGATACTTGACAGTAGATGATTGTATGTATGTAACACTGGCTTTTTCCATCAATATAGAACTACATGGCAGCAGTACAGTGGAATAAATTAAATACACAATCCTAAAGTTGACTGAATCTAAACAATATATTGGAATTTATTGACACCCAGTGCATTATTATTCTCTTACTTTGCCTTATCCTCCTCCTCCTAGTCGTTCAGGATTGTACAGTCTTTACTTTTCCTTGACTGTTTTTTTTATACACTTGAGAGAAAACCCTACACTAATAGGTCTTTTTTAGTACCATGATGTCGATATGTTAACGTTACAATCTTTTTTTTTTTAATTTTTTTTTTAATTTTTTTGTAACAGGAACTGCTAATAAACTTGTTAAAATATAACTGGATCAAACTTTCTGACTTCTCGTTTTCAACAAATAAGATAATCACTTAGAAGGCATCTGGGTAACATTACATGTTAAAACAAAAATATATAACGTTAACTGTCAGGAGATTTCTATAGACCTGTTTTAAACGTAATTGTTTAGTCTAATTTTATAGACTCAGTATTTCACAGCTGTCATTTCAATGAAATAAAAGTATGTCAAGCTGCGAAAGCTAAAAAGATAGCTAATCTACATGGTTAAGCTAACCTGATGTTAGCTGACCAAACTATGTTAACTTGGTTATAAAGTTAACATAGTTTAAGTTATAAATTCAGATGACATAACTTTCATAGTTCAGCAACAGCTAGCTAGCAGACATACTCATACAGTCTTAAAGCTGTATCTGCGACTATCATTTGATAAAATGACTTTAGCAACCAACTGTTTGTAGTTAAGCTAACGTTAATGTTAGTTCGCTGTTATCAGAGATTGGTAAAATGAGCAGTGAACCAATCCAACAGACGTAGATGACGTTATCCAACATTACCACCTGAAATACTGAGCTTATAACGATATTCATACACAACGGGTTTAGCTTATACTCACTTCAGACGACGAGCCACCGGGATGTCCCGCCATAGCGTTCTCTTGTATGTACACAATGGTGTTGTGTGGAAGCCCGTTCCCCCGTCGAAATGTGTTTCCCTCCTGTTAGAATTGTGTTTCCCGTAGCGTCGCCCCTCAGTGGTTAGGGGTAGGTTCAGCCGGCATCCGCTTTTTGCCTGGACTGGCTGTTTTCCCAGCAGAACAACTCTACCTCCTAGCAGTAGCTTATTTAAACCATATATTTACATTTATAGGTTACTGTATAGAGTCTGTGGTTGGTAAATGCATGTGCTCTAATCGAGGGGCGACAAGCTATTCTGTCTATTTAGAAAAACGTCTTTCCCACTTTGAAATTAAACACGAATACGCCGAAAGCCCAGATGTCCCAGTTTTCCACCAGCACTTAAACGCATCATGCATTTACGAATCTGTGGAGCTGGGACCAGCGTTAAAATAGTCTCAAAATCCCGAAAGCGAAAGTAACCTGATCCGTGCGTAACACCAGACATTTGTATGCGCAGGAAGCTTTTTGAAAGCGAAAAGGATCAGATCTGAGAAGCTGAAGTTAAGTCTGTAAGTAAAATATTTTCAAATTGTTTTTTTTTTTTCAGTTACAAATCTTGTTTTTCAGTTACAAATTATGTAATACACATTTACAAATCTTGTTTTTCAGTTACAAATTTCTTTTTCAGTTACAAATCTTGTTTTTCAGTTACAAATCATGGAATACACATTTACAAATAATGTTGAGACTATTTTCACTCCATAGTATCGGCCTCCAAACTCCAGAATCTGCTGCCCTATAGTGACAAGTATTTAATAACTAAACTTAAAGGAATACTTGGACATTTTAGCAAATACGCTTATTTTCTTTCTCACCAAGAATTAGGTGAGGAGATTGATACCACTCCCATGTCTATAAGGTAAATACAAAAATACATCCAGCAACCGGTTAGCTTATCTTAGCACAATGACTGGAAACGGGGGAACGGCTAGCATGGCTCTGTCCAAAAGTAACAAAATCCACCCACCAGCACCTGTAAAACTCACAAATTAAATCTCGTTTATTTAATCCTTAAAAAAACTGAAATATAAAAATGACAAGTTGTGGGTTTTTTTTAACCTTTTGACAGAGCCACGCTTGCTGTTTCCAGTTTTTCTGCTAAGCTAACCGGCTGCTGGCAGTAGCTTCATTTTAACCGTACAGACATGATCGTGGTATCCATTCTGTCATTTAACTCTCAGCAATGAAGTGAATGAGCGTATTAGTGTCAACCTACTCCTTTAAGGGATCCTTATCAAACATTTTTATGTTTTGTGTATGTAAAAAAGCAATATTGGCTAATATCTGATTGTATGATTTTTTTGAACTCTCAAATATCATATGGTATCAGCATTAAAAATCTTTTATTGGTCAGTCTTTAGTTGCTTAAATGACACTCTGGCCCCAAGTTTAATCACCTTTCAAGATTACAGCACAGTGTGTAACCCAATTCTTCCTAGAAGGAAAACCACTTTCCAGATATAATTAGATGCATAATTGGAATCTGCATTGCATCAAGGGAGCGGACTAATACACATGGTTGTATGACACTTACAGCAGACATTGTTCGTTAAAAATAACATTTCATCATTTCTATTTAATGATTAACTACAAATAAAAGTTATGTCATGAAATTTGCCAAAAGCTAGCTATGTTATAGATTGGCTTTGATTTGGTGGGCGTCTTGTACAAAATCCGTACGGATCTCCCCTCATTTTTCCACACGCATGTGAACCGCGGATTAATTGCAAAGTTTAACCATCATAGTGTGACATACAGATTTACTGCCACTGTTACCTACTTTTTAAATAACAATTCCATAAATCTCGATGCAGTGAAAAGATACAGGACAGATGCGTGCTGTTTTATTCTGAAGCGCTGAAGGTTGATTTGATTATTTAAAAAAGCAGTTTTGTTTTCACGTGAACGGGGCATGTTGAATCCCAACGAATCAGGGATGTACGTTGTAAGAGGAAAAGAAGCGCAGTGAGTGACAATCATGGTTAGCGGAGGAGAGGAAGAGCTTGAGAGGCCTCCCGCATCATTTAAATCCCAGGTATGGGAGCATTTTGGCTTCCCCATTAAATATCTTGACGGAAAAAGGGTGGTGGTCAAAACTGTAACAGTGTGTAGACATTGTGCGATGAGAAACCCATATGATAATGGTAATACATCAAGTATGGCTACACATTTGAAGAGACATCACACTGGTGTGTCAGTGACGGGAGCTACATTAACTTCTTCAATAAATAATACATGGAAAGCAAAGTTATTTGTCTCATTTCTTATTTTTTATCCAGAAAATGATCCGTGATCTGTGACTCCAATCCATGATCTGATCAGAACCATGAGTTTTGTGATCCGTTGCACGACTACAAAATAATGAAAGACCAAATCTAACCTTCAGTGTCCTTCAGTGGAAGGAGAGAAAGTAATTCATCTTATCTGCACTTGAGAGTTGTCCATATGCAAAGTACTAGGATATTTATGGCAGTTATGGTATATATGTATGCATGCTGAAAATGTTAATATGGAAACTACAAACAAAACTGAAAAGAGAGAGAGAGGATCTCACAAAAGCTGCCCTTTTTTAAAAAAATAGGTGGACGACATCTTAGGCGAGGAGAGCGACAACGAAAGTGAGGGCAGAGGGAAGGAGAAGCCAGGCAATGAGGAGGTGGAGGACGAAGAGGAGCAGCAGCAGCAGCAGCCAGGAGCTGATCAGATAGCAGAAGGAGGGCCCGGTCCTCAGTCGCTGAGCGTGGAGCAGAGGATCCAGACACCAACCAGTGAGGCCAGTCTGCCGAATACTGTGCCAAGGTGAGACACAGAACTTCATTTTAAAATCAACCTTTCTATCTAGCATCATTTACTTTTGCCTTTTTTGATATTCCCACTAAACTAATCCTTTTTGTGTCTTGACTGCTACTACTCCAGCAGACCTTCTTAAGTAAAATATGGTACATGTATGTCACTTAATTCTCTTTCTTTCTGTCTCTCTTTAGCCCACATATTTACTATTTCATGTTTCCTTTATCAGTTCCTCTGTGTCTTCAGTGTTGGCACTCTCCTCTTTCACTGTTAATCCTGTACATCTTGCAGAAACACCTCCGGGTGAGAAGGATGCTTAATTTAAATTACAGTTGGCAAGAAAATCTAAATCCATTGAGAATCCTCGCAAATGTACTGTATAGTTTCAGGTCTTACTTGTCCAATGACTATTATCATAACACACCACTTCATCGGCACAGCCATGCTGATGCCAGACGGTCTGGTCCGTTGCCATGGAGACAAATTTCAAACAGACAGCAGGCAGTCGAATAGTTCTGAACATATGAGAGTCTCTTATTGCTGAAAGACAGGCCTGAGTTGAGCCGAGCTGTTAGGTTCAGTCTCTCCTGATAGATTATTTTGTCGTCTTTAGTACATCCTTAGCATGTAATATTTGTCCGTACATTCATCCAGAAGCATTAGGCCAAAGTAAAATACAGTATTACAGCTGTGGCTATATTGACATCTCTTTGAAATGTGCCAACATCGCTTAATCCTCTGACACACATAATGTGCAACTTGGCGCGTAATACTGTGGGATCTCTAAATTCCATACTTAAATGATTTTGGCCAGCGATGTTTTTAGCACGTTCTGAATCCACCTCTGTCAGGATTTGGGCTTGCTGTTGTCATGTTTATAACAGCATAATGTGATGGTTTTAAATATGACACACCTGACGCCTTTGGTGGCTTTGTAGAGGACAGATCTTTATCAGTGCTCTCTTTTTAGTGTGATGTGGATCGGCATTTGGCAAGATAATGCATTTGTTTTGCAGAGGAAGTGGAATACAGAGTGGGTTGGTCATTCATCATTTATTAATAAGTACAATGATACACTCCCTCACACTGTCTTGCTTACCGCTGGTTTATTTAATTACGACATTTTGGTCTGTTCAGTCTTCATGAGGTATATAGGCACATAGTTCCGTATATATATATATATATATATATATATATATATATATACACACACACATAGAAGCTGCCTCAGTTATCCAATCAGAGGACGACAGAAATTAGCTCAACAGCTGAACAAAACCCCTTGAGCAAACATAGACAAACACTGCTATCCAGGTTAGTAAGTGAAGAAGACATCAAACTTAAGATGAGAAAAGGATTAGAAAATGGCACAGAGTCAAAAATGCCAATTCATCAGAAGTCTTACAGTGGTTCCGAAACTTATTTCGTCATGCCCCAACTTTGGAAGCTGAAAAACTTTCACAGCCCTGTCAATACTCTCTCAAACTTGTTCTTTATATGTCATTTTGCTCTTTGAATACATTTTCCAAACCTGAATCTTGAGAGGCTTGCTAGCATCAGAATACTCTTGTTTCTGTATTGTTCCTTAATGAATCAGATTCTGAAGATGGATATGTCCAAAATCACTCCCTCATTCACTTATCCCTATGTTATAGATGCTCACTAATTTACTCCATATTGAGAATTAAATTGAGATTTCACATATGAATCATCATTTTGCACCTTCACCGACAGATGTCGCATTGCATTGTGGAATTGTTAACTAAAAATAGTGTACGTTGGAATTTTTGACAGTACTGTACAGTGCATATATTTCACAAATCATGTGCTTGTCACGGCAGGAAAAGCACAGGTGAATAAAACTAATAATACTAAGGGTGGCCCTGTTCCATGAGCTATTACAATGCAGCAGTTAATAATGTTAGTACTTAAACCTGTGAAAAAGATCTCTTCAGCTTTAAGTCCAAGTTTCACTGGATAGACGGAGAATAAGAGTCTGTTGTTTGAGTTCCTCAGATAATAGCCCTAATGTTAGACCACTGCACCTCTTTTTCCAGACTTGGGTTTCCTATCTGTAAGTCCATGTTCAGCCTCACTGCTCTGATCGTCGGTGCTTAAAAAAGGAGAAACCTTGTTTGGGGTGTGCTTCTACACCAGTAAAACCTCTCTTATTTTTTTCTGGATAGTCATGGTTGTGGCTCAGTATCCATGGCTACCCAGGCCTCAGCAGGCAGCAGCATGGTGATTCTCTTCCTCGTTTCCCCCTTTTGGACATGTCAGTCCGTGTGTCACCTGGTCTGGCACCTTTTGGTTGCTGCTTATGAGTCAAGCCGGAAATACGCTGTCCGCTGTGTTGTCTAGTTGTTGTTGAAAACCTTTGGAAGTCCAACTCCAGTCAGTGCAGTGATGCAGGGAAGCGTCACATGATTAGACAGCCTGACACACAAGGGGAAGAGTGTACGTTTCTGAAAGAATTGTGGACTTAAATTGGCAGGTAGGTCTTGGGTTCCTTCCACAGAAAGATAGGAGTGACATAGTCTAATAATATCATAGCTTACCTGGTCATGATTCTCCTCCGTGACCTCTGTCCTTTTACCTCTGCCTTTCTCTTATGTATTTAACCACCAGAACACCCTGACAACTCTTTCTGATTGTATGTTGTAAATAATGTTCACAGGAATATGCTTTATAAGGTTAATGTTACACTTAACAGTTTTGAATGCACTCCTCTGCATCAACCTTGCCTGACTGGCTTGTACTTCCCTCTTTCTTTTTCTTTCTGATATCTCTTGTGAAAACCAAGAAATTGTCTTTGGTTCTGATTTTGTTTTTGAACTTCTGAGTCAGACTTTCCCAGCTAAGAAATGGGTTTGAATCAATGCTCAAACAATCAGTAATGTGCACTAATTTGATAATAGAGCACCTACTTTGCAACCGGCCACTTCTGTCCCCTGCCTTGGCTTTGTTCTAACTCACACATTTCTGTAGGAGCCCTGTAGAAATACAAGAACTGCAAAAGAACTGAATTCCTTACATGCTATAAGAGCAATGTAAAAGTTAAAGCTATCTTGTACAATTATTCAGTTAATTTTAAACCACAAAGTTTGCTAAAAGGAATACTCAATTACACATCCTCTATATCCTGGACTGAAGGACAAATAGGTTTGTATTACATTCCATCAAGGACAGTAGAGCATATGAAAGTAGTAGCCTTTTAACGCGGTATTCCAGCAATTAAGTATTTTTTACTTACATAAAGTTGGAAAACTCACAAGACCACTTCTTTCAAACTCTACACCTACAGTTTGTGACACAGGCTTTTTGTCAACAGGGTTTGTACAAAGTTTGGAAATGCTTAATTTAAACTGTGTTTTCAAGGTTAGAAATATGCTTGAATTTGAATATACTCCTTGAAAAATACTTGATTTTCAACATAATCTGGTGTTTCATGTACACAATCACTCATGTAAATCAAAAACCAAAAGTCTGGAAATTTTTGATTTATGTACCTTGAAAGTGCTTGAATTTTACTCTTAAAAAGCTGTACGAACCCTGCGTTTAAAAAAAAATGTATGTCTCCATCCCAAGCTGCTCTAACCCTGAAGACATCATCAGGGTTCGAGTAGTATTGATCATGACAAACTTAATGTGTAAAATCAGTGGAGTGCCCCTTTAGCAACATCAAAATGTAAATTTAAATGTCATAAAAACCAGAAATATCTCAAACTATGCATGCAACATGATCTAAGTCACAGAAATCCATTTACACATTTAGTAGTTTTCCAAACGCAGTTATCTTCACTGCATTACAAAATAAAACACTTTCATTACATTTATCAAATGTCAAAGATAAGAAGTTTAATACTTTATAACTAACAACAGTGAGAGCCTACATTGAATTTTATCACAGTGGGAAGTACAAGTATACTGTATATTCTGTAAATTAACACAGGTTATAAGCCCTGTACTGGAGTTTTATAAAGAAAAAAGTCTGACATCCACCTTTAGCTGTCTGCCAGACTGCATTAATATAATTCTCCTGTCTGACAGAGAAAAGAATTTGACTGTATTGTTGCCCAGTAGGCCATTAGAGGCAATTTAAGATTTATAGAAGAGGCCATATAGCTGCTTCCTGATTTAGACATGACTCTGTGGGACCTCCACTCCTTTGGGTGCTGGCTTAATAGTTGCGATTCTGTCAGTCTCCATCCCTGGCTTCACCACTTTCTTATATTTGGCACAAAATGGACATACATCTGTTGCTAAGATACGGTAGTGATGTGTGTCTCTGTTTTGTTCTCACCATCATTCAGTATCTGCTCCTGCCTTTCGATCTTGTTTCTGTCTAAAGTTAAAAAAACAAAACAACGTTGCTCTCATTTCTGTTCTTATCGAGCATTTCACTGTAATCCATTTACAAAGACTAAAAGCAGCACAGGAAATGCAACCATATCCACATTCACACGATTAATTGTTATCTTGTATGTATTTAGGTGTATTTAGGCAACTAACTGCATGCAAATAATAATGTCTTGCTTATTTATTATTAGGGCCCGAGCACTGACCAGTGCGTAGGACCCTATTGTAACTGAAGGAATTATTATTTTTTGTCATATTCAATCGCACTTTTGAGGCCCTAAATATGCTCAAAAACTCATGAAATTTTGCACATGCGTCACAAATGGCAAAATTTTTTATATTTTATAGGTGGCAAAATGACTCGGTAGCGCCACCTACAGACGTTTTAACAAACTACACGTTTCACCTACATGCACCAAATTTGGTATGCATGTGTATCATGTCCAGACTTACAAAAAAGCCTGTGATGCTGTACAGTGAAAACTGTGACTTTTCACCAGAGGGCGTGGTCACGGCGGCGCGGCGAATTTCAATGTTCCATCATGAACAATCAAACTGTTGTAACTTGGCTGAAAATTATCTGATCTTTTCCATATTCCTCACGTTTCATGACATTCCCGGCCTGAACACACGTAGGGGTCAATACTGAATCAAAGTCATAGCGCCACCTGTTGACAACAGGAAGTTACACGCCCAATACTTTTAATCAGTACTCCTAGCAGGTTAACCACATCCACATCAAATTTGGTGGGGATACACTTAAGACCTTCATGATGCTTCACTGTGAAGATTGTGACTTTTCATCAAACGGCGTTTCCATGACAACGCCTTCGCCAAAAACAGGAAGTGGCTTATAACTGGACTGTACATTGTCCAAAACGCCCCAAACTTGCCATGTTTCATGACCCCCCCGCCCTGAAGGCGTCTACATGTAAATTTTTGGCCACAGTCATAGCGCCACCTAGTGACGGCAGGAAATGACACGTTTTATAGTCTAACATGCAGCAGCTTCCCTCTGCTCTGCTCTACGTGTGTGTGACTGTTGTACCTCACATCTTCTGTTCCCACACACGCACACACACAGACACTCACACTGACCTGTGTTTTCCTTCGCCGCCAAACAGGAAGTGGTTTATAACTTCACTGTACATTGTCCTAGAGGCCCCAAACTTCCCATGTTTCGTTACCCCCCGGCTCTGAAGGCGTCTACATGTAAATTTTCGACCACGGTCATAGCGCCACCTACTGACGGCAGGAAATGACACGTTTTATAGTCTGATGTGTTGTGAAGCGGCGGACGCTGCACTCCCCGACACGCACAGGTGTGCGAGGGCCCGTTCATCGCTGCTTGCAGCTTTAATTCTTTTTTTCCTTCCTATAAATGAATTGCCTTTTTGAGTGCCTTAACGTGCTCAAAAACTCATGAAATTTTGCACATGCGTCAGAAGTGGTGAAAATTTACATATTTTATGGTTGTTACGCATGGGTGTGTGGCAGAATGGCTCAGTAGCGCCACCTACAGACCTTTAACAAACTAGCCCCTGCGGCACATTTCACCTACATGCACCAAATTTGGTATGCATGTGTTTCATGACCACACTTACAAAAAACACTGTGTGACCCCCCCCTAAACCCAACAGGAAGTCACTTATGTTTAATAAACTGTTCATTTTTAAGCCTATTTTGGCCATTTCCATGCCTCCTACTTTTGCGAACTTGTCCTACAGATTTTATCAGATCGCCTTCAAACTTGGACCATGCCTTCTTAACAAGATGGCCATCAAACGTTACTTGTGGATTTTGTTTTCGTTACACGGTCTGCCCATGAGGTGGCGTGGAAGTTAGGTGTTTCGCCGCCACACAGGAAGTGCTTTATAACTGGACTGTACATTGTCCTAGAGACCCCAAACTTCCCACGTTTCATGACACGTTTTTGTTTGTTTGCCAATTTAAAGTCCTTTATTTTTATTTTTTGCCTTATTGCATATTCAAGGCATCAAGCATGTGGCACATACCAGGGTATCCGCAGAGTCTTGAATTAGATGTTTTAAAGGTAAGGCCATAACATGTCTTAAAAAGTCTTATTTTTAATTATGAAAGGTTTTGAATGTTGAGATGATGTCTAGACACATGAGAAACCATGTCAACCCACAGGACTTAACGTTATGTATTTAAATAGACCAAGGCCATTTTCGTCCTCATTTTATACTAGCCTTCTGTATGAGAAGCAAGGGAGAGCGACCTGTGTAGTTACAGATGTGTGTGTGTGTGTAGTTAATGTGGAGTGTCCCCTGTCATGATGATCAACTTGATATTTTGTCATGATGCGATCTTATTTTCAGATCTTGTTTTGCGAGTAATGTTATGTTGGCAGTTTAAGAGGAGGTAGTTAGAAGTTCCCTTATGTGTTTGGATGTAACTGTTTGTGCAATCTGAGGCTGAACTACACTTTTATTTCTGTGAAGCATTTGCTTTAGGTCAGATAAGCTAATCAGCGATTCAGCAGAATAGCGATATGTTTACAGGAAACACTCAAGTGCTTTAGTTTGATTGATGGATAAATACTGGGGTGCCTCAGTCTTGGAAAGGTCACTTATATTCCAACCAATCAGGCAGAGTGAAATAAGTTATTTATGTTTCAGCTGATGTCAGCATGTGCCACATGGTTACCCAGATTTGAAGGAAGATTACCTGGATTTGTTTGAAGCAAAGCTACATCATCAAAAAATGTCAATGTACTGGCCACTACAGTACTTCAGAAAAGACTACACTATTGATGATTTCCTAATCCTGAATGTTCAAAATCAGTGCACTGCCTTATGTGATTTTTAAGGTTATATAACATTTAACTCTTAACACTAACATGATTAATAGGTACTGTGCCGTGCTTAGTCTTGGAATAGGACTGTTTTTGTTGAAAATTCAAATGTCTGTTCAACTTTCTATAGCCTTAATTGCCTCACAGACAATTGAAGATATGTCATGATAAAAGTATTTAACAGGGTTGGCTTTGACATACAGGCAGTACTGAGCAAGTATGCTGCTTCAAGAACTCAGAGCTTGAAACCTATTCCTTACCAATCTGCTTGTTTAGTAAGAACCACTCTGTTCTTCATCTTGTGGTCTGCAAGAATTTGTTTTTGTAATCAGGGTTCTTTCAGTTGTGTTTTTGTTTCACCCCGAGCCTGTTCGGGAGCCCCTTTTCTTACCACATTTCTTATGAAGGACTTTGAATGGAATAAACACCAGAGGAAAGAAGTGCTCACTGTTTTAGGATCAGGTCTGGATGCGTCTTGAGTAGACACATGAGGGTGGTTTGTCGGACCCTACAAAGCTCCCCTTTCATGACTGGCAAGGTTAAGTACAATGCAGGGCAGAGTCATTGCCAATGTGTTTTGAGCATAAACCCTTCCATTATTGTCTCCTCTAATTAGCTGCTGAGCAAAACAAAGAGTTTACTGACCTTGTTCAATCAAAGTCAGCCTTGAACTGGCTTAACCCCAACCGTCTTAACTTGATGTCTATTGTGCTCCTGTCTGTGCTCCTTGACACTGAATTGCTTTAATGCATCTCTATAACTCAGAAATGAGGAAGTAAGCTGGTATTTCAGCCCACGTGTGGACGTGTTGGTAGTCATTAGCCGTTAGTCTGGATTGATATGAATGATTTATGGTGAGCAGTGGCACTTAGGGCTCTAACAGATTTAAGATTTAACAAGGAGGTTGCAGGGTGGATATAAAAGGTGGATGAACTTTCATCTCCCACTCGCTAACAGAAACTCTTGTCACATCCTGGTTAATGCAGTGCAGTCACAGTACCGGACCATTCCTGTAGTGCACTTGTCAGGCTGAAGTGGTTTGATTTTTGTGTCAGACTAAGTGCCTTACTTAAAGGTTTTTCACATTACAGAGGTTGCAGACAAATGTGTTTTTTTGCTTGTGTCTCATACATCAGGGACATCGGTCAGTGGAAGCCTTTGGGCCATAAAATTTCAGCTTTCAAATAGAAGGCTTCTCAAATTGTTATTCTTAAAGTAATATGAACAGTATGAATAATTGATATTCCTCCCTGGTAGGAACTGCAGCACTGAATGGTTCATCTAGTCTTTTAATGAAGGCTGGATCTAATTTTTGCCCCTCAACCTTGGGTCTTGAGCATTTTTCCCCCCTCAAACTCAGCTTGTGTCTTGTTTCTCTTGCCTCATAAAATACTTTGTTTTCTTGGACACACAGGTATGCTAACATCTTTCGATTCAAAGCCATGTTGCAGATAGGTGTGTTGAGTTCAGTGTATTGCTGAAGTGGACAGGAGGAAAAACCAGATTCTAGTTTTAATTCTTCCCAGATGTTTGTTATGGAGAACAACTCACTAATGCAGTGTGATCAGATTCCAATATTATCCATTATACCAATGAAACTGATATCACTTGCATATTATGTATACTTAATGGATTATGGTGACTAATGGGCAAAGAGGGCGAAAAGTTGTGTTGCTACACAGAACGTTTAGGTGCTTTCACTTCACAACCTTTAAACCATCATCAAATCAAATCATATGCAGGATTTGAGCCAGAGAAAGACATTGACGCCCTTAAAACATAAAATGTCCCATCACTACAGCCTCCCTGCACCCAAAAAGAAAAGCACAAAAGGATCCCTTTGGTCCCCTCCCAGACAGACCTGGCCCAAACACTTGCTTATGATGTCTTTGTTAAGTGGTATGAAATGTCACTTTAGATGGGGTCTTAGCCATGTTGGACCACTGATCACTTGAGTATTTAAGTTCATGTATTTATTCCATTGGCTTTGGCTCTAGTTGATCCCATTTGTTTTGGGTATGTTTTATAAAAAACATTTTTACATTATGAGGGATAGTATAGCACTATACTCTGTTTATTATGAGGAAGTTCTGAGACGGCATACTGCAGACTGATTATGGAGCCAAACGACAAACGGAGGCTTCCAGTAGAGGATTAGTGAGTGGAAGTGTTGTGATGCATGGCTCAGGGATTTACTCCGAACTACTGCTACACTAACCACCAAGATTATCACAATTGAATGTGTACATGAATGTGTCTACAGATGGACACCTATAGCGTATGTAATGGCTGTCAGCGTCATAGTCGACAGATCCAGTTGATTGAGGGATTTTTTCTTCTTTTTTTTTCTCATTGATAAAGATTCTTCTCAAACAAGGGCAGATATTCTTCAGAAATCATTGGAAACAATTAGCCTCCATGCTCTACTCTTTTGAATGAAATTAAGTTAACTGATTTACTAGGTAGCCAGAGAGTTGAAATGACATTCAAGTAAAGTGCCAATTATGTATGCCCTGCCTTGGGACTGTACCATTAATGTTAGTTTTAGTTTTGCATTGCTCGTCTGTTGATTTTGAGGTGCTGAAATGTTAACTATACTATGACGTATCTGGGAAGTTTCTTTTCACACGTTTGCCTTCATTAATTTCTGTCTTTCCGTCTCTCACCATTAACTTTTCCCTTCCAATACTTTCTCTTTTCATTGTGAAATGTATTGCATCACACATTTTCTGTCATGACTTTTACAGCAATTAGATCCATTCACTGCTCAAACACATCTGCTGTTATCAGTTCTCCTCACTTTTAATTTCCTGTCTCTAGGCGATACGCATTCATTCAGATGCGCCATCAAAATGAAAATGAAAGTGCGAAACTTGTCAGCTTGAGTGAGCATGTTATTATAACATCTCCAGAGCGGAGGTGACGGAGGAGGCAAATCATGGGTTGTAAAGTTTTACATTCAGGTTGTCAGACAGTAAAGTGTGAAATTCAAATTGTGTTTCATCTTGTAGTACAACTTAAGAGCTTCTAGATATAAATAATTATTTATTTGACAAACTACTGGAAATTCAAATCTTCTAGAAGAGATTTGACTTAAAGGAAAGACAATTATGTATTTTCTATACCAATGTTGTAAAGACTCCTACAGTATATATAAATAATATAATATAATAATAATAATAATACAGACTTCTTTGCATGAATGACTGCAAGGATAGATCAGAGTGTATAACAGTTGCCAGTATTATTTAGAATTTTTTCTCATTTAAATTTACAATAAACACATTTTATTTAAAATAATAATAATAAAAATTGCCTCATATATGACACTTTTTCAAAAATCCAAGTTCAAATTAATTGGAAAGCAACCCATGTAACCTAAACTACATTGTAGAATTGACGTGTTCGTTCATCCTGCCTCCGCTGCCTCACTGAGTGACAAGCTCACATTATTGTAGGGCAGTTGCATTTTACAAAGTCAGCAAACAGACTCACCTTTATCCACCATTTTTCTATCTATGTGTCAAATCCAAAATGCTTCCAAACATTACTCCTGCTATGCTTTATTTATTTATTTATTTTTATTTTTTTTGTCTTGATTATCGTTTTAGCATGGCTCGCTAACTTTCCCTCATTTTGTGTGAACAATAGCCTGTGGATTAATAGGGCAACAGGGCAGGCAATGGGTCAGACAGCTAGACTACAAGGCACAAGGTCTTGCGCTCATACACCATGAATTTAAAATTTTAACAGATCGTTATAGCAGACTGAATATTTAAACCTGCCGTAACTTACTTTTTTGGCCACTTGGGGGAAGCAGAAATATGTTGTGAACACAATATTGTCATCTCGTTAACTTTTAAGTTGACATACCGAACTTGTTAGCAAACAGTTGCTTACTTACACATCCAGCAGTTACGGAGCAACATTATCATTCATTTGAAGTCATGTTTGTGTCCACCTGATGAAGTCCAACATTCTCTCTCTTTTAGCTCTGTTTTGGTCTCCACCAACTCTTGAGGGAAATGTCTGGCTCTTTAGCTGCTAAATGCTCCACTGTGTTCACCAGCTAGCTGCTAACTGTGTCTGTATGCTGTTTGATGCTGAGCAGGTAGTGTACAGTAGATTTTTAGAGCTTTTTCACTAAAAACAGCTGCCTGCTGCAGCTAAAAACGATGCTATGAGAGTGAGTCAAAACAGTTGAACAGCTAAACAACAAGCTGTAACTCCGTAAAGCCGAGGGGAGCTGCAGATTCAGGTGATAATTCTCTGTAGGTTCATCACTTCTTATATTACACATTGTTTTCACATTGTTATTATAAAACTATCAATTATAGCTGCTTTAGTTTTATCAAATTTTCAATAAAAAGTGAGAGCCCTAATACATACGTTCAGGTTAGAAAAAGAAACCTGTACTCTATACAGCGCAGGTTCCTGAAACTTCTGTCTGTGGAGGAGCACTGTCCTCTATTGCCTTCCTGAATCGTGCTGTTTAAATATTTTCTACCAGAGCAGAAGTCCCTCAGCTAAGTCAGAGAACTGGTCTTCAGTTCCTGAAGAGAAGCCAGTGATTAAATTGTGCCCTCTCATTAATCAAAGGCTAGATGTACAGCGGGGCAGCAGAGCATAAAGTCACGTCCTCTTTTTGACTGCTCCCGCTGTGTGATATCAAAGAGGTGCTACAGTCTGAGAGATGATTAAACAAAAATGAAACACAGAGCAGCAAAACGCCCCGAAAAGAAGCTACCAAGAAGCTCATAGTTTTTTTCCCTCTCAAGCTGTTACTTCCCTAACCTCCCTGCCCTCTCACTGTTAGTCACTCATAGTCCGTTTTTCCTGTTGTGAGCTAGACTGTAGTAAAAACCTTTTGAATTGATTTATGACTCCAGTTTAGGATAAAAGCTGATGACGCTCTACTTCTCTTACATTTTAAAGATTAATAGTCCTAATTGCCACTCTCGGTCCCTTTGCTTTTTACCATCCTCCTCATGTAAAGTTTGACGTTTTTGGGTAAGCCTGGGAGGATTGTCTGCCAGTAATTCCAGTGGGACCAAGGCAATGGATAGCCAGATAATGAGAAGAGGCTTTTATTGTGGATGGTTTTATCCTGAAATCATTAACAGCACAGTCACAGACCTGTAGGCTGCTGGACAAGCCTCCTCCTACATACAACCAAGATTGGAATATCTCTCTCATTCTCTATCTTTTGCTGCTGCAGTGCCTCAGATTCCCCTTTGGGATTTATAAAGTTAATATGGCATACATATTCTCTGAAATTCTTCTGTATTAAAATTGGCCCAATTATGAATAAAGTTTTAGTTTTTGCTGAACACAAAAATTCCTTATGTTTGGTTTGGTTTGGTTTGTAAGCTCAAATTGCAATTATTTTCTAAGAATTAAACTCCTGGCCTGTATTGTTGGTCTACACAGTATTAAACATGATGTGGGTACCAAGCATAATCTCAAATGGCTTGTGATTAAAGTGATATTAAACACAGAAACCGGACTTTTTTTGTTTGGTTTTTTTTTTTTTTTTTTTGGCTACAACTAACAATAATTTTTGTTAACAATTTATAAGTAGATTTTTTTTATTAATTCATTAATTGTTTAGCCTATAAAATGTCAGAAAAAAGTGAAAAATGCACATCACTATTTTTTGTCTTCAAACTGCTCACTCTATCTGATAGTTCAAATCCCAAAGTTGTTCCATTTACAGTGTTATAAAACTGAGAAAAACAGCAAGTCCCTTACATTTGGGAACCTGGAACCAGAGAGTGTTTTACAGCGTTGCTTGGTAAATTACTAAAACGTATCAAATTGTTGTAGACTAATTTTCTGTTGATTGACTTATTGATTAATGGTCTAATTGTTTCACCAGTATATCATTACTCAGTATATTATATTTCAAAAATAATCATTACAATCAAAAATGGCATTAGATTTATTATAAACAGCTACACTTAAGGTAATAATAACAAACTGCTGGTAAGTCATGTCTGACAGCTCTGCACTGTAGACGTTTACACGGAGGTTTACAGCTCTGACCACACGTCCTAATTCATTTTAAGGTGATAAGTTTAAAACAATATTATGTGCTTAACGTTATAACTGGGAAATTTCAACAACAGTCCAATATCCGCCATCATTTACTCTCCATAACTACCAAGCTAGCTGTTAACTATCTTAGAAGGACGTGACGTGATTAGCTAGATCCTTTATCTAGAGAAAGACTCACTGCTCTGTTGGTCATTTGAACAGCAGAAATCTTTGGCAGAGGAAAGAGAAAACACTACAGACACTGCTATACAGAGAGAGTTTTATTTTGTAGTTGGCCAACTCAGAGTTAACGTTAACTGACTACATTTGCTAGTGCCAGTTGTCATTATAGCCTGAAGGTCAGCGACTAAATTTTTCACCTCATACAGCTTGTTAAGACATTATAATGTAAGTTCATTTGAATTGCACTTGAAAGTGGCACATTCAGCCCTAGTATGAAATGCACATTCACTGAAATAAGTCACACTGAGGAATTTGAACAGTAATTTGACAAAGCTGACAACTGCCCCGCTTGCATATTATTTTACTTCCCTCTATCTCCCCTTGGTGGGTTGTAATTATTGTTTGACACTCATCAATATTAATATTTCATTCTCATGAGTCTCATTCAGAGCAAGGTTTCTGCTTCATGAAATAAAAAGAAAAGCTAAACCCTGGGAAATGGCTCACATAATGGTGCATGTCCACTTTTTCTCAGTGAATGTTCCTGTTGCCACAGCAATAAACCCGAGGCGCACTCTAGAAATGGGTTCGACCAAATGGCCCACTGTTGTAAAACTAAAGGGAACACAGCACAGCATGGGCTGTATTCAGCCTCTGGCACCTTAATAGATTTTGAGAAATGATACTGTATGTACTGTTTGTGCTGATTTAGCAGTATTTGTTATACATTAGGTTTAGGTGAATTACCAAAGCTTTCACATCAGTGTTTCTACATAAGCGGCTACCTAATGCATTCATATGTAGTCATGAGTTTTCTTATGGCCTGTCACGCTCTCAAGGGCACTGTGTTATTTCTTTCATTCAAAAACCTACAGTAGACACACTAACCTGCTTGGAAATCGTAGCAGTGCTCTGTATTTTAATGTCAAATGTTCTACCATGTGGATCTTTTACTTTATCTCTTTGAGCAACGCAGTGCAATTTAGTCTTCAATTTCAGTAACAAAGGTCTTGTATATTTTTTCTTATCCAACGTTGACTGTCGCATTAGTTATTTAAAAAATGTGGTATGTGGTTGCTAGCTGTCGGGAAACGTTATACATCTATAAACTACAAGTGAGAGCAAAAAGTTAAATTTACTTTAATTAAAAGATTTTTAAAATGGTTAATCCATCTGTCAATTCACTTATTTGGGTCAAGGTAATTGATTAATTATATTCCTAGGAATTATTGTTGTATACAGTTGGGAAGTACTGACAAAAATGTGACAAATGTCCATAAATTCATGTACTTAATAAATAATTGTATTGCCTTATTGTCCCTGCTGGTTTTCTTTCATACTTTGGCTGGTATGACTGTGAAAAAGGTATTAAATTGCATTCTATGTGGTATTAAAAGGTCTTAAGTCTTAAATCTAATTTGTTGAACACTGCAGAAACCCAGAAGAGAGCTGTGTTTTTTTTGAGGCAGTACTAATGTTGGTCTGAACACAGTCATAGCCTCTTATAAAAGCGTGGTGTAGGCTCACAGCGGGTGATCAGACTTAATACTCCTACAGCTCTCTGAGTCGTATAAGAGGAGTCCATATCTCATTGCAACTGGTGTACCATGGTGCGCACATGGGATGGCGAGGATATATTACAGGTTGTGTAATGCAGCACACCTTGATGAATGGGTCCCATGGTGTGAAAGTAATTTTTCTATTCTGTATCTGCAAACTAGAATAACTGTTCTCTCCCACCAGTTCTGCTTCCCAGGATGAATTTGTCATCTATCTCATGCTGGCATCATTACTAAATTTATTGGGAAGGGTGTATTTCCAGCAGCAAGTACAGCCTGTTGTTCTTGGCACTCGAGATTCATTAGAGTAAAATTGCTTGTAACATTGGGCAGTTTGTCAGGAGCATCAAGAAAATCACACTGATTACTGCAGAAATAATTTCTTTTTCCCTTGTCTCACACGTAAGCTACTGTTGCTCACTAAGAGAAGAGGCATTAGTTGGTTGATGAATCCCTTCATAGTTTGTTTTTCTGGAGGATGGCACCTGATGTTGGGGCATCTCTCTTTTTCATGGCCATGCGCTAAATGTAAAACAGTCAAATCAAAGCCCTCAAGACAAACAGAAAACCTTTTTCCTCGCCATCGGCAGGCTGAATTCAGGCTCATTTAAAACCAAATTCATCTTATCCCCACATTTCGGCACTGCTTT
This sequence comes from Macquaria australasica, assembly GCA_005408345.1. Lineage (NCBI taxonomy): Eukaryota > Metazoa > Chordata > Actinopteri > Centrarchiformes > Percichthyidae > Macquaria > Macquaria australasica. Next base: position 370,616 of record SEMN01000426.1, on the reverse strand, counting down.
CAGATGTCCCCCATTCCAAAGGAAGGCCACTTCATTCTGCAGACATCCCTTGGCGCCACTTTATTGTTCTTTCTTTGATAAAGTGCAGATTTGCTTCCAGGGGAAATGTTTCACCTCTATATTCTCTGACAGCTCAGGATATTCAGACTACACGCCTCCACCCTGGTGAAGCTTTGGACTAATGAAACTATTCTGGCTGATGGTACCATTGTCTCGTCTTGTCATTTCAGTACACGACCCACAAAATCGATTTGCAGAGTTTGAAACTGGCACCTCCAAGCGGCACCAAGAACTCTTTAGAAAAAGTTTAATTTCATTTTCAGAAGTCATCTAAATGTGACGTCAGTAGGCTGGATACAGTCTGCCAACCTAGCTAGTCTGTGATTCTTTATGCAGAAGAACCTCGGGGAGAGAGGCAAAAGATCTTACAGTCTAACTGGACAGAGCCCTGTCCTGTTTTCTGTTCAGGAGACAGTTTGTATTTCACTTTAGAGATTTTTATTCTGATGGAGGTAGAGTGATTTCTGGACAAATAAGGTTAATCTACAGGATCTCAGGTAGGGTGAAATGGACATATAGATGTTCTTACATCAAAATCTTGCCTTATATATGCAGCTTAACAAAATATTTGCTGCTTTATCTGCCTACTTCACCAGCTACACTCCACAAATCTTAAGGTTACCTATCCAATAACCCCTTTTCTGTGATATCATGAGTGTCTGTGGTTGCAAAGCTAGCCTGGTGGGCTATCCTGCCCCAGTGGTAAAGCAGCGTAGATAATACCCTGTCGTGTGTTGCAGCCCGAGGTACATAACACACACACTATGTGTCCATAAGGAGAGAGATAGCAACCAAAGGGAGACTGTTTGGGTGGTGATTTGCTGTCTGCCACCTTAAGCAAGCATGCCATAGCTAACGGCTGTTTCATGGTGAAAGTGAACTACAGTAACTCTTCCTAGATTGTACACAGGCAATACCATATTATGAATGATTCAATGTGATGCACTGGTGAAATGGACAATACATACAAGACAACTCCAACACATTATAATGTTGCAAAGGCAGTTGATTCCTTCTTATTTTTTGTCTCTCAAGCAGGGCCAATATATATTCATTAAGGCATAATGAGTAGTATATTGGGCTGTGTTAGAATGGCAACTTCAAAGTCTTTTTCCAACTATAATAATGGCACAGAGCTATTACAGTAGTACCATCAGTTCTACAGGGCAGTTTTGTCTTCAGTTCTTTTATTGCAATTCCATGGAATTATGCAAAATTGGCAGAAGTCAATTTGGGACATCTGAAATTATGCTTTACTTGAAGTAAAGTTAGTGGCAACATGTTTCTCTGTAGCTGATGCAACTGTAGTTAGACAGGGTGTATATAAACCTTATAACCCTAAAACTAAAAATCAGTACACAGTGGAAACCTATATCACTGTCTTGAAACTCACTCTATGTATCTCGCTGCCATCTTGCTGACTGTAAACTGTCAGCTTGTTTGTTTGCAGTGAACCCTGACCACCCACCAGAACTCAGATTTCCCTAATTAAATAATAGATGCTTTCACATCGTCGAAGATCTCCCATGTCAACTTTTCTCAATAAGCAGTTTGTGCAGCTACAGTAAATAATTACCATTCTTGACATCCATCACCTCATCAAATTGCAATGCAACTGCCCCCTCACAGCTCAGCCAATATGACATCAGCTGATTTTGTACATAAGTGGTACTTAGGAAAATAAGATTAAATGACATGTCCACATTCAGTGCAAGATTTATTGTTTGAGGATTTATTTGAAAAAGGGCTGTTGGCTACACAAGTGAGACACACATGCACAACATTAACACACACACACACACACACACACACACACACACACACACACACACTGTATATGCCAGTGATGCATTCATGGTCTTTACAGCTGCTCTGCCTTGAAAACACCTCAGCCTCACTTGGTAATGGCATGGTTACATAACATGATATGCAGTAATTAAATTTTTTTCACTCCACATCTGTAGGTAAACATTCATAATTGCATGTTTCTGTTAATCTAATCAAATCTTATTGATTAATGGGAAAGTAAAACTTAATTTTGATCCTAAAACGTTCTGCCATTGTGTTGGTATAAAATACTGTAGAACCACTGGAAAAACCTGATTATTTAAATCCCACTGCTTATCTTCTTCCTCTTCAAACAGCAGAGCAGAAACAACATGGTCGGGCTGGTTGGTCTCATCAGCATTTGCCTCCTTTTGTTCAGTGTGTGCTTTGACCGAGATGAAAGGGAAAAATAAAAATATAGCCCATCCTGGCGTACTGTGAATTGGACTCTCGCTTTTTTTTTCTCCTCTCCCTCTCTGTCTTGCCTTGCTCTTTTCTCCCACCCCAGTACTTTTTTTATTCTTCTTCTCCAGGCTATTAGTTCTGTGTGGAGCTGGCTATCTAGTCTGGCACGCTGCCCTTATACTGGGGATTAACAGAAAGCCTTGTATACGGACTACATGTTCTCATGTAGTCTCAATGTCTGTCCTTGTTCAACTGTTTTTAATCATTCAGTGTGAAATCTCCATTCCTTCACAGAGCCCGTTATGTATTTATTGCCAGTCTTAATTATTCCTGTCTTGCTCAGGTTATTTGTGTGCATTATAAGCAGTGAAACACCAATTATCTATCTACAGTATGAAGGCTAAATATCCTAAATATTCAGATTATTGGCTCTCTTTCCTACTGACTTGATTTAACAAAGCCATTGGATAAAATGTGCGACAGCCTACACATCTAGTCTTTTGTATTTTGTGACAAATGAGTAAGAGATGCAATTTTCAAAAGGCCAGTAAGACCTTCTTCCAATAGTGACTGCTCCATTTAAATTGACAGTATATGCAGATAAACAGTGAGGGCATCTGCCAGCTAACGTTGGAGCTGAAGGAGCGTTGGTTGCGCCGCACAGCTGATATGCATCTTTCATGTGCCTGCTGTGACAGTTTTCCTCTGCCTGAATGTGTTTTGGCCTAAACGCAGCGTACACTCATCATTAGTGAATAAGTCAGCCCAAAGATGGCACCAAATGTTTTAATTCACAATTTCCTCTCGTGTAGTTTTGTAGTTGTCAAAATCCTAGCTCTTTTTGCCCCGGGTTATGCCTCTTAAGGCAATTTCACATTGCCGCACGGCAACTGCCTTGACAAACCGCCTATCTGCAAGAGCGTTCCCCAAAAAAGCAAAATTGTTTTAAAAGCGTCTGCTGCCACTACGGTCCAAGGCTGCATCCTTCGGTGAACGTCACAGCATTGGTACAACCCACCCAAAAGTCCACAACACGTACACGAGCTTGCAAATCAATTCAAAAAACACACATTTGCCATAGTAGTAGCTGTGCAAGCTAGCTTGGCGCCGTGTAAATAATTCCCCAAGAAAATAGGCCTCAATCATTGGTTCCACAATTTGATGTATAAGTGGAAGTATTGTTAGCCCTGCTAGATTGAACTAATCAAATCAAAATGCATTACATGTATGTGTCCTGGGTGTCCTTGCTAGTGGCGTGCTGTACAACAGGTATTCAGACACCAAAATTATCAGCTCCTCCATCGCTCTCTTTCTGACCCACGATGCTCACCCCCTTCTATTTGATTGGCCAAAGCCAGACGGTTACAGCCAGAAGTTCAGCACGGTGAACTTTGGGTGGCAGAGCAAAATCTGTGCGTGTTCAAGTGGGCAGCAACCTCTTCATACCCCTACCGCCATGATCAAAACCACTTCCCCTCTGTTGCCTTCCCCTCATTGAAATGACTGGAGGCAGCGAGTTACCGCGTCGCGGTGTGAAAGCCCCATTAGGCTTCTTGGTGGAGGTTGAGGGCAGGCACTACCCATGGCTGAAAAGAAGCACTTCCACCCTCCCTCTCTGCTCTCTCAGGGGGCAGAGAGCTACTTTTCTTTGCGCATTACCACCGCCTGTCCAACCGCAGAATAGTGTGAAACCATTGGCAGGAATGTGTACTACCTCACCCTCACCCCCTTATTCTCCACGTAACTTTGCTGTTTCATAAAATATTCCTCTGTGAATTATATGGGATTTACCTTTTGTATTTGCAACACTGAGAAATTACAGTTGTGCATTAACATTCAAGTCATACATAAAGGTTAAAAGTCTAGATGTATTTTTGTTTTTCATGGGTGAGGGCAAAGTCAGGAATTGGATGTTTAACAATGCAGTGAACATTTAAATATAGTCTAATGCTGAACAGGGTCAGGTCTTACAGGTTACTGCAGCACATAACCCTTGTTAACATGGTTAAATGTAAAGGAATTGCTATTAAACACTGAACTATCGTGATGTTTATTACATTTGACTAGCTGGTGTTTGGTACGGTTCACTCCTCATTTTCTACTGGAGAAGATGATTGGGGGGGGGGGGTGTAAATGGGAAAATAAGGCTGTTATCTCCATGCCTGTATTGTAAGTTAGACTCCACAAGCTTTCCAATTAGAACGTCTGCACCCGAGGGACCTGTTGTGGGTAATTGTTTTTAAGGGATTGGCTGATATCCTGAAGACTGCAGTAATGGCACGGTATCTCTCCTGCATGTGCTCAAGTTATCCTGTTTGTATTTATAAAAGCTGTTGTCTTCAACTCATAGATAGACAGAGCTTTGTTGTTGTACCAGAGCTGCTTTTTTTTCTCTGTGAAGGCAGAGCTTTCATATCTGTCCTCTGCTTCAGGGCACGTTGACGCTTGCTGCAGATTAATTAAATGTTTACCATTACGGCTGGAATTTATGCAGGTGTCTGACATTCAGGTTGAGAGTGAAACAAACAGCCTAATTGAATTTAGCTTGTCACTTAAAACTGTTTTTCCTCTGCACCTGATTAATATCTAAACACAGCTGGCTGCTTTGACTCTGTCCCCCCCACTTTTTTTTTTGTTTGTTTTTGTGACATGCAGTCAGAGCTACTTCTGTTAGACCGGGCTCTGTTATTATGGGATTTGTCAGGTACAAACACTCTTCGGCAGCTGTAGCCAGCACAGTTGTTTCAGTGAGCAAAGCCTCTGCTTCCTTCTGCCACACTGTCGAGAGTTTGTATTCAGACAAACTACTGCTGGAAAGGTGAGTTAGAGTTTGTGGAGTCACTATAAGGTCAGCTGTCAGATTAGCTGAGGAGGTAAGGTGTGTGAGAGTGTGAGTGTGCACAGTGGTTACCCTAGACATTTATTGTTACAGGATTGTGTAGGAATGTTGGGTGCTAAATGGTAGAAAGCTTGCAACTCTGTGCTGCAGCAGCTTTTGGCCAGCATATGCGCTTGCAAATAAATCTATTTGTACCTATTAAAGCCCTGCCAATACATCTGCATGTCCTATATTATGCAACAGTTTTAGCTTATCACAAATATATCTGTCGCATATATGTTGGCAAATAAGTGACAACAAATTGCTCTACAAAAATGTTTGAGGTAATTTAGAAATAGTGATTACACATTACATAGTTAACAGACATATATTTTCAACTGTATAATGTCCCGCTCAGTACATATCTTGGTCACAACTCTTTAATTTCCTCATTTTAGGGATCCTGTTGACATTTATGTTTATGTAAAAAAAAAAAAAAAAAATAAGTGTCAACAATTATATTGTTATTGAATTTTATAAACTCTCAAATACTGATATCTGTATAAGCCTCAAAAATCCAGTATGGGTTGGGCTCCGGTATTATGGCTTTAGTATAATTTGTAGTACAACAACATTAATGGTGCTGTTTTGTGAATAGTGGAGGGGTCACATTGTTGCATAATTGTTGATAGGTGGGGACTGGGGTTCAGGTGTTGACAATTAGGAGAAACACACGTGTATATCTGTGTTATGAAAGGAAGGAAAATATATACATACACAGAGGTCTCCCCAGAATTTCTGGATATTCCTGAGTGATAAAAGTGCAAGAGCAGCTCTTGCCCCTCCTTCAATATTTCCACTGAGATGCCCCTTTAGCAAGACTCTTAACCCCCAACTGCTCCAGTGGAGCTGCTCATCTGGCCAGCAGATAATATAACAGATAACTTCACAGTTACAAAGTGCTTTACAATAAGGCAAATATAGATAAGACTGTTGTTGGGCAGCAGCTCATAGGTGTGAATGTGTGAGTGTGATCAGGGAATTCCTGCAAAAAGAGAGGCTTTTAGTTAAACTGCTCCAATTAAAGCTGAGCATGAGCTCGGAATACTTTACCGCAGTAGTACAAACCCTAATAGTGACACACTGTACCCCGATCATATCAACTATAAAATGTCATTTTAATAATGCATTAAATTAACATAGCTGACCATGTTAGTGCTCCATTGCATAGTTGGACCATGAGTCAGCCAGTGGTTGACAGTGGTTGTCATCTTTACTCGTTTACTCAGCGGCATGGAGCACTAAAACTAAAAGCCATCAAGGTACTCAAAAGTATAGTTATACAACTTTGTGTGACTTCGTTGTGAGGGATAACTTGAAAGCCTTGTCTCGCCTCATGGAGTCGATCAGTCCATCAATCTGGCCCACGGGACATTTTGTCTGATGCCACCCAGCTGTCCTGTTAGTCTGATAATGAAGCCTGACACCTGAATCCCAAAGATGCTTTGACAGACGCCGCATGCAGGAAAGGAGGATTATGAATGTAACACAGGTTTAAAAGACATGGACAGCAGTCCGCCTTGCTTGGCTGCCCCTTGTGAGCACACTGAATCCAACAGTATGTGTTTCTCACAATGATCCCCATGCTCCACGTCCCTGATATACACGGCTCAGCAGTGCGGGAGAGAGGGCAGGCTGTGAGGAACAGGAATGCTTACTCAGGCTTTTCACATGTATGAATAGAGAAAGAAGGAGGAATACGTAAGTAGGAAAAACTAAAACTGCAAGTAATCTGACCCAGTTTTTTCCTACTGGCTCGTGGCTCCAAGCTGGTGATGCAAGCAGTTTTTCTATTTATGCTCTTGGTTCGGATTGATCTCACTATGAAGCAAAGAGATGCATCTCAGGGGAAGGCAGGCCTGTTAATAGCCATTGTTTATCACCACCCATACAGACATGCATAAGCTATTTTTCCTCACACAGCGTATACAGTATGTTTTTCTGCATAGCTTTTGCTAATATCTTCATTCTCCAACTTTATTCCATATCTCTTGCACTGTTAGATTTTACCAGGTTATGATATACAGTGCATATGAAAGGTTATTATGTGAGAAAATGTTGAATGTATTTTTTGTTGTGTATGCACTTTCACATACAGTACTTTTATTTTAGATCATGATTGATACTGTACCCAGAATAATGTGCAGCATCCTCAGAGAACCTGTTACTTTTATCTGTCCATTTAATGGGTATGCAGAAAGAGCAATAGCAACAGTAACAGCAAGAGCAGAAGTTCTTTTTTGGTCAAGAAAAAGCCAAAGACGCACCCAAAGTGCGATGTCAAAGGCAACTGGGCTTGCTTTAGGTTCTTGAAGACGTTTCGCCTCTCATCCAAAAGGTGTCTGGCTAACTGGTGAGGAGTCCATGGCCTAGATACACCATGATTTGGATGACAGAGTCACAGACATACCCCAAATTCTTAGCAGTGCTGCATTGTGCACCATTGATCTTTAGTCCAGAAAGAAAAGGGGCTGAGGTTTAGGGTCAGTGGGCATTCAGACTGAAAATAGCATTGTGGTAAAACAGCAAAAGTGGGCTGTGTTGGTGTGACCATATGAAATGTGATGCAAGAAGTTCACTTTGAGTAATACATCAATGAGTTTGATGGCTTAAGGGCTGGACACACCAGGATTTAAAACGGAAAAATCTTTCTACGATTTTATTTCATTCCAATGGAATCACCGCGATTATTGGATTTGTTTGCGGGGGTGAATAAGCTGCCGAAGCTTAGGCTAATATCTGTGTGTCACCATTCACTTTTATTTAACGTCCTCTGTCAGAGTATACACTGCTCCACAGCAGAGACATGGTTTTCAGACAGTTAAAGACAAGAGTCGATGTTACAAATATGCCTTTTGAATAAACTGTGTGAACTTATTGTTCTGTTCCGCGACCAAGCTAAGTTAACAAGCTAACCAGTTTGCTAACTGAATGTTAGAAAGCTTAATTTTTCCACCTCAGTAACTTTTTATTGATTGAAATGTAGGTAAAGTAAACAGGACAGTAGAGAGGGAATAAAGTGTATCTCCGGGAGCTATTGTGACTGACTTGTGCTAGCATGGCCAAGTAGTGAGTAAGCGGTTAGCTCACCAGCTACAGCAGTTCACCAACTGGCCCTGTGTGTATAGTTACTACATCACCAAGCTTCTCCACCAAATATTTCGCCAAGATGCGTGGATTAATTTCACTGTGATTCTGATGTGACCAGGCCTTCACCATGCACATAGATATATCATACTATGAGACAGGATTTTACAACTCTGGAATGTCATCATGGTGACACTCACCTTATCCTCCATCCCAGCGATTGCATGGTAGGCTGTAGAGTCACGCTGTTCATTTTACAAAGTAATCTACCAGGAATGTGTGTTGCATGTATTTCATTAGCCAATGCAGTAAGTTTCCGCATGACGTAGCATTGCGTTGCTGCAAAACTTGATCCAGGTTCTTACTGCGGTTTTTGATGCAGTGTTAATGTTGGTCTGAGCATAGCCTCACCGTAAAATTCTGTCAAACCCAGTTGTAGCTGCACTGAAGGCTCAACATGACCTCACATTGAGTGTATTTTCCAGTTTTCCAAAGGTTAAAGACAAATATACCATCAAACAACAACATTCAAGATAGTCATCACCTGTTCTAACCTTAAACATGCTCCTTAAGTGGGGACCTGCCAAAACAACCTAATTTAACCAAAAAATGTCTCATTCTGGATGTCAAAAATTCAAATCTAAAACTCAAACCTGTTTTCACAACTTTATCAAAACACATACATTTCCACGCTTTAACCACCGCAGATTTAGACCCTGAGAGTGGTCTATGCATAGGGCTTAATACTGAGAAATACAGTGGGGCAAAAAAGTATTTAGTCAGCCACCAATTGTGCAAGTTCTCCCACTTAAAAAGATGAGAGGCCTGTAATTTTCATCATAGGTACACCTCAACTATGAGAGACAGAATGAGAAAAAAAAAAATCCAGGAAATCACATTGTCTGATTTTTAAAGAATTTATTTGCAAATTATGGTGGAAAATAAGTATTTGGTCAATAACAAAAGTTCATCTCAATACTTTGTTATATACCCTTTGTTGGCAATGACAGAGGTCAAACGTTTTCTGTAAGTCTTCACAAGGTTTTCACACACTGTTGCTGGTATTTTGGCCCATTCCTCCATGCAGATCTCCTCTAGAGCAGTGATGTTTTGGGGCTGTCGCTGGGCAACACGGACTTTCAACTCCCTCCAAAGATTTTCTATGGGGTTGAGATCTGGAGACTGGCTAGGCCACTCCAGGACCTTGAAATGCTTCTTACGAAGCCACTCCTTCGTTGCCCGGGCGGTGTGTTTGGGATCATTGTCATGCTGAAAGACCCAGCCACGTTTCATCTTCAATGCCCTTGCTGATGGAAGGAGGTTTTCACTCAAAATCTCACGATACATGGCCCCATTCATTCTTTCCTTTACACGGATCAGTCGTCCTGGTCCCTTTGCAGAAAAACAGCCCCAAAGCATGATGTTTCCACCCCCATGCTTCACAGTAGGTATGGTGTTCTTTGGATGCAACTCAGCATTCTTTCTCCTCCAAACACGACAAGTTGAGTTTTTACCAAAAAGTTCTATTTTGGTTTCATCTGACCATATGACATTCTCCCAATCCTCTTCTGGATCATCCAAATGCTCTCTAGCAAACTTCAGACGGGCCTGGACATGTACTGGCTTAAGCAGGGGGACACGTCTGGCACTGCAGGATTTGAGTCCCTGGCGGCGTAGTGTGTTACTGATGGTAGCCTTTGTTACTTTGGTCCCAGCTCTCTGCAGGTCATTCACTAGGTCCCCCCGTGTGGTTCTGGGATTTTTGCTCACCGTTCTCGTGATCATTTTGACCCCACGGGGTGAGATCTTGCGTGGAGCCCCAGATCGAGGGAGATTATCAGTGGTCTTGTATGTCTTCCATTTTCTAATAATTGCTCCCACAGTTGATTTCTTCACACCAAGCTGCTTACCTATTGCAGATTCAGTCTTCCCAGCCTGGTGCAGGTCTACAATTTTGTTTCTGGTGTCCTTTGACAGCTCTTTGGTCTTGGCCATAGTGAAGTTTGGAGTCTGACTGTTTGAGGTTGTGGACAGGTGTCTTTTATACTGATAACGAGTTCAAACAGTTGCCATTAATACAGGTAACGAGTGGAGGACAGAGGAACCTCTTAAAGAAGAAGTTACAGGTCTGCAAGAGCCAGAAATCTTGCTTGTTTGTAGGTGACCAAATACTTATTTTACCGAGGAATTTACCAATTAATTCATTAAAAATCCTACAATGTGATTTCCTGGATTCTTTCCCCCCATTCTGTCTCTCATAGTTGAAGTGTACCTATGATGAAAATTACAGGCCTCTCTCATCTTTTTAAGTGGGAGAACTTGCACAATTGGTGGCTGACTAAATACTTTTTTGCCCCACTGTAGATGATTATTACATTGATCAGTAGATAGCTGCCAACAATGGAGGTGTAAAGAGAAGAGTGCCTCATTAGGAGCCACCTCGTCATTGTGGGGCATCAGTCGGCTTTGGTAGGAAATGCTTTGAGCTCAGACACTGCTCAGTGCTCTCCACCCACTACATGGACTGATGAGGAGAACATGGACGGTGGGAAGGTGGGAGTATCAAAGTAGTCATGGTTTTAAGGCTGTTCTGCAGCTTTGTTGTTGTAAAACCTTCATGTTAATGTTCAAAAAATATTTTACCTCAACCATGTTTTCATCTGTGGAATTTATTTGAACGCCGATATCTTAGTTGCCAGTGTTCGCAGTACAGTATATACATCATTTTAATTAGCCTTAGTAATGTAAACCTTATTCAAGCTCCTTCCTTTTGGCATCTCTACACCACTGCCTTTCCTACTTCACCTCTTAGATGAGAGGTTAAAATTCTGTTTCATGTCGAATCAAACAACATTCAACTGAGCTTTATGCCTCAGCAGGTATCCTGCTTCAGACAGAGTGGAGCAGATCTTAGTATTAAAGCTGTAAATCAACATCATAATTACCTCCGAGCCACTGTATGAACTCAAGGAAAACCTCAGACAGTAAGTATACGCAACGCTACCATAATACAGGTTTCTGTAGAGAGTTGATGGGGTTCTCAATCAGTGCACCCAGATGTAGGTTTCTGAATTTCAAAGCTAATTTTTTTGGCTCATGCTCTGGTTTGGAACAAAGGCTCCTGGTAACTTTGAAATGCCATAATGCATAGTAATATTTTTCAGATTTTTATTTTTTTTATTGGCTGCACTGAAAGTTTGTTGTTATGCAGTCTCATCAGCTCCATTTCAGTATGTTTGCTTACATAGCATTCCTAGAATAATAATTAGACAAATATGCTTTCTTGCTGAGACTTAGATGAGAAGATCGACATCACACTCATATTTGTACGACAAATACGAAGCTGAAGTCAGGAGACAGTTAGCTTAGCTTAGCATAAAGACTGGAAACTTTTGACAGAGTCAGGCTAGCTATTTCTATCTGTTTCCAGTCTTTCTGCTAAGCTAACCACCTGCTGGCTCCAGCTTCATATTTAGTGTACAGACGGTGGTGTCTGAAACCACTCCCTTGTTCACTCATAAACTAAAGCGAATTAGCGTTTTTCCTAAAATGTATATTTTCTATATGTCTATATTTTAAAGAGGGTACGCTACCAATTTCAGTTTACTCAGTACTATTCAGCCTGTGAAAACAGTTGTATGTCTTCTCTGGCTCTGGAGAAGCTTTGCATAGCCTGAAAAAATAACCCTGATGTCATCAGGGTGTATATCCTTTCGACTTGGAGACTACACATTTTTAGTAGCCTGGCATCAGCAGACCAATTCGCAAATATGAATTAGTCTGGAACCTCTCAGTTCATTTTTGATTTCCAAGGGGCATTATCAACAGGCGCAGACCAAAATGCCTCTGGACGCAATTGAATAGACCTGCAACAAAACTTTTCCAAAACTTTTCCAAGTGATTGCACTGAACATATGAAGCCAAGGCAATGGAACAACAAACATATGAATCAAGTGAAGTGTGCTGTTTTTGCTGATGATGCATTGATTATTTTGTGTGACATTCACACTGCCAGTGTTAGAGGTTCTATCCCCACTCATGCAAAAAATCCTCAGAGCTCTCTGAGCTTCGGATAGAGGCATTATATTTTTCACTCTACTATTTTGAATATCATTCCTCAGCCTGGCTCGCATGTGTCACCTGTCATTGTCAGTTCGCTTGAGTAGGCTTTAATATTTGTGTGATACGAGAGATAAAGCAGACAGCAGGGGCAACAGGGTTGTTTGCATAGCTCTGGTGGAGTGTAGAGACGGAAAACCCCAAAGCAAAAACTCATCTCAAAATCATCGCAGGGACACACTGAGCTTATAAATGAATTAAGCAACTTTGGAACTGGTCCAAACGGAACCCAAAGAAGTCACAACTATCCCAGTCCTTAGCACTCTAAGTGCAAACAGTTTCTTTTAAGAGTTTTACGTCCTTTCTCAAGGACATTTTGTGGTTGTTCATTGGTGCATTGACTGTTGCGAGGATCAAACCTGAGGCCTATCCTTTATGGGATAGTGTCTTTAATGTCCCACCTTGCCAACCTCTAAAAAGTAAGTCAGATATTTTTTTGCACTCGTTGAACCAGCTGCAGGGTCCAGAGTTCTGAGTCCAAAGCCATCTCGAGGTCCTGTGAAAAGATACCTACAGCCTTGTCAGAACTGGTGCTGCCACTAAGCAGACAGAGAAAAGAAGTAACTTGTATGAAAGGATGCCTGGGGGGCTTTAATCTGATTCTGCTGCCTGTGGCTGAGCCAGAGATGGAGGTGGTTTGATGCAGACATGGGTGACTGGGGAGATATAAATGACACTGACAGTGAATCACACTGCTGACACGCTGCATCACACCTTATTTTTCCCTGTGTATCCTGTGTATACTCTAAGGTCTAGTGAAACTTTATGAAGGAAAATAACGCTAATTTACCTTTATTTTGCGTGAAAAGTTGTTCAGTGTTAATATTAAAACTGCTAGCTGTTCTATTTGAGATACTGCAAGTATCAAACCCAAGTATTATATATCAATTTTACATTCACTGTTTCCAGTAATTATGTCTAGGCCACAATGCAGACAAAAACCAAGTCTCTAGGTAAGTTACACACAGACTAGTTTTAGTCTGGGGGACTGTAATGTATGACAACCGTATTACAACTCACTGCAACACACATTGTGCAGAAAAACAGAAAGCCATTTATAGTCTATAAAGTTCCAACCATTAAATTAAATCCAAGCCACGAGGGATAAAGCCTCACATATGAAAAATATCCATGACCATTAAAGTTGCATGGGATAGACTTTCCTATTATTCCTTTATGAGCCACATGATGCAGCCAACATCAAATAGAGGTTAGTTAATCCAGTTTGCTTGTATGATAGAACCAAAACTATTGAGTATTTTCATGTGTTTTCCAGCAGCATGTCCTGGGCATTTTTAACATGAATTTGAGTGTTTTTAAGCTCATTGTTTTGGTTATACAGCCCCAGCTTTAATGTTTTGGTTCACTCTCACTGCTCTCATTAACCTCATGTCTAGACACAGCAGGCAGATGTTTTCAGCAAAAAAGCTCTGACTAACCGACTGTACACTACCTGCACCAAACAGCAGACACACAAAGTTAGTGACAAGCTGGTGAACATATTGGAGTATTTTGCAGCTAAAGAACCAGATATTTCCCTCAGGATTTGGTGGAGACCAAAAAGGAGTTAAAAGGACATTCATTTTTGACTTGCATTTGTTGAATAGCAAACAACTTTATAAGATGAAAATATGTCAATGTTGTGTTACAACTTGTTCCGCTGCCCCCTAGGTGGCCAAAAAATTAAGTAATCCTGTTTTTTTTGGGGGGCTCAGACAGATCTGCGAACCCAAAAAACATGTTAACTTCAAACTGTTTGCTTTGTTATTGGCTAAATACCTTCATTAACATTCCTCATTTATTAATTTGTGTATTTTGACGGGTGGGGCATCGGGGCTGGTCAATCAGATTCCAGCGAGGGTCTGTGCCATCCCTCACCACCCCCGGAATCAACCCTTGCTCAACAAAAAAGTATATCCTTTAGCTGAATTTTTCTTCAATACCTTTACTATCAGTACTGTTAAAAGTTCACAATTTCTGAAGTGTGTCTTTAACTAATATTAACATACCCATATGTACATTGAAACAGGTATTGCTTGGTGTAACCATTCCTCCTGTCCATATTTGCCAAGAGATCCCTACCTATATATAGTAACACACAGAGGGAATTTTGTCCTAAAAAGACTAACTTTGGAAGGTATCCACTTGATTTGTGCAACTCAAACTCTATTAGCCCTCATATTAGCTTCAGCTGACGTTGACAGTGCATTTATACGCAGAAAGAGGACTGTGGATTTTGTCCCCCATCACTTACACTAGAGTGGCGCTGGCAAGGGATCTCTTTATAGCCAGGATGAAAAGAAGAGACAATTACAGTAACAGTTTCAATGTACATATGGGTGTTAGTATTGTTTTGAGACTTAAAATAATGTGAACTTATCCTTTAAGGAGCTGGACATATCTTACTTCTGCTCCACTGAGAGCAGGTGGTGGCTCCAGGTGAGGTAAAGCAACAGTTAACCAGCTCTTCCACATAGCCAGAGCTGCTAAAGATCGGTTAGCTACAGTTCTGCGCAATGTTGCTCCCAAGAACACTGAATTTCTGTGAGCATCCTGCCTAAAATCCTTGTCAACGTGTATTTGTCACAAGTGGGACTTAAGAGAATGTGGCCCCAAAAAACGACTTCATTGTGTGTGAGTGCTTGTTGTTGCACTGTCATGCATTTCTGTTTCTCATTTCCTTGCCACACTGTTGAAAGTCAGATTGTTTTTGAAGCATAAGCTAAGCAAAACTGACATGTCCCTCATAAAACCATCCTGACAACAGCAATTGTCTCTTTTATCCTCCTGTTTGTCAGTTTTCATTGTAAGATAATATAATGAGAGACAGGGGAAGATAATGTCCGTATAAACACAATCGTTTAACTGCACTTCTTATCAGCTCACTGCATATGGAGATGTTGAATGCATGGGTGTATATGAGTGTATATGTAACCATCTGCATTTGACACAGCTGCTGTAAATGATATGGGATTGTGGGGAGAGAGAGTGATATGACGCGGGACAGAGGTGACCAGCATTGCAGAGTTGTATCCCTGCTACAGTAGCTGCTATTGTAACTAATTGACCCATATGGATGGAAGATGATTGAGGAGTGTGGAAGGATAGTACATCGATCTTAGTCATGGTCAGTTATTCAGGTCTTTGTTTAAGTAGGATCTCTTGGGAAGAGACCTGTGGAAGTTGACCTTCCTACACCGGAGGAAACTTTGCAAGAAACGAAGCAGATTTGGTCTAAAAGTTTAGCTCATTATTTAGTTCATTACCTCCCTCTTTCCGTGCTGTTTCCTCCTCTTTCACACTTAATTTCCTCCGTTTGCCTTTTCAGTCTCTCTTCCCCTCAACTCCACCTTCCTTCTTGCTGTAAGCAGAGTTGTCAGAGGCGTTTGAAGTCTCTGCTTTTTACAGGGCTTCCTCCTCTCCTCATTTTTCCCTGCCTCCTTCCTCACCAGTCCTAGATTGGGATGTCTTGGGTAGAGTTCACAGCCTTGGATTTCAGTAAGAGCTTAATTCTTTATCAGCGGTAAAAGTCTTCATCACAAGATAAACTGCAGTCCAGCCCGTTCTGTATAGTCTTACCCGAATTTAGCCCTTCAGAATGCTCCCCTGGGCGGAGTTAAACACGCAGCATCATAAAAATGTGTCTCGACTTGGGGCAGATGCAGTTTTCCTGGCTTCTATTAGTCATGTTATATCACTGATGTATCTCTAATGATGTGTTGAGGCGGGTGTAGCTGCAGGCTGTTTGTTCACCAGCAGGCACTCTGTAGCATGTCCTCTTGACACCCCTAATGCAATCATACTCCCATAGTACATAGAGATAATAACATTTAAAAGTAATGACCTCAACATCTGTGTCTATAATAACACACATATTATTACCTTTTGCACCCTCATATCTGACATTTGTGGCATTTTTTAAATTTAGTTCCATGAATGAGGTTAATTTCGGAAACCATCTGGAGAGAGCTTGAAATGCAAGGTTTCACCAATAAATATGTTGATTTGGTTCCAGTTTTCACTCGACTTGAGGCCCTGATAGTTGCATAAATAACTAGAACTCCACCTGATGATTACTATGTGACAGGTCAGGCCCGCCTTGCCTCTTGTGTCATCGACAGCAGCTTGATTTAAAGTGCTCTCTCAGGGCTTAGGGCCAGCCTCGCTCTTGGCTCAATTCATTCAGCTGCCAAACAATTTACAACTACTGGACAAGCCAGCGTTTCTGTATTGTATAACCTTTGATACTGAAAAATACAACCAAGTCCAAAGGTCCTCCCTAACACTTAAAAGTACATTGTTAGAAAGTTTCCTCTGAAGTTGTGATGGCAGATTGTCCTTCACAGCCAATAATAAATCCACTAATGAGGAAATTCAAATGAAGGACTGTGTTTCATAAGATCCTATTATCTCAGCACTCACGCTGAGTCAAATATATGAAAGAAAATAATAGGGATTGGATTACTTTCATTTACTGAGCAAACCTGCTTCTGGAAGTCTTATGTTTCACTTATTTTGTAGCTCAAGATGGCTCCTACTTTAATCTTTCCCCAATTCCAATTGGTTTGTGCCCCCCCCCCCCCCCCCTAGGTATTTGGCTCAGCCCTTGAGTTTTCCAGGGGAGCCACTTAAAACAATAGGTCTGCACTCCTTTTAAGAGCTTTGAAGGGCAAATTCATCAAACCCACAAACCCCTCAGGCCTTTGGAAAGGTGAGATGGTAATGATTTCTTAAAGTTCAGATGCAGCTATAGTGATGTTGATTGTGTGTTCAATAATATTGGATAAGAAAAAGCTCAGAGCTCCATGCATACAGTTTTCATGAGAACAGTTTGATTCAAATTGGAATTTCATCGGATCAATAAGTATAATGTGTTCATGTGTTTGTTACTTAACACATATTATACACTTAAATAAATTATTGCACCGACCCCACTTTTTCTCTTCCAGTACCGATTTCGATACCTCAACTCAGGGTATCTACTATCTCTACTACTACTATCCAGATTCTCTATCCAATACAATACTCTCTTTTCCCCAAATTTAAAATATGTATACAACACTGCGTGGAACTCATTGGGATCATTTTTATGTACGGTAATGACCACAGATTGCTATGCGGACTCTGCGACCCGCTGTGCCTGAGTGAATGTCACTGATCGGCAGAAACACAGAATTTTATAAGGATATTGACCAAGAAACTGTATTCAGTGTGGATCGTTACTTCTGGCCGATACTTGATCAGCTTTTTAAGGTCAGTATCAGCCCCAGTTGAAACTTCCAGCACTGTTTCCCCTCCTGCAATCATTTCATTAATCCTTTATAAACTATTTACATTTATATTTCTAGCATTGTTGCTTTGCAGTTTGTGCATAAAGCCTTAAAGCTAGAGTGCGGGACTTAGATTCAAGACGTTGCCAGACGAATTCACACAATGCTGATGAAGCCTTTCATTACCAGGTCAATCTCTCTGTATTTCACAGTATACCAGAGGTTTTAAATCTGGTGTGTGTGTGGTGACATTCCCACGCTGGTGCACCGGTAGTTAGGCGTTTTACGTCAACCAGCAATGATTGGTTTGCCTCAGAGCCATGTAGAGAGAGTCGCTTCAACAGAAGCTCAAAATGCTTGAAGTTTCTGATGCTCCAGATTAAAAAGAAACTCTGCGTTCAGAGGAAGAAAGTGATGGACGGCGAGGACAAACACGGATAACCATTGGCTTTTCCTCATTGGAGAGCGCTGAAAGAAGAGCAGGGATTGAGGGCAGACAGGATGTGGCACTACTGCTCTTGGACACGTTGGTCTAAAATATTTGGAGTAGGGTATGTAGCTATTATATTTACTCTACCTAAATAATGGATTATTATCTTGGAACTGTGGAAATTTGATGGGGGCGAGCTCCCCTGTAGGCCTACGTCATGAGCGCGCATCAATAGTGTTTGTGTAATTACTCTCACTGCCAGAAGGCAAAAAAGTTCCACACTCCAGCTTTAATCATTACTATTTAAAATCTAAATGGAAATGTAATTTACAACTGTCCAAATTAAGTCAGGACAAGACCATTCGATCGTTATAGATTACTCTATCTGCAGTGTTTGTTGAAATCACTAAAATGAAAGTAAAGCTGTTGACTGCAGGAAGCTCCCTTTGTAGCAGTGCAGTTTAACAGCACGTGAAACCAGCAAAAATCTAATAAAAGTGGATTACGACTGAAGCCCGTTTTGGAGCTGACATGAGTGAACGTGGTGGGAGTGTCTGCAGTGTGTGTGTCTGGGTGGTTGGATTAATAGGCAAGAATTTAGATTGGATGTAATGATGCGAAGCAGAAAACAATGGAGGAACTCATCCCCGCTGTCTCAACTGTTAATATTTGGAAATGGGAGAGGGATGGTGGGGTTCGGGTGTAAAATCACAGACATTGAGTTTTTACTCATCCTCTCCATGTATATGCGTGTGTGTGTGTATATATATATATATATATATATATATATATATATACACACACACACACACACACACACACACACACACACACACAGCAGGTAAAATAAGTATTGAACACATCACCATTTTTCTCAGTAAATATATTTCTAAAAGGTGCTATTGACATGAAATTTACACCAGATGTTGGTAACAACCCAAGTAATCCATACATACAAAGAAACCAAAACAAATAAGTTCAGAAATTAAGTTATGTGTAATAAAATGGAACGACACAGGGAAAAAGTAGTAAACACACTTACTGAAATTTATTTAATACTTCATACAAAAGCCTTTGTTGGTAATGACAGCTTCAAGACGCCTCCTGTATGGAGAAACTAGTTGCATTCATTGCTCAGGTGTGATTTTGGCCCATTCTTCCACACAGTCTTCAAATCTTGAAGGTTCCGTGGGCCTCTTCTATGAACTCTGATCTTTAGTTCTTTCCATAGATTTTCAATTGGATTCAAGTCAGGTGATTGGCTGAGCCATTCTAGCAGTTTTATTTTCTTTCTCTGAAACCAGTTGAGAGTGTCCTTGGCTGTGTGTTTGGGATCATTGTCTTGCTGAAATGTCCACCCTCATTTCATCTTTAGCATCCTGGTAGATGGCAGCAGATTTTTATCAAGAATGCCTCGGTACATTTTTCCATTCATCCTTCCTTCAATTATATTTAGTATGCCAGTACCGTATGCTGAAAAACAGCCCCACACCATGATGTTCCCACCTCCAAACTTCACTGTTGGTATGGTGTTTTTGGGGTGATGTGCAGTGCCATTTGTCCTCCAAACATGGTGTGTATTATGGCATCCAGAGAGTTCAATTTTGGTCTCATCTGACCAGACTATATTCTCCCAGTATTTCATAGGCTTGTCCAAATGTTGTGCAGCAAACTTTAAACGAGCTTCAACATGCTTTCTCTTCAGCAATGGAGTCTTGCGTGGTGAGCGTGCATACAGGCCATGGCGGTTGAATGCATTACTTATTGTTTTCTTTGAAACAATTGTACCTGCTAATTCCAGGTCTTTCTGAAGCTCTCCACAAGTGGTCCTTGGCTCTTGGACATCTCTTCTGATAATTCTTTTCACTCCTCTGTCAAAAATCTTGCGAGGAGCACCTGATCGTGGCCGGTTTATGGTGAAATTATGTTCTTTCCACTTCCAGATTATGGCCCCAACAGCGGTCACTGGAACATTCAGAAGTTTAGAAATCCTTCTGTAACCAATGCCATCAGTATGTTTTGCAACAATAAGGTAGCGAAGGTCTTGAGAGAGCTCTTTGCTTTTACCCATCATGAGATGTTTCTTGTGCGACACCTTGGTAATGAGACACCTTTTTACAGGCCATGAGTTGGGACTGAACCAGCTGATATTAATTTGCACTGACAAGGGGCAGAATTGCTTTCTAACTACTGACAGATTTCAGCTGGTGTCTTGGCTTTCCATGCCTTTTTGCACCTCCCTTTCTTCAATGCTTTTTCCCTGTGTCATTTCACATTATTACACATAACTTAATTAATGGTTTGATTTCTTTGCATGTGTGGATTGCATGGGTTGTTGCTGACATTTGGTGAAAATTTCATTACAATAGCCCCATTACAAATATATTTACTGAGAAAAATGGTGACATGTTCAATACTTATTTTACCCGCTGTATATATATGCAGCCCCAACTGCAGTGACTCATACCGTGTCTCCAACCAGCCCAGGTAGCAGGAACATTATCACTGATAGTGATGCATTGGGGATTGCCTCATTTTCTCAAGTTGTTGCCAAATAAATAATCATTAATCGCTCATCTCATCCCTTGCCATTATCGCTCAGCCTCACATTACCCTCTGACCACCGCGCCTCGATCTTGCAGCCCTATAAATTAAACTTCTTGTCAATTTGGAGGATCAAAGCTGTGCTGTTGTAACACAAACACAAACCTTTCACTTCCCACACACACCACACAGTCTGCAGGGGTCCACTGTAACTGTCATATCACCGAGCCTCTCTGCTGATATTAGCCGACATCTGACCTTTTTAATGAACACACAACCAGAGCGTTGCTGTTGCGGGGGGGGGTTAGCAAGGCTGTCTGGCAGCAGTGTGGTCTAATGAGAGGGGTCCTCTCAGCAGAGCCGATGTCAGTCATCCACAATAACCATACAAAACCCCTACACACCTCATTAGCATCATGCTAATAAGCCACTCTGCAGAGGATGTCATGGAGAAGCTGGAGTGGAAATAGGGATGGCATATTTACAGCCATATCAAAGAATTCTTTAGCCACTTAGGAATGTGTGCTTTCCTTTTTTTTTATTGGTTTGCAGCAACAGGTAAGATTCATTCCATTTACACCTTGTATTAAAATGTGAACTTTGGAGAGCTTTGTGTTCATATTCTTCAAAGTAAGTTATTATTTTGATATGTGTATCGAAACTCAGGTATCGTACTGCCACTAGTGTCGAAAACACAATACCCAGCCCCACGTGCAACAAACTTTGCAATCCAGGATGCCTGTGGCCTGTTTGATTTGCAATGTTATTGGAAGGTTATTTTGTAATTATGTGGTTAATTGGAGACACAGCATTTTCACTTTGATTTTATTGTGACCCTCTCCAGAGTGGTTTGGATCTTTAGTGCATCTTGGGTCTCAGTTGCACTTAAATATTATGAGATTTAGGGTTATTGTTTTTTCTCCAATTCACTTTCTTTTCCAAAAGGCGTTACCGTCTTATCTCATCCTCTTTGCTCTTCCTAACCATCTTTACCCCTCTCCTTCCTCTGTCTCTGTATTCATGTCTTCTCCATCTCCGTATCCTTGGTTCCCCAATTGCTCTGAATCCCTTACCACCACAGTACTGCTTTGTTCTTTAACATTGGAGGGCCTTTACATCTCCTAGCAGCTCCTCTCAGTCCTTTGTGAATGTCTTCAGCTTGGGGGGAGGTTTGGCTGCACAGTGGATCCACTTGAGATTCGATTACGATACATACATTACCAATCTGCAAATGTTTAGATGATGACAGCTCTACAAACTCCTGCACAACTCTTAAAACTAGGCCTTTTTCTTGCCTTGCATTCATTCAGAAACCGATATTGGTAGGTGGTTTAGAACAACAGCAATTCCCAGTACAGCCACCAGTTTCAGTTATCCAATCAGGTGTGGGAAGGGTTCATGTCTGTCTTAAAGGAAAATTAGGTGTTTTTCAACCTTGGTCTTATTCTAAAATTGTGTCCATTCTGACTAATGAGTCATGCTAATGTTGCACTCACCGTCTCCGTTGTTGAGATTCTGGAAACATGACTCAGACAAAACAGAAAATCGCGGCAAGCAGCACAAGCCTGCTAAAGCTTTCCAAATAAACTTCCATTTTACATAAATCATTTCAAATGCTGGCCTCCGAGTCCAAACAAAAGTAAACAAAGAAAGCAATTGTAGCTAAAGACATAGGAATCTGTTTCTACTTGCAGACTAACTAAGCTAGCTGTTTGGTTAGCCAGCTAGCAAATGTTTTCATCTGGCTAAATCATTACACATTTAGTGGAAATGTACAAGCTGTTAAAATCAGCCAAATGTTTTCTATTATGCCCTCTTACTTATTAATCTTTTAAAGGAATGGTTTGACATTTCTGGAAGTACGCTTATTTACTTTCTTGCTGAGAGATGGGAAGGTTGATACCACTCTCATGTCTGTACGCTAAATATGAAGCTACAGCCAGCAACCGGCTAGCTTAGCTTAGCACAAAGACTGGAAAAAAACATTTACCCCCCCAACAAACAAAGCAAAAAGCATGTGCAGCATTTTGGCATCAGTTTTAAATGAGACATTCATGTTCATGATGTAAATCAGCAGTGGAGCAGATAAGTCCCACAGTTTAAAGGTTTACTGTTCTCTTTCTAAGTCATCTTTTGTTATTTCTGTAGGGGCCACAAACGTAAGCACGATGAAGCCAAGGAGGAGGACGGCGACGAGAATAAGGAGGAGGCAGAGGAATCTGCTGACGAGTCTTCTAAAGACTCCAACGGGGAAGAGGGCGGCAGCAGCTCAGAGGCGGATGAGATGGCCGCTGCCTTGGAGGCAGAGCTTAATGACTTTATGTGACGAGGAAAATGAAGGCCATCGCCCCTACAAGTGGTACCTAAAAAAATCCTATTTTTCTGCTTCGGAATTGGTGTGTACTTAGGATGTATGAGCCATGAGTGTGTGCTGTAATAAAAATGAATGTCCTGTACAGAAATGACTTGTTGCTGTGTAAATAAAGGCTTAGATTATTTTGTAGCATTGATATATGGCCTTTTTGGCATAAAAAACTTTGATGTTAACATTTTATTGTACGATAACAAACCATAGGAGACATGAAATTTGATACTCTTTTTGTTTGACTTTTTTCTATTTCAATTTTTATATTGATGAGAAAAAGATAAATGAAATTATAAACTGTACATTTTGCTGGTCGTACATGCCAAAGAGTTTGGAATAGGTTTGCCAAGGCGTGCAGCTAAATATTTTACTCTGGACTTCCAGTTTTACTTTTCTTTTGGCCTCAAAAGTTTTTTAGGGTCATAAATGCAACCAGCGGATCTAGACGTTTGAATGTGTTTTCTTGAGTCATTTCTTCCTCCTCATGGTGTTTGTACTTTTGATAACACAATGGTAAGATAAGCGTCTCAGTCATTGTGATAACCAGCCCCTTGGTGCACTATCACCCTCAACCGAGTTTATATTCATTTTCATGTGTTCAGTTTCATGTGTTAGCTCACCTTTCCTTTGTCAACCCACTATCGATATTGTACAGTTCAGAAGGACAGAAACTCTCACTAGACCTCTGCATATGTACACTGGAGCTTATACCTTGTGAAGCCCTGTTGCCTCAAAGGGTAAGTTCACCCAAATTACCAAAAAACTATTTAACTTAGTGTTACCTAACTGCTGATTTTTTTTCTGCCCAGATTTTTAGGTATACATCTGAGGCTTCTGCCTCCACCCCATACAATGGCATGGAGCCCCCAGGGGGTTCATATGGTAGAAAAAATATATATATTTTATATAATATATATATTTGTCTGTCACTCTATTGTTTTCGGTATGGTAAGTACAGCATATGGGGTATTATAGCATTTTCACAGTTTTTCTGACACCAGTTGACAACAGTTTTTTTTAAGGGATTAGATTTCCCAGCCTTTATTCTGAATGCCCAACCCTGTCTCTGGAAAGTTATGTTTATATGTTGCTAAACTGGTTTCCCAATTATGTTGTGCTGACAATGTACACTGTAATCGCTACATTTATCTACAGCACCGTAGCCGCAAGTGGTCGTCAGGGGGGATTGGCAGGCGTACAAAGTGCAGGACTTTGACACCAGAGATCAGGGTTTGTTTCCTGAGTCCCATCTGTGTGTTAGGTCTTAGGCAACAACAGCACTTTGGCTAAGGTTCGGGAAAGGTTGTGGCCTCGGTTAGATGTTAATAAACACGCAGTGTCTCTTGCCACATTGGACTTTAAAAACAGCCGCGTTGGTGAAGGTGTGCTGTTGCAGATACTGGTGAGATAATGAAATAAAATTCATTAAATCCAATTTCACTAACAGATCCACGAGTTAAAACACTGCGCAGTGGTTAATATGAAAAAGAATTTTACTGCTCTGGAAAGTTATCACAGTGACATCCTTTTTTCTTTTATCGCGAGGTGAACAGAAATGCAGCGTTCACGTTTCATATGTAATCTACCAGGATTGTGCACTTGCATGCACTTGATCAGCCAACACAGCGTCTTGACGGATGATGTTGCGTTGGTGCAAAACTTCAGCCAGGATAAACTTTTTTGCCAGGGCCCCCAATATTTTTTCTACCATATGACCTCCGGGGTCTCCGTATAATTCCATTTGCAGTGCTCACAGCATTAAGAAGCTACATTTCAAAGATTCAAGTGTAACATCTCTCTCCAGAGTTATTGTCCTTGTTAATCCAGGTCGTTCACAATAAACACTGTCAACTGTTTTTATAGGAACTAATTCATCAGTAGAAAGTAAATCCAGTGCAAACCTGTGACACCTAGTTACAAGGATTATTCAGAGCAACAGGGACACTGATTCAGGCGAGAGATGTGACTCTTGAATTTTTAAATTGATGGGAATGCCAGAAGCAATATTCCATTCACCTCCATTGTATTGGGATGGCAGCAAAAATCTCAGAGACAAAACTATCTGCATGACTAGATACCACTAGAGGAAAGTGAGAAAATATGTTTATGGTCATTTTGGGTGAACAGACCTTTTAAACCTGCATGAGGCAAGGTGCTTATACAGTATAAAAATGTCTAAAAGTAACCCAAATTACATTTTGTTTTTCTTTTTTTTCCTCGTCTGTCCAAAGGAAGTGATAACCTCAAAGCTACTAGCAGTGAGCAAAGAAAGCAGGAACCATTAGCATCTCATCCCTTTGGTGTCCTTTGGTTTAAACCAGCTTGGTTGGTGCTGTGTGCACTTTGGTAACATCACACATTACAGGATTTCTGTGTATTGAAGATCAAACGCTTCCTTCTCACTGTCTTTTCGACCCACCACCATGCAAAGTTGCCTAGTGCGACTCTAATGGAGCATGTCTGTTGTACCAAGGTTGCTTACATTCACCTTTCATGTTTGGCGTCTATCTCATTGTCAAGTGTTCCAAACAGTAAAAGATCTTCCTTCTTCTGCATTTAGGCTATAGAAATAAATAATTGTAATTACTGTGCTGAGACAGCAGAGCAGATGTCTGTTCGAATCTCTGCCCAGTAAATAATTTACACTCACCTTCACCTACTACACTCAACAAAACATGAAGATTTTCCTTTACAGTGACAGTCATCCTGTTTTGTTTGTGTTGGTCGTTTTATCATGAGTTTCAATCAAACAACTGACATGTAAAGTATTTGTCAAGTATTTCCTACATGACCATGAGAGAAAAGATACTTTCATTAAATAAAAATGTTTCTAAGTAACAACTGCATTTAGTGTTTTTTTTTTCTCCCTAAGGAGGATGACATGCATGAAATAATTTCTATATCCAGTATTGAACATCATCGCTAAATCGTACTCCAGGTAAAGCCCATTAGCTTTTTGCTGCCTGTTCTTTGCTGGGACTAAAACATTAGAATCATAATGCATCATGTGCGGCACTATGAGACTCCCACCAGGACATACAGTACTACTCAGTTAATGGACTCTGTTATAACAACCATACCAGAACCATTAGGCCTGGTTCCATTTTGCCCTTTGGGTTGATACACATGTAGCAAATGTGTTGCAACCTGCGAAGAACCTCTTATTTATTTCCTTGTTATTATGCCAAGACAAGCAGCCTCATTATTAGAATGTACAGGCAGCACGAGTCATCAGTCTGCAATTTTAGATGCAGGAGGGAAAAGAAAGAAGACTGAAAATCATTTATTTTCCGTCTTTTCATCAGAAATGAATACAATGGGATTCTGTGCAACGTAAACCAGATATAATCATTTGATTGGTGTAAATTGTTGGGGGCACAGCGATGCCTGGGGTGCTCAGCTAGGGAGGGAAAGACATCTTTGATATTGCTCTATCATCTTGATGTTGATGTTGATTACACAGAAAACAGCAGGATGAAGCTTGGTCATAAAGTCTATTAAAAGCACAACACTGGTACCTGTGTTGTGGTGCTCGGTGTGTTTCTTTCCCGGAACGCCTGATGATGCGCTGCCTTAAAAGCCAAAGCAAACAGCAATAAAGGTAGAGCTGTTTATCCTGTGATGAAGGCAAGTATTTTTTTCTAGGGTGAATTTTTTTTCCTCACATTTGCGCAGCCATATGGGTCAGTAGTGGTTTGAGTCCACATTTGAATGTAAATAAATGTCAATCTTGCAGCTGTGTTTTGTTTATCATCCACAAAGGTGATTCAACGTAGACCAGAGGGTCCTAAAATGACTTATGGTTTAAGATATGGTCTAAAACAAATGTGACCTTTGTTTAATCAAAGTGTCAACAACCCACAAGCCCAAAATGATGTTATTTTTCTGGCTTGGTGTGAGGCCAGGTGAACACTTTCATAGCCAAACAAACATTTTTATGGGCGTCACTGGAGGAAGCTGCAACTGCAGCGTGCTGGGAATGAATACTATGACACAAGTTGTCATGAGCAGTGATAACTACTCAGTGGCTGAACACAGAAAGGATAAAGCACCACCTACAAACACTTCCAACAGATAATCCAAAAAGGATGCATCAGAGT
Source organism: Macquaria australasica (assembly GCA_005408345.1). Lineage (NCBI taxonomy): Eukaryota > Metazoa > Chordata > Actinopteri > Centrarchiformes > Percichthyidae > Macquaria > Macquaria australasica. The sequence continues at coordinate 343,531 of SEMN01000426.1, read as the reverse complement.
ATTGAACACACGGTTTAAAAAGTGATGTTGGAAGTGAACTGCAATGTCCACACAGAAAAATAAAATTCAGCTCAGAACGATCTCTCAAAATAATCAAAGGGAGTGTGGAATCTGGAAGTGAAGGGAAGTGACTGACGACTTTCAAGGAAGAGAATGCAATTATTATTACCTTATTACCTTGACTTTTGGTTTTAATATAGAGACTCAAAAGGCTACAACTTCCTTTCCTCAGTTACATGTGATTTCAAAATCAGACAGTAACCTAGATCATAATCCATTGGCATGCCACCATTTTAAACCAAGCTGCCTCGGTGTGACGTGGCTTCATCCTTTTAATAGATATACCCAAAATGCCATTATGTTAGGAATAAGGTATAGCAAGACCTCTGCAAAGACACAAGAACAAAAAACACTAGGCAGTGTATCTTTAAAGCGCCCTGTGGTGTTTTCTTGGAAATACACAAAAGTTATGTTTGCATTCAGTGTTACTAATGCTGGTTAGCTTGGAACATGCTAGCACTAGTCAGTCACAATAGCTCTCCTAGTTAGGCTTGCTAAACTAGGTAACGCTGGCTCGGATGATACTGTACTAGAATTCACATCATTTCTTTTACGAGACTTCTGAGCGCCAGTCAAACCTCAAATGCTGGAAAACAATGTGGAAAACGTGATGGAAGCTTGAGTGGATGTATAAGTCACATGCTTCATGTGCGTCATGATTTAATTGCTAAGTCTGTTTCCTTTGCATTTTGTAGCACTTTGTATCGATACACTTTTCCACCTCAGCCATTTTTTACCAGACGTTTTGTTTTTACGGTTTCCACTCAGGTTTTTTATGCACAAATTGAAATTGCGCATAAAAAAGGTAGATGGAAACATGCCTACAGACACAGGTAGTTGTTTTTCATATATAAGAGGTCTGTCAGTAGATGTGACCATTGCTCAGTTTATCTGTTGTCAGACTGTGGAACATGAATGTGTTTTATGATAGGATTTCTTCATCTTGAGTCATGAGAGTGCATCTCAAAGGTGGTACAAGGTGACGAGTAATAACAGGGCGCAGATCAAAGGTTGTCCAAACCTTTCACACCCTGATTACCAGAGAGCAGACATGCAGCATCTGTTAGAGTACAGCATGTAGAGCAGCAAAGGAAGGTGGAAGTGGCTGTAAGTCGATGAGAGCTTCCATTAATAAGTGAATGAATGGACTGATTACTCTGATTTCAGCAAGCCATTACAGGATCAAACACCCACAGTTATTGACTTAAATAACTGTGGGTGTCTATTAAAAGCATTGACTTTTAAGTTATTGACTTTTCATAAAAATAAATTAGGTAAACTTTGTCGTACACTTAGGATTTAGGTGTCATTCATCTTATTTTAAATTACCATCACTACAGTAAATCCCATCTTAGGTTATTGCTGGTTGCAAGAAGCACACTGAAGCCTATGAGCTTCAACAGCAGCAACAACTGTCTAAGCAATGGCAGTTTGACTGGATCGCTCCATTATTATTACTGTATGATACACGTTTCTAGCCATGTAATCCTTCAGAATCTTTGAAATGGTTTCACTGGAAAGTCCTTACACAAGGTCCACGGGCGTGGTAATCAATCATCCCCAGTGTAAGTTATCACGATAGATAACTGCATGGGCTCAAAGCTGCATAATGACACATGATAAATCAAATCAGACGTGTGATTTGACCTCTTGAGGGTATGTTCAGAATAACAGATATGTTCCTTTTCAAAGTAACTTTAAGTCAAGGTGGAAACAGACAGAGACTGAAGCCCACTTTTAAAACAGGTCAATACAGTTACTAATAAAGTTAGCTTTTAATAGGTTCCAGAAATAAACGAGGGAAGCTATTTTAATAAAATGTGTAAATTTAAGAAATGTAGAGTTGATAACTGGGCCAGGTCAACATCATGTGCCAACTTCCATTGTAATGCTAACCACGTCCTACTGGAAACAGTGTCCTATTGTTCCCTTTCAGTGGTGAGCTTAAATGTAGCCTTTTTGTCATCTGACAAGGAAAAGTTTGACATACACTTTTTTGCCGGGAGTTAGTTGAGAAGATCAATACCACTCTTGTGTCTGTACTCTAAAAGTGAAGCTAGAGCCAGTAGATGATTAGACAAACCACCTCCCAAGATTTGAGCATTTCAGTCCGTCTTGGATGCTTCTTGGATACATTTACACTTACTGTATGCACATTTATGCTTTTTAGAGATCAGATAGCTATCCAATCCACTCAAGATACATGAAGTGTAAATGGTCTTACTGTAGATGAGAAGATCGATTGCACTCTCATATTTAATTGTAAATATAAGGCAGCTGTCTAGCTTAGCTTAGCATAAAGACTGGAAACGGGTGGAAACAGCCAGCCTGGCTCTATCCAGAAAGGTACAGTACCAGAATCTCCCTACCAGCACCTCTAAAGCTCACTAATTAACACATTCTATCTTGTTTGTTTAATCTGTGCAAAAAGCGTAAAACAAGACTTCAGGAAGTCACTGCTCCCGGCCAAGAAATAGTCTGACACATAACCCCCCATTAAACCACAACTTGATGTGTTTAAACTTAGGATTTTGTTTGATTTGACTGATGTTTGATTTTTAAACAGTTGTTATGCTAAGCTAAGCGACTGCTGGCAGTAGCTTTACATTTACCATATAGTATCAATCTTCTCATCTCACTCTCAGCAAGAAAGCAAATAAACATATTTCCCAAAATATCAATAATTTCATTTAAACAAACAAGATAAATTAGTTAATCAATGAGCTTTAGAGGTGCTGGTAGGCATTTTTTTTTTAACTTTGGAGGGAGCCAGGCTAGCTGTTTCCCCCTCCCTCTAGTCTTTATGCTAAGCTAAGCTAACCAACTCCCAGCCCTAGCTTCATATTTTGTCTACATACATATGAGTGGTATCAATCTTCTCATCTAACTTTTGGCAAGAAAGCGAATACATATTTTCCCCATGTAGCGAGAATCGCTACTGCGGGTCTGTCAGAGAAACTTACGCACACGCTGGAAGTATTAATGAGCCGCTCAGCTCGTTTATTCACAACTATTTACAGCTATTTACAATACTACTGCCGTTCCAGCGTCCTCTGGCCCGGTCTGCCATTCCGGCCAGCTCAGATCCTTTTGGGGCACGTTCTCCACTCCTTTCCCGGCGAGAAACCTCAGGGCTGCCACTACTTATGTACAAGCACAGATTGATTAATGCACTGCACCTGTGTCTCTCAGGGCTACCTGCACTGAGCTCCTGAGCCACTCCTCCACCTCTCCCACTCTGCAGCCGAGCTCAAACTACGCCCCACCACCACACCCCAAAATGTCCAACTATTGCTCTCCTTCTTTCACTGCTTAGATAAATTAGTGTCATAAAAAGGGAAGACACTGCTAGATTACAACAAGTCATAATGACTGAACCTTTCTCATATATCCATATCATATGCCTCTCACCGGGATATCTAGCTTTTATCAGCCAATAGCTCTCTGGTCCTGAGTCATTAATGACTGAGAATATTAATCAAAATCCCACAGCTCAGCTAACTTCCGTTCCTCCAGAAATGCAGCACTCACTAATACCCAGGGTATTTTTGTCCATTGCCATGTACTGTAGTTGATTTTCCCAGCTTTTTTGAAGACATCAAAGACTTGAATATATATTGTATTGGCAGATTTCTTCATGACTCTGTGTCCCATTATGCACTGTTTATGTAACAGAGATTCTCAAAACACCACGGGAGTTTTGCAAAGAAACACAACTCGACTAAGCTTCCTATAGAGCAAAAATATCCATCTTAGTATGTCAATTTGTCCAGTAATGAGTCTAAAATGTTTTTTTTTTTTTCTCAGAACATAAGAAAGACAGTCATAACTGGGTGGATTATTTCAACTGTACATGATGCAAATCAACTTTTTTCAAAGGATTTCCTTCCTTATCTCCATGCAGCTAAAGAGGACACCACTGCATATCAGTATTTACAAAACAGGTGAAATTGCACTGAAAACAGCCGAGATCATGTAATCCAACTGCCAAAGCTCTTTTTCATTTGTATGACTCGACTAAAATCCAAGACTTCTCAAAAGATGACATTTTCTGCAACAGATGAAGCTGAACATGATGTTTATTACCCAATAAACAGATATGAAGGAGGCAAGACAAAAAACAATGCCAACAGCCAAGTACATGCTATTTATCAACTATTCAAAGAAAGCCTTCTGTTGAAAGACACAATCAGACTTGTTTCCAGAGAAAACCTTCTTGCCACTGTCTCAAGGCAAAAAGAAAAGCTGGTCCCTGGTTACTGTATTTCCTTCAGGGCATGTGGGATTTATTAATGGCAAGCGTGTTATTTGTGGCAATGTGACTGTGTTCACCGATGCAGATAACTGGGCGCTTGACAGCTTTATGATGAGCCAATTGTATCTTCTGTCTCTCTCTGTCGGTGGGATATGAGGCTCAGCACTGACTCACGGCTTCAGGCTTTTGCGAGCCACTTCCGGATGACCTTTAGATCCAGGATCTGTATCAGGGAGATCAGCAATATCAGGGGTCATACATAATCCAATCATGTCCACACCCATGTATGATACCATTTTGTTTTCCTATTCCCACCCTTATCTTAAAAACACATGGTTTATGATCCTGCTAACAAGAAGTTTGACAGTAAAGGGAGTAGAAAATGCTCATTTTATTTTCATCAGATCCGTGTTTTCATGCCCTTCCTGGTATCAGGAGAGCTAATTTTTACAGTTTATGAGTTAACTGCACACCCTCGATGATATAAACATCGTTATGATTTGATTAGATGGCTGATATTTCATAGGATTATCGTATTGCAGGTAATTTATATAGCTAATTATGATTTCACACAGCAGCTGGGATGCCAACCTTGATAACAAGGGGAATTATATCATCGGCACCATTAGTGATAGAGAAGTTTATATTTTATTCATTGTATTCTCACCAAAAGGAGCAGCAGGTACATCACCAGAACAATTCATCCCTGCAATACTCCAATAAAAAACAAAACTTGGTGACTTACTAAAAAATTACATATCTGTGCCACTTTGATTTACAGGCCTCATAAAGCCAGTGGCCCCGGGCTTCAGTGGGAGCCACGGTGCACTCTCTCATGTCTTAGCCATAGATAGAAAAGCGTGCGGACCAGGGCTAATTAATCAAGAAGTGGCTTTACTGCAGCAGAAGCTGGACTTTACCAGGTTATTATTACCCCAGCAATTCAAGTTAGGCTCAGTGCTCAGCCCTGATTGCCTAAATGTCTGCAGGTGTTATTGGTTTGCTGTAAAAGAACACTTTACGACTCTTAAATGCAACAGCAGCAAACCGTCTGGTTAACTGCAGGTTCACTATGTAGTTCTCTATCAATTATCTTGATGAAAGTAAGCTGCTTTACTGGGCTTTTTTTTCCCATTAAAGTAGGAAGGAAGAGGACATACAATGAGAATAGGAATTTCTGCTCTTCGTACATAGGAGAATAACTTCATATTTTCTATTTCAGTTATTGCTCAGTATCTTCCTGAAAGCACTGGAGGCTCAAGGTGGCACCAGTGGAAAAGTCAGAGGATCGCCAAAGGCATTAGGACAAAATTTCATGGCAATCCATCCAATCGTTTTTGAAATATTCCGACAGACCACCACTGCCATCCCTACAACCACACAGCTAGTATGGCTAAAATAGTCAATGAAAGTGAATCAAATCTTCAACATTTCAGGTAGAAAAATGCCACATTCTGCCAAGATGAAAATGAGTAATTTGCTAACTCTGACCCATTTACATTAAAATGTTAATTAAGGTGCACTCTCCCTAATAAATACATAAATATGATTCTTAATGAAAGCTAAATTCGTTTGCTTCTTTTCAACACTGTCAGAGTTTGCATATCACCGTGCTGTATTCTGTGCAGCTCTGACCATCTTTCAATGTCATATAGTGGCAATGAGCAGGGAAGGAGACAGTGTGGAGACAGATGGCAAGGGGAGGTGGGGGTTGTGGTGGTGATGGTGGGGTTGAGAGGGGGTGTAGGCATAGGCAAACCTGAATGTTGTTCTGTGACAAGACGAACGTCCTCTGACACCCACAGCCCACTCCATTTATGAGATGTCTCCTGCAGCTGGTGACAGGAGTAACAAATGTGGCAGGCATTGCCATCCCATGAATCCGCCCCTCATGCCTCTCTGTGGCTGGGTGCTGATTGTGTGTGACACCGGAGCCATGCTGACGATGAAGGGCATCGAACACAGATGGGGGCCTTGAATATCTGTACCAAATTTCATGGAAATCCATGAAATAGTTGGAGAGACACTTCACTCAAAACCACAAATGTCAACCTCATGGTGGCTAGACAAAAACTCAGGGGATCACCAAAGTCAGTAAGATTCATCCTCTGGGGACCATGAATGTATGTACAAAATCCCGTGGCAAACCATCCAGTTTTTGTTGAGATATTTCAGTCTGAACCAAAGTGATGGCTGACTAACATTACCATCACTAGGTGTACATCACTAAAAAAGTGGCTGAAAAAGTACAGGACTTTTAGTATCAAAGTAGACTGTATCAAATCCAATTACTTTTACTTCCCTGTAAACAGAGTATTTTTAGTGGTTACCATAATATGTAATGGCAGGTGTACATGTCAACCAATAACAACATCAGATGTTTTTATTAAGTACTTTTCTTAGAGTTTACTCAGTCACATTATATCAAACTCTTAGGTGGAAAAGAAACAATTGTGGTTTGATTGCACCACCTACTTGAGTTTAGTTCGATATATATTTGCACCAAGAATAGAACATTTATTGTGAATGGTCACGCAGTTGGATTTGGTGGAACATTTGAGGGAGCTCTCAAAGAATCCAAGTAGCAACAAGGATTCTGCTGGAGAACTGAACCCCCCTTAACAAACACATACATGATTACATTAGGTCTTAGTTAGTCTCGCATAGCCAGAAAGGTCTGGCTGAACCCATTTTCATTCTGTTATGGGGGAAGAAAATGCTCTAGCTTGTTTGTATTTCTTTAAACCAATCACAATCATCTTGGGCGGCGCTAAGCCCAGGATGCAGCAACGGTGCCCTTGCAGTGTAAATGGACGCAGATTGTGGAAGGAGAGGAGATCTCCAACTGAAATAGTCAGCCAATGGCAGGCTTATAGCCACAGCCTACTTCCTGTGAGTCAGATTAACTCAACAACACCAAAGCTTAGCATATGAGGTGGAGGTTGAGGTGGTAGATGGCACTCCAGCAGCAGTGTTGGCATGAAGGTAGCAGCAGAATAGTTATTGAGAAGTGTCAGGTTATAGGTTGCCATATAAACCTATATTAACGTGATTACATGGTAGCCAAGCAGCTGATGAATTAGCCACTGATGGTAAAGCATGAATGAAACAGCTGATGCCAACTAGCTGATACAAACATGACTTCAGTACTCTGCCTGAACTGATGCAAAAGCTCCATTAAACCAAACCGGTGAATATATTAAACAAATCTAATTTCAAGTTATTTTTGCTCAATGTCTTTTCAATTTTCTGTTTTTATTATTTTCAGGAATCACTCTCGAGTCCCAAAATCTTTGTTTCCTCAATAAAGAAAAAGAAAGAAGAAGTAGTACTACAGAGATCTGCCTTATTGTATCTTGTCTCAAGATGTTGCCGCTCATTCCTACAATTCAACTGCACTGGCAGCAAGTAGAATCATCCCACTGGCAACCCATTTCTGTTTTAAGAAAAATACGTTTTAAAAGCTCAATATGAGAATTGTTAAGACAGATGTTTTTACAGTGTATAGATTTTTTTCTCATTAAACTCTTTTTGCTGTCAGGGAAGTGTGTCAGCATGCGTGTAAGACAAAGCAGTGGAGGTTGTCAGCGGTCAGAGGTTCATCCAGAGATCCAGCTGCTGCTGAGGCTTCTCTCTGATGCTGGCAGGGCTCCTCTTTGTGCGCACTGTTTGACAAGGGATGTCAGATTCTGCACGCAGTTCCTTTTTCATATCTGACTCGTGGGACTGTTGCAAGTTGAAGATGTGCTGGTAGAACAGCTGATGTAAACTGCGCAGTAAGTGCCGTGTTTCCCCCGCTCTTTAGACGCTGGAGCTGCTGTGTTTCCTCTTGGACACTTTGACATTTTCCTCTCCTGCCTGTTTCTCTCCAAATCAAATCAAAACATGCTCAAATCTAATTCAAATTCTTCCCTTCTTCTCTGCAAATGCAATCACACACATGTTAATGCACATTTGTACAGTATGTACACATTCAGATTCTCAAGATGGCCTTGAGAAGTTCCATTGCTTCAGAGGAATTGTTTCATCCTCCAGGCTTTGTAAAGATTTGATTTTTCCATCTGAGGAAGACGTGATAGTGACACAAAAAGTCACATTATTGTAGGATGGCGGTAGGTGTGGGAATATCTTCCCTCTGTTCCTCCCCCCTCTGTTCAATATTGCAACACAGCAGCAGAGCACTTGACAACCTGATGGGGCCAATAAAGAGAGAAAAAGACCTGTTCTCTGATGGGATGTGATAACACGAAGAAAGCTCGCCAGGAGATTGTACATTATTTACTTTCTTCAACAGCCTCATCGCTGCAACTCCAGATGAACCACTACTACACTTCTATCCCCTTTAAATCCATGTTTCTCTTGCCAAACAAACCTACAAACAGCTACTCAGAAGTCCACGTCTTTGTCACGTCACGTCACTTTGCACATTACTTTCTTTTCAGTGTGCACACTCTAATAATATAAATTGATTATAAGACTAGAGAGCTACCACCAGTGCTCTAATTCATGTGGGTGCACAATCTTTCGGGACAAAGGCGCCTTAGCTCACCAGGCACCTAATATATTGACTTTCTTTTTTTCATCCCTTTAAAAATACAGCTTGAAGGTATTTCTTTTAGCAAATAGTCCTGATTTTTAAAATCAGAGCCAATTTCAACAAACAGACACTCAGCTTTCACAGAAAATGTGGCCATGAAAGCTCTGCTTCCAAAAAGCTTTTCCTGGCCTTGAGAGTAAGACAACACTTTAATCTCTTTGTTGTTTCGCGGCAGGGGATGAAAGCAGTATTCATCCATTTTTTGGCCACTTGGAGACAGCAAGCTATAAGCACAACTGTGTTTACACATTTTATCACCTTATAAAGTTGATATGGCAAATGGGTTAGCAAACTTGTTGCACAGCTGTCATGAAGCAACGTTAGCATTTATTGAGTGAAATGTGCGTTATATGTTAAGCTGCTAAATGCTGCACTATGTTCACTAGCTCAGTATTTAGCACTGAGCTGGTTAGCATTAGCATTCTTTTGGGTTAGTGTTTGTTTTCACCTGATAAATGTAAATCCACTATTTTCTTGCCTTTCAGCTCTGATTTGGTCTTCACCAGCTCACCAGAGAAATACATGTATGTGGGCTGTTTAGCTAGTTCACCAGCTAGTCGCTAACTTTTTGTCTGTCTGCAGATTGGTGCTGAGCAGGTAACGTACAGTGGCTTTTAGCATTTTTGCTGAAAACAGCTACCTGCTGCTGCTGGGAATGAGGTTGATGAGACCACATTAGAAAAGTTGGGTGCTATAAAACCAAAACAATGAGCTAAAAGACCCTAAAAACCTCTGTATAGCTAAGGGAAACTGTAATCGTGTGATGATTCTCTGTGGCTTTGTCACTATAAGCGACGCCTTTTACAATACACAGTCATTTAATCCATTATTAAAAAATACTGATTAGTGCAGTTTTAAACCTGTAATAAGTGATTATTTGGCCACTCAGGAGCTGCGGAAACAAGCCGTAAACACAGTTACTGACATCATTACTTACCTTTAAGTCAACCTTGTTACTTATTTACACATCAAGCAGATACGAAACGTTAGCATTCATTTTAAGTTGTGCTTCTGTCCACCTGAATGTAAGTCCAATGTTCACTCTAATTTTAGCTCTATTTTGCTCAAATGCTCCACTAAGTTTACCAGCTAGTCGCTAACTTTGTGGGTTTTTAATGCTTTTTTGCTGGAAACAGCTGCCTGCTGCTGTGGCTGGAAACAGAGTGGTGAGAACCTCTGTGGGTTCGTCACTATGAGCGAGTCGAGCAACCCCGTTCACATTACACGTAGTCATTTGATCCATTGTTACTATAGAAATATTGATTAGTGGAGCTTTAAATGGTGCATATACATTTAGAAGAGTATGTTAATCAACATGCACAACCTTGGCTACAGAGCAGGTTTCAGCACCTTTCTCTCTGCGCTGCCTCACAGTGACAAAGTCTGGCCTTGATTGATACTTCCTGAGTCCACATCCTCTTCAAAGTCAAATGACATTTAAGAAAAAGTCTTGGGGGGTGCTTTTATGTAATTTATTCAACTCTAAAGTGCCGTTTTTCTAAATTGATTTGACCATTATGACTCATTATCTCCTAATAATTACTGGATGTAGGAGACCTAGACCTTTCAAGCTTTTGCAGAAGGAGGAATTTATCTTTTCACTTAAAGGAAAATGCAGTGAGAAAGGTAAATGGCTGCAAGGCTGATGTGGGAATAAATGCTTTTCAGAGGTGACATTTGGCTTTCTTCCCCCACTCTGTATAAGCATTTATTTTACAGCTTTATTTCTGCTCAGATCCCCATTAGCTGTTGCCCCAATGACTGCTTGTCTCGCCATGGTCTTCAGAATGAAAAAGTAATGGAACAGCTCTTTTCCATTATGTTTGACAAATTATATCTGCATGTCTATTTGTGTTTAGATCTCTGTGTCTCTGCTGTGCTGCATTGTACCGTCTAAATGTGTTTATTGTTGTGTGAGCCAGTGAAAATCAGTACAATGACTCTGCCTAATTTTCCTGAAGTAACACGCCACTGTATCGAACTGTATCAGTTTTATGTTACTTTATATCTGTTACCTGTGCCACATTACACTGGCAGTTATACTATAGTTTACCAGATCTACTTAGTCTGTGAACTTGTCAACAACTTTACTGACAATATACAAGGACATCGGTCTTCAGACTTTGAGCTCATTCCTTTTCTTTCACCAGAAGGTCTCTGCTCTGACTGATATCAACAAACTGTGAGCTGAGCCCCGGCGGACTGACGGGTAGACACACATCAACAGCTTGTGTCATTAATATTGAAGCCCTCTCTGCCGGCCTCGGATCATGACGAAGATCTTCCACAAGGTGAGCGTCTCATTATGACAGCAGGTCATAAGCATAAACCCAAACTGAGCATTAGCTGTTTCATAATTTACATCGTGCAAGAAGACTGCACGTGTTCAGTCAGGTAGAGCTGCTGTGCCCTTGATAAAGAACCAATTGTGTAGAGAAAACGGATCAATATCCCCAGCAGGGCCAAATGAAGACCTTTACAAACAAAGATATATTTAATCAATCCTGTGAGGAAAACATTAATATTAAAAAACAATAACCTATAACCTGCTTTCAACAACTAAGATGGCAACTAGAAACCACAAAGTGCATGAGTTTTGATTAGCAACATATTGTATCACATATGTCAGGGATTCCTAACCAGGGTTACATCTGCAGTTGCCAGGGGATACGTGGAAAGATTGTAGAGTAGCTCAGCTGATTTAAAGACATAGACAAAGAAGAAATAGACATTACAAATGGATTCAAATATATCTACAGAGTCATCTGTAACATCATCTGAACACTATGTGTTGTGATTGAATGCATGAAAACTAGTTAGCAAGTGAAAAGGCTATGCTAAAGCTAAAGTGAAGAAACAGTTCAAATAATTAGCCATCATTTGTTTAAAGTAAACGGTTGATATAGTTAGGTTGGCTAAAAGTAATGGATAAATAATGGAAATAGTTGGCTAAAAGTAATGCATAAATGGTTAAAATAGGTAATGATGTAGTAGTAAAAGGAATGGATGGACACAGCTGAAGTAGCTAAAAGTATTAAATAAATGGTTAAAGTAGATAGCTAACAGTTAATATAATTAGCTAAAAATAATGAAATTGTTATAATAGTTAGGTGAAAGTAATGGATAAATAATGTAGTCGTTTTAAGGAATGGATGTACACAGTTGAAGTAGCTAAAAGTAACAGATGAATGGTTGAAACGTCCAGCATCTGCCAATCCAAGTGGAAATAGTACAAATGCAAAATTGACCAAACCAACCTAAACATTGACAGTTCCGTTGTTCTGTATGAAAACAATATTGTAACAATATCTGCTTTTGTATAATTAATCAAAAATTCAAATGAACACATTTGGAACATGACAGGTGGTGCTGAGCTCACCCGACAGGGCTGTAGAATAGTAGGTACGTCTGACAGAAAAGGTTGGGAACCACTCACATAGGCCATTTAATGAATACAACCTGGCCAACCCGCTATGGCCCTGAAATAAAAACATGGCTAATGATCCTTAAAGACCAAGGAAAGACTGTTTTTGTGCACATTAGCGGGAAGAAGCATCATTAACCGACTGCAAACACTACTTAGTCCTGCTTTGTCCGGACGAAACAAGGCTTTCTATTTTTTTGACTCTCTTCATCTCTTCCTCCAGTACAGTTTCAGGCCTGAGAGGACAAAAGGCTGGAAAGATGTTGTGACCATAATCGCAGGTTTAGCAGCTCGTTACTCACAGCCCAGTCACCCCCTCTCTCCGCCTGGGGAAGGCGGGAGGGAGGGGGGAGACGAGATGATGAAGTCAAAGTTTATTATGTACCCACTTGGCTGATGCAGCATATTCGGAGCACGGTAATTCATCAATGTCAGGCGCTTGTGGAGAGCGGCTAATAGCTGTATCAGTGTAACTCATAGTTACTTATCTCTCAGACTGCAAACTCATTGTGCTGATGTTTTTTTGTTGTTGTTTTTTGTCCGCCATGAATATGTATGAATGTATGTATGTATGTATGTATGAATATGCTTTTTCTGTAATGGATAGAAACCTAAAATAGCTGCCTGACTCAGAATGGTTAAATTAAATATGATTTTACATAACAACAAACTTCCATTTTCATTTCATCAAGCGACGTGAACTGAGAACACCTTGAGTAACAAGTTCATACACTGAGAAGTCTGAAGTCTGGCTTGTGAGAGAGAGAGATGAATACAAGGGAATGGATGGCAAATTAATAATGTCTGTCGGCAGACAAAAGGGGCCCGGGAGGATCTCTTACCTTGATGTGAGCTGGAATTAACTGTAGAAAAACACCAAGTGAAGTCAGAGACACAAACAAAGAGAGGAATGGACTTGCAGCGTTCCTACCTCCTAGAGGGGGCATCTAAAGAGTTCCTTTTTTGGCTGACTGTGTGAGTTTCCCCACTCTATTAAAAAGTCCATTTAACTTTACCCAAATTTAAAAGATCTCTTAATTTTAAATCTGCATGGTCTTTTCTCCCCATGGTCATCTCATTGGGTTACTTTTGATTCGATATTTTCCACTCAGTTACTTTGCAGATAGAGATGGATTCAACATCTTTCTTCCTGGATGCCTTCAAGGTCCAGACTTCACAGTCTGACAGACAGTTCCTCTCCACAGTCAACACAGGGAGTGACATGTCAAAGAGAAGTAAATGAAAAAGAAAAAGTGCCACCATTTCAAAACAGTACATTATTTTAAAGTGGGTGTGACTGCTGTTATTGATTATCTGAGGATGCTTGCTCCCTGTCATTTTTAAAACTAGACTGTCACTTTTGAAAGAAGAAATAACACATTCTTCCTCTTACAAATGAAAAGTTGAATTCGTAGCTAATAAAACACACCCTTGCATATTTCCGTACACTCAGGGGATTTGCTGCTACAGCCCTACTTGGTCTGGTATGACCAGTAGCTTATGGTGGCTAATGTTAGCAAACTTTAGATAGCAAATCAACACAGGTTGCTACAGGTGCTTTACTTGACTTATTCTAATGACCCATACACCATCGTGTCCACTCATGCTAACTATAGGCCTTAATGTAATGACCCGATTGAAGCGGATGTGCTCAGATGGAGGGCAGGCTGGGAGTTTTGTGGAGTTTAAAGGGGAACTTTATCAACACAAAATCGTCAGTTCACTAGTCACTGAGAGTACTACTCAGTGTGTGTTATATAATGTCCTTTGAACTCTGTAGGAGCTTTGTTAAGTCTGAGAAAATAAAGTCATCCAGGGTTATGTCGGTTTGGACTAGGAGACAAAACACGTTTAACAGAAAGCCTGCATTACAAAGTACAGGCACTGAAAGACAGGTGCACTTACTTAGGAGGGAAAGATGTATGTTGCATTGCATTGCATAATGGGAAATGTAGGCATTCTTGGTACTTGATCCACACTTGGGACTAAAAGTCAGGATATCTCGGCCTCTGCTGCTTCCATTTTGACCATTCTTTTGTTAATCTGTCTCTTTTGAAACCCCCCAGTGTATGGCAGGGCAATACTAAAAAGCTGGAGCATCACTTTAACAGAATGACATTTGTTGCATAAATGCATATCTCCTTGTATATTTTAGAAGATGTACTATTTTTTGTAAAAATAAATAAATAAATAAAGTAAAGTCAATAAAAGTTTGCTGTTTTTCTCTGCAGGGAAATCCTATTTTTTTCTTGCTTTTTTTTTTCAGGAAGGTCAGAAATTGAACTCACAGCCACAGAGCAGCACCTCTGGAACTGGTGGGTGCTGTGGAAGTGGGAAATGAATTGTGTAAACTGTTAGTATTTCTATATAACATGTTTATCTATATGCAATAACTGTAATGTACTTTATATAATAACTAAATGTGCTCTCACAATATACAAATATGTACTCATATAAGATGAGGCCCTGCACTGTGTGTGTATGGATGCGATTGAACTTGTCCCTGCAGTCGGATTGCATGAGACAATAACAGGATGTGGCAAAATGGGAGTAAGAAGCAAACTGCTGATTCAGAGACCAGGTTGACCTGACCGGAGTTTTGTCCCATGCAGCCTGACAGTATGATCGCACACAGTGTAGTGTTTATGCCAATGGTTTATGTTCTACCAGCCGTGCTCTGTCTTGATGGTCATCCTTTTTTACATGAACATCTGCTGTGGACTGGGTAAGAGGATGTATGAATCAGACAGCATGGCCCTTGAAAATAAGGGGGATTGTGACCAAAGTCTCTGGGAATAGCTGAGTTTGCTCAACTGATGGCTGGGAAAAAAAGGGATGTAGAGGTCACCATGACATGACTGTTTTTAAGGAAGAATATTGTAAGGGAAAGCCAGATGTTGAGCAAACTACAAATATTCCTTCAAGGACAGATTTCACTGTAGATGACTGATTAAAAGAAACTGTTTGGATGACATAAGTCAGAACCAGTATGCCCAAGGGATTGAAAACGTGATGACCACCACCCAGTTTAGGGTATAAAACACTGTAACTTTTGTTAGTTGGTTGCTCTCGAGACACACGGTTTACTTGTATTCTGTATTGATGCAAATAAACCTATGTGAATTGAACTGACACTCAGTCTCTGTTGCAGTTTGTGCATTTGTCTTTAACTTAACAATCACTCTTCAGTGAGGGTAGTGCTACTAGTCCTACTTTAATTTATTATGAGTTGAAGTTTAATTAACGACTTCCAGTCCTGAAGAAGACGATGTTCAGTGTTTTGCTCAAGGCCACTTCAGCATGATGAATGGGAGTTTACGGTCATGTGGTTGGCTGCTGTTCTGCAAGCAACACTCAGCCCCTAAAAACAATCACCTGTCCTTGATTCTATCTTAAGTCTGTGAAAATTACTCCTATTTAAAATCTGGCCAGAGTCATGTTTTTATGTCACCACATTTGCAGCTTTCACTCTGAGCTGTTAGCAGGCATTTAGCAAACCAGATATCCTGCAAATGGATGCTTCTACTGCCATCACCACTGTTTACTTTGGCATCAATCAGACTCCTGCAATTATTGTCTCTCTCTCTCTGCTGTCTCTCATTTTCAGTACACTCAGTTGAGCTGAGGACAGACTGGGCTGAAATTAAAGAGAAGCACAGGTTTTCAGCAGGTAACCTATACTGCTGCTCTGCAAAGCCTCACCTACTGTATCAGCTGGGTGTATCTGCCTCTGACTTTATGTCCACTGTGGTGGATGCCCACAACCACAATGTTAACCGCACTAACAAACACACTCTTTATGTCCCAATCCATCATGCAGTTCTTTCAGTTCTCCTCCGGTTTGGGTCATATGTCACTGATAAACTTTTACCAGAAATGCTTTTATATTTTGGTGCCGGATGAGGATAAAACAGTCCAAATGATTCACATGCCAAGAAAAATAATTAGAGCCCATGCTTGTCTCACAACAGTAAGAAGAAATACATAACAAACACTCCCCCTGACGCTGTGAAATTGTACTGAAGCAGTTCGTGGTTTCCCAGAGACGCAGTTTGGCGGAGCGCAGCGCACCGCGGAGCGCGCAGCCCCGGACTCACCTGAACAGTCAGAGCGGCGGTGACCGTCAGTGAGCTGGAGACAGCCTTTCACCTGCTCCGAGCCACACACACACTGCTCTGCAACATCTGCCACGTCGACTCTGAGAGAAGAGAGAGGAGCAGTCTGACGGAGTCTTTGTTGATGTGGAGTAACACGTCTGCCTCCTTTGGCGTCTCCCGTGGACCAGATGAATCTCTTGGGGCTCGCCAGACGCCGCGTTTATGGGTTATTTTGAACGTTTAAACGGCGACTTTTGAAGCCTTAAAAACTCCGCGCGGCACGTGAGCGCAGCAAATGGAGCTCAGCTTTAATTGTACTACAATGTCCCAGACCATCTGCGTGGAAAACTTAAAGGCATGCTGCATATTGAGGGGTGCGAACGCGCGAGCAAGCTGAAACAGATGGACACAAGCCCAACAACACCCTGGGTAAGTATTGGCAACTAGGGTTTTTTTTTTTAATCACATTTTGCTTTAATAAAGCCCCAAATAGGTCGTTTGGAGCCATAACGAGGAAAACATTAGAGCAATCTAATATTGAACATTCAGTGGAAGTCTTTTATAATAGAAGCACAGTCTGTTTTCCCTTCTTCTATTTCATGCATGTTACAGACTTCTTCCGTTTCTTTGTAATATCCATTTGGTTTCACTATAGTGGGTAGTAAAGGGCTACAGGGGCTAATGGTTCTCAATTAGGGCTTTTAAAATGTCCTCCTGGTATTTTTTTCATTACTATAACAATCCTATAATGTTCCTGAAGGGTCTCTGAGTGCTTAGTGTTATCTCCTCCTGTTATGGTATTACACTATTCCTATAGGGAGCCCTGCAGGAGTACTATAAGCTGTTGCCTTTCATTTGGGGATGTCTCCTTGCATATTAGATGAGCTCCTGTCATATTTGCTTTACATGTGGGATTCTGAGTCCCAACATTGCTCTACTTTAATTTTGATGAAATCTGTGAGAGGTCAGTCTCATCGTGCAGCTCCCCCTTCATTAGACAAACCATACATTTCTGGAGCATTGTGGATAATTGGATTTGAGTAAAGGAGTTGCACCTTAAGTAGATGAGAATCTTTTAAAACAGCTATCATGCTGACCCCCCCCTCCTTCTTACTTTCTTGTATGGATTGTCCATATGTACATGTCACCGGGGTTATTAACCTGTTGACGTGGGAGACGGATGCTCGTGTCTCTCCTGCGCACTAAATTCACGTATCAAAGCACACACCGATGGGCCCTTGAAACCAGAGAGAGCGAACTAATGAGAACAGATTGCGCCGAATATTGCTGCCTGTTCTGTATCACTGTGGTTTGTCAGCATGTCGTGCATCAGGTTTGCCCTGCAACCAAATACTTCAGCAGCTCATGTCCCTCATTAGTCCTCCTCCTCTGTAGCTGAAGGAGGCCTAATGGGAGCAAAATGTTTGGTGGGCAGAGAACCTGCAGACTCTTGGGCCACCACGGCACAAGATAGAAAGCCACTGCTCTACTTCTTGTTTTTGGCAAAGGAACATAATGAGAACGTTAAACAGAGAAAAGGGAAGAGAGCGGGGTGATGTGCCACATTCTTCCTGTGTTTGTAAGTAGGCGGCTGTTGTTCTTTTTTGTGTTCTGCTGTGATCTCTAAACTCTCTGTCCTAATAACTGCGGTTCCACATAAACATCCCATTCTCCGCTTTCAGCCTAACCATCAAATAGATCCTTTTGCTTCCAGCAATTTATTCAGCCCATTATCTCCTCCTCCCTGTCTCACACTTTGTTAAATCCAGCCCTTTGAAGCAACTGATTGACACTGACTGTCAGGCTCCAAGCGCAGGTTTTATTTTCAATTAGAGATTGTCACGGTACTTCTGAAACTTCTGAAAAGCAGCACTGATGTAAAGTGTGATAGGCTGAGTATTAAGTTCTAAAGTCTCCAGCACTGGTGCAGGCAGATACTGTATTTTGGGTGGGCCCATACAAAAGTGAGTGGACCAACTTTTCCCAGAAAAGCTGACTTATAAAAATCAAGAAAAATGACAGCATCAGTCATTTCAGCAAGTACCCCAAAACTAAATATGTTCAAGAGACAGCGCCTTCTAGCTTCTGTAGTAATTATGATGGGAGCGAAGAAGGAAGTACAATGACGTTATTATTGAGCGACAAAGTCGGCAGAGGGACTTTAAGACAGGAGAAAGCATGACCACGACTGCGTATATATTATTGTAACCATGGCAATGAAGGTCCCCTAGCCGTGACAAAGTAGTCATTTTAACCCAAACCACGATCATTACCTCAAGGGAAGTGTTTGTTTAGCCAGTGTTCAGCCAGTGTTGTAGTATTAACTCACTCAGTCCCCCTGGGGAAATGTCTGCACATTTGACAGAAAAGCACGTCCTTAATTAAGCTATATTCCAACAAAGAAAAACTGTCCATATCACTTTGATGAGAAGCATCTGGACTTTCCATTATTGACTATGCACAGAAACTCCTTCAAATTTCAACAAGTCCTTAAACATAAATGACAGAATAGGTCGTTTAATGTTGAGAAATGGTCGCAGTTTGGTTAGGTTTAGGCACCAAAGCTACTTGGTAAGGTTTAGGAAAAGATCACGGATGGGTTCAAATAAGTACGTTAAGATGCGCAGTTACGTCACGTGACTTACAAATGTAACTTAACTTACGTACGTAAGTTAAAATAAGTCAACGCTGACTTTTGGTTTCACAAGGGACACGAACAGTGAAAAGTGCCCTTAGATAACTTTATGATATGGCGCTATATAAATAAAACTGAATTGAATTGAACAGCAGTCCTGTGTTGTTTGACCCATCCATCCATCCATCCATTCACCTGTCCTCCTCACTATGTAGACTTTGCCGCTCTTTATACTACCTCATCGGACCACTAGAGGTCGGCGTACATACAAACGGCAGACTCGGACTAACGCATTTAAGAACTTTGTTTAGCCAGTGTTGTAGCATCAACGTTACATTGCTAGTTGGCTAAAGGCACCTCATAAAGGAGGACTCTTGTGTCGGAACAATTAATATGAATCAGTTACATTCCCGAAACTTCCCACAACTTGTTTTAATAGTACATTTTTAATCAGGAGACAAACTCAACACAAACAAGTCTGCAATAAATCAAGTTTCTTTCCTTATGTAATTGTTAATATTTATTGTTGCAACATGTACCCCGCCTCTCGCCCAATGTCAGCTGGGATTGGCTCCAGCCCCCCGCGACCCTCTAAGAGGATAAGCGGTATAGAAAATGGATGGATGGATGTATTATGATCAAACTTAGAGGTGTGGTCCTGTGAGCAGTGTAGGTGGGTCAGTGCCACCCAGGCACCACCTGGTCTCCTGTGTATTCTGCAAAAGCAAATCTCTTAATAACTCCAACCTGAATGAGTTAAGAGTCCATTTTTTAAGATTTTAATGCTTTTTTAATGAGTAAATTAATGGGCTTTGGGGTAAAGAAAGTCTTGTGTACTTGGATCAACCCATTTAGCCCATTTATAATTTATACTGTAGAAACCAGGCCATGATGTTTTGCCATTTTCGATTATGGACATTGTGAATTTAATCAATTATAAAGCATCTCTAGTGAGACAAACAAAACCATCAGTTCCTGTGACTCTAATCTCGAATCATTCAATCTAGACTCGAATCTAAATGGTGCTCTCCATCTCTGCCCCTCAGACTCTTACGTATGTGATTATGTCGTGAGAAGTACTCTTTCCATGATTATTACAGTTCAAGAGAGACGTTTTGCGTCATTCTAGATTATGAAATCGTTTTCTCTCCGCTGATTGCTGCGCTGCTTCTGCAGGCAAGAAACGTAATTGTCCTCATATTTTTGAGTACAGACTATCACTGACAAAAAGTTGCTCTGAGGAGGACCAATCAGTCTGATTTAGCAGCAGGTCAGGTGATAGTTCACTGTCATTCAAGATCTCTGTGTCCCAAAATAGGCTTCTGCTTCAGGCCTTTTACAAAGATGAAGATTGAGTGGATGTGGGAAGGCAGATGTATCAGTGATGCATAGGCTGCAGATTTATGCAAAGAGGCATGTAAATTATATTTGCATGAGCAACTAGTGGTAAAAGAACAATGCAGAGTTAAAAAATGCTTTTTCTTTACTTCTTCAGGTACTCCAATCCACCTTGGAAGTATTTCTTAAAAGAAGCATCTTCTTCCAGCTTTGTGAGGAGGAAACAGAGATTGGGGGATGTTTTTAATTTAATATTTTGCCACAGATCCAGATTCCGGATCTGAAACACAAGCACACGGACATTTAGGGTCACAGGTCTTTGGCAAAAGCCTCTTGTGTTGAGGATGAGGCCTCATATGTTGTACTTACCCCACCTAATGGCTGAGAGGGATGTACTTGAAATTACAGCAATTCTGCACTCATAATCACATGTAATAGGTAAATTGTTGAATTAATGGTCTGGTTTGATACATAAGGCAATTTTTGTGTTAAAGCCTTGCTTGTAGTCATTTTTTACTGACTTACTGACGTAATATTAAAGTCAGGACCCCAAAACTGTCTGAAGGTAGATCTGAGGGCTTCGGTCAGTAAAACAATCTGTTATTCTGTTACACAAAATACATTTTTCTGACTAATATTGGTTACTTCCAACTCTTTTAAATTAAATAGTCAAAATTAAATAACCTGTGATGTGGGGTCACAAGTAGATACTGCTTCATTTATAGGGGCCACAAGTCAAAAAGATTGGGAACCACTGCATTGGAGATTCAAAGAGGTTCATTTATTATCTTATTTTATGTTCACTGGAAAAACATATTACACGTCACTGACTTGTTTTCCAAATTGAATAAACTGACGTCACATTTCAAAAAATGTGCTTTTTTCCATCGTCAGACGGAAGGACTTTCTCAATCTTCAACTAACAATTGGTATTACTTTTGCACTTTTGTCAGTCTGTGTTCCTTCAGAAACAGTCCAAGAATACATAACTGTGGGCACACAGGTATTTCAGAAAGGATAATTTTAGATAGGACATTCAGTCCATTTTTCTCAAACCCCCGAACTACTG
This sequence comes from Macquaria australasica, assembly GCA_005408345.1. Taxonomy (NCBI): domain Eukaryota; kingdom Metazoa; phylum Chordata; class Actinopteri; order Centrarchiformes; family Percichthyidae; genus Macquaria; species Macquaria australasica. The sequence goes on along the minus strand of SEMN01000426.1, from coordinate 322,056 downwards.
TACATTTATACATTCCTCTAAAAAACTGTTATCAGTGTAACAGGAAGAAATAATATATGTATGCATAATATACTTGTTTTGCAAAAATCTGAACCTATGTAAAACTGAAGTTGTGAGACCCACACAGGTGTTTTCATTTATTTTGCCTAATTAGACCTCTTCTGAGGGCTTTACAGACTGTGCTGTTGATTGTCACCAGTTAACATGGAAAAACGTACACCATAACTATTCTTAATGGGAGGTTGAGTTTCGTGACCTCATGTAATTCTCATCATGACTCCACCCAACTGCAACCTGGGAAGAGGTCTAATCAGCCAAAATAATTAAAAACACCTGTGTGAGTATGCAGGGCCTTTAAAGCTGATTAACTTTTTCTTAGTGTTGAACTAATATTAACTATTATCAATAGTATTAAAATCAACGCAGCAGAACCAGAGATACCGTCTTTTTTATTCCACATGTTCTTCCTCCTTGTCAAAATCTGGCACCTACATTACCCACAATGCAACTTAACCACCGACAGTTTGGTCAGAGATTCAGGTGTGTTACGCTAGTAGCAGCTAATATAACCTGGAGCTGCTAGCCTCAAGCAGAGATGAGGAGCGGGCTACAGAGGTCTGGTAACTAATTTATAACTCTACACCCCCAGATGTTTTTCATTTTCAAACTTGTAGTCTGTGAAACAGCTAGCCTGGCTCTGTCCAAAGGTTACCAGCACCTCTAAAGCTCACTAACAGCTTTCTGTCCACAACTTGTTGTTTTATACTTCAGTTTTTGTATGGATTAAACAAACATAAACAGAGATATAAGGTGTTAGAGGTGCTGCTAGGTGTATTCTGTTACCTTTGGACAGAGCCAGGCTAACTGTTTCCCCCTGCTTCAAATCTTTATGCTAAGATATGCTAACAATACTAATTCACAGCAAGAAATTGAAAAAGCAACTTTCCCACAATATCAAACAATTCCTTTAATGGGGACTCAACAGACTAAACCAAACATACTTTTGTAGGCCACAATCCTGCTGCAAATGCCTTAATCTTAAATAAATGTAAGATTTCTGTGACTTGATAACCCTTATTTGACATGTTGCCCCTATGTGGAGCTCCTCCTATATAGCTTGAATTCATTCTCTCTGTGCTCCTGAAGCCACCCCTGGGTGCAGTGTCATGCTCAATAAACTGCTCCTGTCAGAAGCACTTTGCTGAGTCGCTGTACAGGGGCTGCTCTCTGACCCCCTCCCTCGGAGAAAGCGGCCTGATCCAAAATGATTGGCCTTACAATAGAAGAGCAAACTCTGAGGATAGCTAGAGGGGTCCCACTCTTAATTTGTTGTGATGATGTGCCCAGCCTCCCAACATCAGCTCCACTGCCTCAGGTCCAGTACAGTCATCCTTAGTGAGTGAAGGATCACTGGCATGGTGCTATACTTACAGCCTGCGTTCTCTGGATTGTGTCTCCAGATGTCCATATTAAATAAAACAAGAAATGTCTCAGCTTGTTAAGACAGCATGGCTTCAGAAATGTTTTCTTAGATCTTATCCATATAACTATCTATATAACTTTGTTTGGAAAGGTTCTAGGTTCAAAAGGCAATGTTTCCTCAGCCTCTAGATCAGTGGTTCCCAAACTGTTTGAGACCACGGCCCCCCTTCAAAGGATATTTTTTATCATGGCACCCTGAGCCACCCAACCCCCAATACAGAAGCCGTATAGGTACACAGATTGTTATCGGTTTTAACAATTTTAGATTTAATATTGTCGTATTATATAAGGTTGTTATATCAATATTAAGTTAAACAATATAGGCCCATTTTCAGTCACTCAGAATAAAAGCCTGCAGATTTAACTTAAACTAAACAATGAATTAAATACATTAATTTTCTTCAAAATTAAAAAGAGCTTTTATTTAAGGAGTACAACGACAAACAAAACAAAACAAGAAATACTGCAGGCATTTTAATGGGACATGTGTTGGTGTGGGGAGAGAGAGAGCACAACCGGCAGGTGTGACTCCACTGACTGTTTCTTGTCTTGTTTTCATGTACACCAGGAATGAGAGAGACATGTCACACCTATATGAAGTTGGGAACGAGCAGTACCACAGTGAATGTGCTATCGGACAATGATGGATATCCGTCTTCCACAAGCAGCCAAAACCTGCCCGTTAAGCCGATAGCCAAGTAGCGTTGTGTCTGATTTTAGTTTTGTTGGTGGCTCAGATTCAGTCCTGTCAGACTGTGTTGAGGGCTGCGATGTATCAGCATTCCTTTGAGCTCTTCTACTGTGTCATATCTTTCCATCGCTGCTCTGACAGTCTCTGCTGAGCTCCTGAAAAACTCCAGAGCCGGAAAGCGTGTTGTGCTGCTATGACAACCAGCAACCGTGAGTCATGCCATTAGCTGTGACATAACTGCATATTAATCTGTTTTTAATTCAGTTATTTTGATATTTATTGCTTTTTTCTTCTGATTTGATTTGTTTGAAAATGTAACATAAAACGTTGTTAATGTAAATGTCGCAGATTTTTTAATGTGCTGAAACGTCATTAAAAATGCACATCATATGATAGATCTTACGGCACCCTTGGCCCACACTCAAGGCACACAAGGGGGCCGCGGCACCCAGTTTGGGAACCACTGATCTAGAGGAGCATGTAAACCCATCTTAAAATCACCAAAACTGGATATAACAGACTTTCAATGTGGGAAAAGCAAGATGTCATCCATAAATAAAATAAATATATGAACAAGTACAGTGTGATCAGTTGCTCTACCATATTCCTTCCTTTCTTTCTCTTTTATGTCACTCTGACACTGCCATTGAGTGTATCCGAGGGGAAATCATTTTCATTTTCCTGTGAAGTTTCTCCCTTTCTACTTGCGCTATTGGTACGTTTCCTTTAGTTGCCGTTGAAATGTTTCCACCACTAACAGCAAAACAATGGTACATAAATCACACAGAAAACTTCAAACTCCACTTAAATGCTTACTATCAGATCCATTTTGGAGAGAAGATGTGTACAGCCTCACCATATAGTCAGTAATGTCTACAGTAGTTGTCCTTTTGATCCTCAGAATATAGACTATTTTTCATGTTGACAGGAAGCCTGTTATGAATCATACATTCTTACAGAAGCTGTGTGTTCATATGAAATGAAAAATGAATAAGCCATCCCCACATAGATTAAGCATTGAACTTATGTCTATTTTACATGTGTTTTAAATAGCAGTTCATACCTGGCTCAGTGTGCTGTAGTTAGGTCTACACTGTGGTGTTGATTTCCTACAGTTTGTTACACAATGCTTTGAACAGTCTCATTCCAGAGCCTGGTGATGCAGTAAATAGAAAAACAACATTATTAATTTCTCTGTATTGGGTTCAGGCCGCAACTTGACATTGAGCTGCTTTACTTTGAGCTTCCATTGCAATTGGACTCGAGAGAAGTTGTATTTGACATTCCTCTCTAAAAATACAGAGTGTTTTGACTTGTGGGTCTTCTTTCACTGTTTATTTCTGTGTTCTGTTTTCAGTCCAACATGAAAGGTAGTTAAAAGGTATGATTCTGTGGATCTCTTTAATACAGTTTACAATTTTGTTTCCCTGTGTGAGGACTACATGTTCTTACTGTGGTTGACTTTTCCTCTCACAGCCTGACGATATCAAACTTAAGTCACAGTTAAGGCTGGGGTATGCTCAAAACGAACTAGTTCGTACGATGTGTCGTCCGAGCACATCTGAAGGCAATAGTGTTTATAGTTGTTTCGAATGGCCATGCTCCGGACAAGGCAAGACAAAAAGCCTGCGATCTAAAGGCATGATCACTGTGCATCAATCCACCATCAATGCAAAATATTTGGTTCTAGAGGCTTGGTTATATAGTGACCACTTGCAGGGCTAGCAGTTAGCAAGCTCTTTAGCTTGGTTGCTAAAAGGACAAGACATTCAAACTGTTTATTCAAAAGACGCATTTGTACCATCAAGCCTATCTATTCCTTGTTTGTGAAGTAGTTTATACTCTGGTTAAAAAGTCATTGTTGCAACACAGCTAATAAGCAAAAAAAAAGAGCAAAAATTGTCGGATACAGCCTCCCCAATTCTGATGTCAAAAAGATGTGGGGGAGGGGTATTGTACATTGTTCAACCATCCAACAAGCATTTTGTTTGAGGTATACTGACGCCTTTAGACCTTTCATGGACTGGCTTGTCTGGAATGTTTAATTGAATAGAGATTGATAGATGCTTGATAGAATTAAGCCCTGCAATCCTAAAAAGTGTCTAAAGACACTGAATAAATGTAATTGTTGAATTGTCTTTTTTATCCTACAGAGACGTGCTGTGTTGCTGAATGGGTGACAAGTTCCCAGTCACTTCTCATACCCTGTGAAGCTGCCCTCCTATCGCATTGTGCAGGACAGGGTCCCCCAGCAGAGTGGCAGTAATGTACCAGGAGGTGGCCTTCCTGGCAGGCAGCACTGACCACCAGTTCACCACCTTCCGCTTCAACCGTGTAGAGAACCCACAGGAGGTCACCTCCAAGAAAGGTTTGTTCTACAAGCGGGCCCAGCTCCTGCTCCAGCCTCAGCCCCGCCAACAGGATGGAGATGAGATCGGCCTTGCTGATGGGGCGGCCATTATCAATGTGGGGGGGATCAAATACCGTATCCCCTGGTCCACGCTGGAGGAGTTCCCCCTGACACGGCTGGGCAAGTTGCGTAGCTGCAGCAATGAGGCCGAGATCATGGACGTGTGTGATGACTACGATGGCAGCCGCAATGAGTATTTCTTCGACCGAAGCCCATCGGCTTTCCGCACTATCGTCTCTTTCTTAGCCGCAGGAAAGCTGCGGCTGCTAAGGGAGATGTGCGCTCTGTCCTTCCAGGAGGAGCTACTGTACTGGGGGGTGGAGGAGAACAACTTGGAATGGTGCTGCCTCAGGAAGCTGCGGATCAGGCAGGAGGAGTACAAGGAGCAGCAGAGGCTGGAGGAGGAGGAGGCCGAGCTCACCTCGCCGCAGTCCTGCGAGGAGAGCCAGCAGCATCCTGAAGAGGGGGCACAGGAAGAGACCCATACGGGGGGCTGCATGCGAGGACTTAGGGACATGGTGGAGAACCCCCACTCTGGCCTGCCGGGGAAGATCTTTGCCTGTCTGTCTGTGTTATTTGTAGCCATCACCGCTGTGACGCTGTGTGTCAGCACCATGCCAGACCTCAGAGAGGAGGAGGAGAGGGTGAGTTCACTCTGTCTCTTCATTAATCAGTTTCAGTAATAACTTTTTTCTTTGCCATTCACAGATTCAATTTAAATTATCCAAAAAGTCCAAACTCATATATGGTTCCTTGTATTTAGTTTCTGGAATGAAGTCCTGACAATTATTGGACTGAAATTATTTTATTAAGCAAAAGCTGCAGAACTAGTCATCAAAATCATTTAGCGATCATGGTCATTCACACAAAGCTTAAAAAGCAAGGCATATCTGAATTTTGAAGGTAAGACAGGATAAAATTACCAATTTTCTAAAAGTAAAAAAAACATACAGTAATGTAATATCAAATATTATGGCTCCTGGGAGTAAGATAGCATGCTCATACCATGCTCTCTATTATAGTGGTGTCTAACTGTAGACCAAATGTTAAATCCATCTGATGCTGAATAGATTTTCATGATGAACACTATAGTTATGGCATCATACAACACACTAGAAAATGAAGGAATCCTGGTCTCAGGATTCTTTTTTTCTTCACCGTAGCCACAGGGATGTGAACGCTTTACAGCTGCTACAGTAGAATTCAGATTATGTTGATGCAGCAGCCCACATACAGAGTCTTCCTGGGCTTTATTGTAAATCATTGTGACAGAGACAGAGGCGAAGACTCAGGGACCACAAGGCTTCCTCTCCATTCACTTGAATACCAGATTATTGTGTAGCTCCCCTCAATGTTTCTGCAGCATACATTCCTTCATAGCAACATGAGATCCATGTTCTCCCAAATGTATGCGGTAATTGACACTGCATACACAACACGAAGATGAGAAAAAGGCTATATAGTCACATATCTTCAAATGAATAGTCTTCTCTGGTTTTGGGCTTCAGTTCTGTATTTGCACAATCCCACAGATATCCTCCCCATGCAGTTGATTTTACTTGACCTGCTTCCAAAAATGAATATGAAATAAGCTCAAGTGAATATGAAATAAGCTCATTATTGTTATATAACATGATGATTATGCAAATTGTAGCCATGAAGCCTTAATCTGTACAGTTAAAGGCTTGTGTACCCAAACCTTATCTAAACCAGCTGACCAGTAAACAAATTAGGAGCTGTAAATGGAAAATACATTGATTTATATTTACTTTGATGCTTCATTTAAACAGATGGATTTTAAGTGCGATGTGGGCTGTATGTGCATCTCTGATGTTACAATCCAAAGATTCTGTGCATACACAGACATTTTACCATAAAAACAAGGCAAAATGTATTACTCCTGAAGGTGAAATTGGGAATAGTTTGGGAAATACACATATTTGTTTTCTTTCTGAGAGTTAGATAAGAAACAGGAGCTGGGGCATGGTTAGCTTAGGTCAGTATAAAGACTGGAAACAAGGGGAAACAGCCAGCCTGGCTCTGCTGCGTCTATAAAAGATTTCAATAATTTTCATACAATTAAGTGAAAATAGTTTAACTAACTCTAACCAGTTTTGTCATTAGTTGTTGTTGGTATTCAATCTGCTATCATCCCATATATATTCATCAAAACAATCTTCATGTTATCTCACATACTTTTAATGCAGGCTACAGAACACTGAAATAAACTAATTCACGTACATGCTTGTAAATAAAAAACTAAATCAAGTGAAAAAATAAGAGTTAACTTATTTCATCTAGAACAAAAACGAAGGAAACTTTGCACAGGAAAACAATGGGGATTAATGACTGGTTGTTTGGAACCTTGATATGTACATTCATGTTTCTGACTGGCTTCTTTAAGAGTAGCTAATGTCTGTCCATGGGTCCAGGGTCTAGAATCTAGCAAGAAAATGGCTAAATTGGCAACATCTGGCAGAATTCCTGTAGTCTTGTAATCAAAGTGAGGTTTGGTTTGAGGTTTCCAGGTTTGGTACCATTGTGCCTGTAGGGACCAAAACCTGGCCTCACCAACAGTATCTGGCAACCCAGGGGCAGCAGTAGACGCTGGACTGGGCTAATGGATAAACTGTTGTTGATTAAGAAATAGCTACGCCACGTAACTCCAACTAAAACCATAAATTGCTACATTTCTGTTTGTGTATGTATTTAATTAAACAAGATACAACAGCTTTAGAGGTGGCTTATGTTTTCACTTTGGAGACAGACAGGCTAGCTGTTTTAGTCTTTATGCTCATATACTAACCATGTCCTGATTCCAGCTCTGTATTTAAAGCACAGACATTAGATTGGTACCAATCTTTTCATTTCACTCTCGGTATGTATTTCCCAAAACATTGAGCTATTCTTTTAATTACAGTATACCCCAAAGAATCTGAATATGATTATAGCACATACTGTATTGGCAATTTAAAAAGAATGCAGCTGATAATATGCCAAAGCTGGAACCTGTTAGGTAGAAATGTCTACATACTCACTTACAGGCTCTGGTCTCTAATTAGGTCTGAAGTGAGAGCAGACAACATCTACTTGTTGCTGCGTTTAGCTTTCATCTTGCAGGAAGAGAAATATTGCTACCTCAGGCTTTTGTTCCCACTAACTACACATGTTGCCACAGTCCGTGACAAGTGGAGAAAAAAATGCATATTAAAGCTGACGATGTCATCCTCTTGAGCCTTTTCATGTCCGCCTTTGCCTCTGAGACTTCAGAAATCCTTGGAGACCTGGCTCCAGAGTGTCTTTGTATCGCACTAATTCACTTCTTGAGTGATATCAGACCAGAGTATGATTAAAGAAGAGCCCCGCAGCTTCTCCTTCTGTCAAAGATATATCTTCATCAGCAGGCTGGGAGGGAGTGTTAGCATGAAGTGTGTAAGCTTCAAAGGGAAAATCAATCAGGAAAACAAAGTGAGTGAAAGCTGAACTAAGACCGGCTTAAACATCGCCTCATTTTTATCTCCAATTAAGTGTCATCTGTCATTACACGCCTGTATGAATCTGCAACTTTAATTATGTGAATCAGAAGAGAAACAGGTGTGATTGGGTACACACTATGTTTCAGACTCTGGACAGCTGAAAACAGTGTCATTGAGGCACCAATTAACCACCCAGAGATGCTTGAAAAAGTGAGTCTCACTCCTCCTCTGTGAGAACTGTGGTGTGGTTCATTAGGAGTGAGAGCCTATCCTGAACCAGCCATGGGAGGCAACCCCCAAAACGCAAGGGTTTATGGGTATAATGAGTTGGCCGTGTCATTCTTGGAAAACCTAGCATTACACAATGAAGGGAGGCAAACCGCACTCTGCCACTTCTTCACGTATTAATTGACCGCCATAAACACTAGAGACGGTAAATTAAAACAATGTGCCATCCCCAAATGCCAAAGTCTATTAATATGAGGTGACACATTACTAAAAAAACATCACTTTGTCCTCAAAGTATTGTGAATGCACTTTTGTTTACAACCTCTGGCTAGCTGGTAATTGGCCCGTGTGCACATAAATTAACTGAACACATAAAAGAGATGGAGTAAACTTTCTCACAATGGTTCAAGAAGAAACATAAAGGTGTGATCGCGGCCTATGATTCCCTACTGTTATGTTCCCTGCAGTCATGGTGTGTACAGAGGTGTCAGACAGAACTGGCTGTGGAGCATCTCCTCTCCTCATTACCATGTTAGGAGAAGAGTTTGGCCTTCCTCTGAAAACGTATGTATGTGCTCTAGAGTGGGCTTTGCTTCCTGTAATTGTCCTCATTCACGCTAATGTCAAGCAAAGCATTTAAGTAACTGAACACTTTCATGAATCCAGCTCAACTTGGTGACTTGCTTTTGCAAATTATCACATCTCTTTCAGTCAAGTCCGCCCACTCGTCCTCCACCATTACACAGCTTCTTAATATCCTTTAGCTTTGATAGCCAGCCATTTACATCTGCACAGTTCCTCCCTATGCTAATGAAACTAATGAAATGATCATTTCCTCGGATACCCATTTCGATATTGTACTATATTCTGTATTTGTTATGTATAATGTTTTGAGTGAGATTTCACTTATGAGTCCAGTGTTGGCAGTATGAGTGCAGCAGCACTCCAAATAGATACACTGCCTTATGATGCTGTACCTGCCTAAACCAACTTTGACTTGTTAGCTTTTAAATGATACCGCTTTGCCATTCTAAAGCTTCTGATTTGACTAATACTGTTACTTAGAGCATTTTAATGAAACGAATTGTATTTACTTATTATTCATTTAAATGCTGCACTGTGTTCACCAGCTAGTTGCTAACTTTGTCTGTCTGCTGTTTGGTGCTGAGCAGGAAGTGGACAGTCGGCTTTAAAAGCTTTTTCGCTGAAAACAGCTTGCTGTTGCTGCGGTGTAAAACAACGCTACGAGAGCTGTGAGAGTGAATGTGTTGCAAACAGTTAGCAACCTTGTTACCCATTCAGACACAGAGCAACATTATCATTTATTTTGGAGTTGAGTTTCTGAACGTGTGATGAATGCAAGTCTGTTTTCACTTTCCCTCTAGCCCCGTTTTGGTCTTCACTAACTCTTGAGGGAAATATCCAGACTGTTTAGCCGCTAAATGATACAACATGTTCACCAGCTTGTGGCTAACTTTGCCTTTCTACAGTTTGGTGCTGGGCAGGTAGCAAATGGTTTTTTTTTGCTGAAAACAGCTGCCTCCTGTGGGCGAAAACAATGCTATGATGACAGTCATGTAAGCCACATAAGACGCTCAAAGCATCTCAACATTTTTATTTGCCAGTAATTTAAGTCCTGTTATGAAGCTGTCAGACATGTGGATTCCGGTCTAAATTAAATTGCACCGTGAAGCAGGAGGCCAATGCAACCTAACCCTAAACCCAGGAAGCGGCCATCTTTATGCACTCTGTCACTTGAGTCAGAGGAGAGAGTTTGTGCAGAAACCAGAAGTTTTTAAGGAGCTGCCTGCAATGGAAAGCACTTAGCCTAGCTGTCTAATCTAATGTAGCTCTTAAGAGGCATTCAGTGGCTGGGAGATCTTTCTCTCTCTCTCTCTCTCTCTCTCTCTCTCTCTCTCTCTCTCTCTCTCTTTCTCTCTCTCTCACACACACACACACACAAGCAAAAAAAAGAGAAAAAAAAGAAGCTATATTGCATTTCACATTTCATGGTCCCTCTTCCACACTCTCTGGATGAATAGGGGATTAAACATCTCAAGTGTTTTGTCGATTTCTTCTCTCAAAATTGCTTACTCTGTTCACATAAGCATCTTTGAAAACTGTTCTTGTCCCATTTATCTCCTGCGAGAGCCCCGGCTGTGGATCTAACCTTTCAGTGACTCTGCTCATGCCTCAGAGCCCTATACACTTCATTCTTATGTAAATCCCAGCCACTTTAAAGTACAGCCCCATCACAGCCATATATCATCACAAGGGAACGGGGAACCAGCTCAGAGGGTGTGGACAGGTGGAATAGAAATGTGTGCAAATGCTGTAGGAAAACAGAGAGAATTTTGTCTTAGTCTACGCTGAAAATAGGAGGTGCACATCACTCATTCCTCCTGACTGTGAGTTAGACATACTGCTGTTCATGCCCATAGAAATGTGCAATCCATCATGGTGGTGATGATTTGTGTTTCTCATCCAGTGTTCGGTGAATAATTTCTGGTGAGTCGAGGAGTGATTTCTTTTGAAGTAAAACTGTGAGTCTCCAGGGGAATATTGCCATGTTTTATGCTAGAACTTTAGCAAAACCTCTCTACTGTCAGTTTCAAAATGTGATAGGTGATGTACAGAGATAGGATGAGTACCAACATATTTGTATGGAAATTGAATCCAATATAAAATGGTTCTTTATGCTGTTGCTGTAAATATTAGCATACTACTTTAAAAAGCAAATGAGTGGGTAATGTCAATTAAAATAGGCTCAGTCAAAATTGCCCAACTCCACAGTACCATCAATCTATCAATCCACCAAAAACTATATTAGGCTACCATACTGAGCTGTCCAAAGACTAGTAAATTAGCTTGACAACAACCGAACTAACTTATTTGGAGGGGATTTGTTTTTCATGTGTGATTTAAACCTGCATTTAGCAATATCAGTATATGTTTTAATTAACAGTGAATCAAGTGTCTTAGTGTAATGTGAAGGGATCACACGTAGTGTGAGGTATCTAACAGTATCTAACAGGTATCTAACTTTCCTCCATGTGCTTTGGCAGGCTGGTGCATTGCCGTTTGGATTCAGGATTAATTGAGAACCTACAAAAACTGAGAATAAAAGAGGTTAAATCGCGTATTCCTTCAGCCCATTGGTTACTTACTGCTAACAGTTGTCCTGGCTGTAATTGCTCCTCCCTGCAGAGCTGCAAGCACACCCAGCTGAACAGCCTCTCAACACATGAAGAGGGAACGCCATTGACTTTAAGTATTAGAAAATCCTTCTCCTGTTATCATAGAAGCATTTGCATTAGTAAACATTTGCAGCTAGAGTAGTCTGTCGGCCATTAACTGAAACAATGTCCAGTAATACCCAATATTTTAAAAATATTTCTTCCAGTGAAACCACAAAGGAAGCACTTTGCTGTGTGATTAGGTTTGAAGGATATTGACTGATGATTCTCCGGGGGTATGAGGGTACAGTTTGCCAAAATCTAATCAAAACATGGAGAGGATTTTGAGTCCCAGGAGATTGAGTTTTCAAGCCGCGTCTAAATGTTCTGCTCAAGTGGAATATCACTCAAAATATATATATCTTTTACGGCAGTCGTTTTCAGCCCAGTTGAGTTGCATTAGCCTTGCCCATAAATGTTAATGCAAATAAACTCTGCCTGTAATGGCTTTGCGTTGAAACTGTGGTGAGCTGTTTGGAACAAATGAGTTGACTCCTGGTTATATCACAATAAACCAAAAAACACTGTAAAGAACCAAAACTAGATGTTAAAACTGGAACACTTTTGCTAATTTACTCCCCCTCTGTCGACTTCTGTCCATCAGTTATAGTGGTGTATTTATAGTGGGGCAGAGAGAGAGAGTGAGAGCATGCACTTGTCAGGCATCAGCCATCAATATCGATGGTACTTAAGATTAGGTTAGATCAGATGAAACTGTAATGACCCCCATGGGGAATTTGGCTTGTCACAGCAGCCGAGAACAGGATATATAGTGTATGGGCATACAGTGTAAAGACAGTGCTCCTATTGTTGCAGGCTGAAGTGGATGGCCTGCTATTCAGCTCTACCATTATCAGGTGTACAGACAGAACAATGCATTAATGTTTTCAGAAGTGCAAACACACAAGCTATTAGCGGAGCAGTAGTTACAGGTAACATGCATACATTAAGGTGTACAAATGTGTGTTAGTGGCTTTTACAGGGGGACGAACATGTTTGTATTCTGAAAGATGTTAAAGATTATGGATTCAAGGTTGAAAGGAATGAAATATTTCTGTCCAGCAAAGAACAGAAATCATGGGCCATAAAGTCCTGCTGCCTTCCCCAAAGAACCGACTGTAATAAATACATACTGACAAGCAACAAAGCCGCTTGGGTCGAAGCCAGTGCCCTGTGTGTGTGACCTACAGCAGTGTTTTCAGGCTATTGAAAAATAAATAAATTTCCTAAATGATTAAAAAAATTGATCAATCTCCATGGCGGAGGTGGATTAGACCGCTTCTTCTTGCCAAAGACGATGTTTATTAAAATCTTTAAAAAATTTCCAGACAAAGTAATCATAATTATGTAATTATTGAATCTGGGTTTGAGCAGAATACTTTGACTGCTAATCAAGGTTCTGCATCGTAAGTAGTGAGGAAATTCACTAAACCATAAGCTAAGTGGAGGAATGACAGATAAGATGTTATTATTTTTGAGAAATGATTAGACACACAGCAGGCCACTAAGCTATTAACCTAGTGGGAAGATTGGTCTTATTTGTTGTAATTTGTGTAAAATTACTAGAGCAAGCTTCTATGTGCTCGCATTTCTCCCTGAGTCAGGTTTCTCTGGTATCATCCTGCCCCTCAGATTTGCTGTCTCCACTTTCCCAGGCATCTTGGTTACTTGCAATAATCTCAAACCCAGCAGTCAATGTCACAGAGTTTACATCGAATGAAAGTCATTTTAAGGTTGTGGGAGGAGAATTAAGATGAGCATAGAAAAATATACTTGACTGACGGTGTTTAGATGTGCAGTAGACAGGCATGAGGCTCTGTGCTGACTACGAAATGGAGCAGGTTACATAAATACTAATGGTTATTGAATACATTGTTAACTGTGGGGGGCAGGAGCCTATCCCAACATGCACTTGGTGAGTGGCAGGGTACATCGTTGACAGGTCATCAGTCTTTTACAGGACTATAAATAGACACAAATATATTTCCTCTCTGGGCTATGTAGAGTTTCCAATTCACTTAAACTGCAACCGGTCAGTAAATGACTGGAATTCTGCCTGTGGAAATGAAACGTTGTTTAAGTAACCATGTGTTCTATGCAGTTACCTTTTAGCCATACACAATTATTGCCGTGCATACCCCTATGATGTTATATGGAAATAAAGAGAGTCACACCCATAATAACCTTCAGACAGGGAATGTATTCCCTGGTCCAAAGTGAAACATCTCAACAAATATTGGATGGATAGCCATGAAATTATGTACAGACAGCCATGGTCCCCAGAGGATGAATTGTGATAACCTCCCCAAATCTAGCGTCATCATCAGGTTAAAAGTTCATCATTCGCACAATGACATCCACATTCCAAAATGCCTCAGCTGTACTTTGTGTTCAGTGCTAATTAGCAAATTCCGCTAACACACTAAATTTAAAATGGTGACAATGGTAAACATTCCCTGCTAAACATCAGTATTTTAACATCGTCATTGTTAGCATGCTGCCATCAGTATTTAGGCCAAAGCACTGCTGTGCCTAGTACAGCCAATGTCTCTCTCATCTACTGTGTGGGAGACTGTCCTGAATGCTTTCTCTTAAAAAAGCTCAGAGAAGCGGATGTGCGCAGCTCTTTATTGGAGTGGGGGAAGTTAACCAGACGTGGATTCATCCATGAAGCCTTCTCTCATGTAAAACATATAACATATAGTTTGAACACACTTCAAAAGAAAGGGTAACTACGCCCACAAATTCTGCTATATTTAAAAAAATGCAGCCGAGTTGTTTTTGAACTTGGACGAGTTCTCATTTGTCACTTTGGCAGTAATGCTTGTGGCCTGCTGTCACGTATGCTGAAGTGTTAGCATTGAGCATCAGAGGTACTGATCCACACATGGATGAGTTAGGTGTCTTTGTGTAAAGCTTGTTAGAAGCAGGTAGAAGCGAGCCATTTGTCTCTATATGCATTTACTTCATTGGCAGCACCAACAATTGGTAATCGAGCCCTTTTCATCCTGTATGTAAACTGGTTTCAGTCTATTCAAATATTTACAACTGAACACAACTTTCCCGGCAGCTGATCACTGTCAATGGCAAAATATGACATACTTTTTTTTAGACAAATGCACCATTTTCTTTGCTTTTGCATTGACATTGTATTTAAACATTAAAAACACAAGCAGTGCTAAAGGTGAAACCTATGCTGTGTCTGAATTTAGATACTTCCGTTAGTACACTTCCATGTAGTACACTGTGTACACTATATACTTACTTGCGTAGTGCGTGAATTTCAACAGGGTAGTGTTGTCTCAAATCGAACACACCTGTTGTGCACTTACTGGGAATGACAATCGCAACATTTGACCGCTTCTTCTTTTTCTTCTTTTTAATGGCGAATTGCAACTGGGTGAAGCGTTATTGCCAACATTTGACCATGATTGTCGCCTGCCAAAATATCTGCCGGCTTGTCTGCTCATTTGACTTCAATTCGATTTTATTAAAAATTAAGGTGCTTTTTCTTTTAGTGCAGTGTTCACCGTAACAATCGCAACCGTAGCAGCCATTTTCATACGTTGGTGGTCCCTCCTCTTCCGCTACGTAGCCAAGATGGCGACCATTGTGGGTGAGAAGTGTGCAGCGTTCGACACTCAACTTTTTGACTGTTATGAGTACCCAATCCGGGTACTCATAGTGCACTGCATGTTGCTCGCAATTGCAAGTGTGAACACACTTACACACTCAAAATAGCAAGTGTAAGTACGGAAGAACGCGAATATAGATGCAGCTCTACTCGTAGTGTTTGTAGTGCATACTATCATTAATCTGCCACCTCTTCTCATGGATGGAAATAGTACTTCCTTGACCTTAAAATCCTGAGGATTCGCACACAGTCATGTTATTGTTCTGTAATAAGATGCTCGCTTTGTGAAGAAGCATATTAAGAGGATTTCTGGAAGAGAGGGAGGAGTGTTGAAACTCAATCTGCCCGGCAGAACAAACACACAGACACTCAGTGCACACAGCAGAGCCCAGTGAGGTGAACAATTGAGCATGGTAAATAAATCCATTAAAAGCATGGGTGTGCCAAGGAAAGAACCAGCTCGGTACTTGAAGTCTGCCTGTTTGTGAATCACACCCACTCTAACTTATCTGTGGGGATCAGAAGTGAGCCGTCGCTTCCTGTATTGTTTGGTTTACATGCTGGTCTTCAGCTGTGACAGGGTCAGAGTCCCCTGATCACTGAGACGGATAATTGTGTGCTTTTAATTTGATCCTCCGTGCTTCTGCGTACATCAGCGGCTTCTCGGCGTGGAGGACGAGCGGGAGGGAGTGGAAAATGCACTCAGCCAGAAAGCCTCTGACAGAGAACAATACAAACACACTGGTCAAATTCAAGGAAAGGGACAATATCAGTTGCAAATGTGTCACAAACACACAGACTCCCTTATGTACGCAGAAGAGCAGAATGACAGAGGAAGTGTGAAACATACTGGTTAGCATGTGAAAATGAGTGAGCTCCTTAAGGATTTGGACAGTTGCACATTTATTTGTTTTGGCATCAGACTCTTATTACTTTGGATGTGAAATGACAGCATGTGGTTAGAGGGTGGATTTCAGCTCGAATCTGAATCACTCTGCCGTCAAGATTGCCATGTGCTCCTGCGCTTTAATCTTGCTTGGATTTTAGGGAAACTGGTATGAAGAAAAATACTTTTGTAGTTCCCTAACAGGTCTGCCACATGAGCATGAGGACGCAAAGGTGGATTGATAAATAAGACACCAAGCATATAATGGGTTAGAGAGAGAAACAGAAAATATGATACTGACAATATGAGATCTAGACTTTACAAAAGAGCAGATATATATTTTACCTCAGACTGAATAGAGAGGCTGTTTTACTGAATATAATAATATTCAGCAAAGTACTGTTGCCTCTAGAATCTATCCAAATGTTTTTGGCTTTCTGAAAAGGGAGAATATGAACAAAAAGTATTTTTGTTTTTAAATTTCTGGCCCAATTTTTGGCTTGAAATCCCCTCAAACCAAAGCTGAAAATCTGTGCTCTTAACCTCATAGTTATTTTATCATTTCACATTTCAAAATAAGAGTATGAGGGCTTCTTAGCAGCTGGCCAGGGACATATGGAGCTGAGCTGAGACAGAGAACTCCATATTGTCCATTTTAATTTAGCTGTGGACTTCCAGCCAATGGAGGTTTTCTGATGTGACTCTGACTAATAGAAAAAAAGATTCTGTATGTCCTCATGCTCTGTTTTTACTCCTCAGTCAGCAGGTTGTGTAATTAAACTTAAGTCTTTATACTGTAAATATAGTTTATCTGGGTGGTAGGCAGATGTAAACAAGCCTCCATTACTGCAGTGGCACCTCTCTTGTAAATCCGTGGAATAACATTGTGACGTTTACAAGGATTTTACTTTTGACCAGCTTTTGCTAAGAAATATGTCCAGGAGATCCTGCAGAATCTGTTATATGGTCATTGAAATGCAAGCTGTGTCTCAACTCAGGGGCCACATCCTTCATAAACCGCGAAAGCCGAACTGAGATGGTCTACGGAGGATTTCCTATTTGCGTCACCGGTGTCATGAAGCACCGCTCCTGTCGCCTAGCAACCTTGACAGCTGCAGTTGAGGTTCGAGGCATCTAAGGCCCCTTGGTTTTTTAACATTTGTATCGTTAGCTACTTGAGTGAGTTGAAACCCAATACTTACCTTTAAAAGTGTAATCCTGCTAGGCTGCTATTGACGGTATGTTTGGGGACGCCATATTATCTTGTGCGCAATAAATCTTAGGTCTGGGCTGCGAAGGATACAGCCGTTGGATCCCCCAAATTTGCGAAAAGAAGGCCGCATTTGAAGGAGCCTTCGATATGAGATGGACTTGACACGCCACTGTGACACATTCGGTCTTCAATTGCAGCCTTCGAAGGATGTGGCTTCTGAATTGAGACACAGCTGCAGATTAAATAAAGGTTTTAATCTAACAATACAAAGAGTCTACTCTACAGCCATGCTAGCAGCTCTGTGAGGCTGTACTTGACACATCAACATTCTAGCATTATATCTGTAAGCTTGTTAGCATGCTGATGTTTAGCAATGTATAATGCTTACCATCTTCACTGTATTAGTTTAGCGTGTTAGCATGCTAACATTTGCTAATTAGCACTAAACACAAACTACAGCTAAGGCTGATGGGAATGTCACAAGTTTAGCAGGTATTTGGTCATAAACCAAAGTGTTGGACAAAATAACATTTTGACCAGATAACGGCGCAAGATGGAAAGTCAGGAGATCTATCTTATCTGATTACAATGTTAGAAATCATGGGTAGCAACTTTGATGATTTATAATCACAAGCTAGTATTTTGAGACTCTACATTCAGTAAAGGCCAGGGTATGCTCGAAACAGCTGCCTTCAGCTGTCACAGTAATGGCGTTACCCATCAATTGGCCGGCAGATCTATACCACTTTTGATCATTATGACTACAACTCCATTACTATATTATTTATTACTGTTTTCTCTTATTTTATCTCATTGTATTTGTCAGCCTTCACTTTAGCAGGTTATTGCTGCTACTGCTGCTGCTGCTGTGTGAAAAACTGCATCTCCAGCTTTGCCGATCAGCGATTTACGTGGTCCTTAATGGGTTTAGCAAGTTTGATGTCTCGAGGGCAAAAACCATGTTATATGCAAAACTAAGTGTATACTCTGAAAAATGCATGAGGCTCAATCTGAGAGGAGGACTTTCTTTCTGTGGGGCGGTCAGTTGGAATGACATCTCCATGGTGCAGAGCTGTTGACTGAGCAAATACCAAAGGGAACGGTTTGCTCATATATTCACACTTGTGCACATTCACACCTGGAGATAGCCTTCACAACCCCACAGTGTATTCAGTCGTTAGCCCAATGGCTCTCTAATGTCATCATATGTTTCTGCACATCCACAAAAGTCTTGTCATGAATATCTGAGCCATGGAACACAACAGGGGACTGAGCCTGAAAAGATTCAAGATGTTTTAGAAACACCTATTTCACAGTATTACATGACATTTAAAAGAGGAAAGATTTGAAAGTTTTAAAAGAATCGGAAGAACGTTTTTTTTATTGCTTGATTGTTTCCACATTTTCTGATTAATCCACACATAATTAACTGACACAAATAAAGTAGAGAATATTTTGTGTTCATTAATAACACTTATGGAAATGCAGAAAAATTAAAAGCTTTCTTTTTTTCAGTCTCCTTCAGGGGTGACTTTAGCTTAATAACCAAGTAATCTCTTATAATTATATTTTCAAATATTTATGAACGCTATTTCAGCAGTCTTGAAAAAATAGATTAGCATTAACAGAGAGAACATTTAAGCTGTGGTTGCTTTAAGAATCCACATTATTAGCTAATACATGACTGACTCTGGTAAGACAGTTCATTTCTTTCATAACCTTGTCTGCACATCTACACCTCTTACAGCTTTCACCTCTTGATCACTCAGGTTTGATGTACAAGTCAATGAGGTTAACTAGATGAGATAGTCAAAGCCTTTGTTTTACACTTCATGAATCTTTCAGCACCTTCTCTGTTGTGTTTTGTTCTGTGAAAGATCAGAATCACCTTTTTTGTTGTGCGATCAAACGCATCGACCACTTCTGTCAATGACGAACGCACAAATCAAACAGCAGGCTTTGAAATAGATTCTTAATTACCGACTTCGTGCTGTGTCTTCATGTCACCCCTATCTGAAGCACTCTCGCTCGCTAATGGGTGTTACTGCAGGTACGTGATGTAACAAAACCCTTAATGTCTGTCTTTATGTGTTTTTTTTCCCTCTCCGCAGGGTGAGTGCTCCCAGAGGTGCTATAACATCTTTGTGCTGGAGACGGTGTGCGTTGCCTGGTTCTCCCTGGAGTTCCTGCTGCGCTTCATTCAGACGCAGAGCAAATGTATGTTCCTGCGTACGCCTCTAAACGTCATCGATGTGGTGGCCATCCTTCCGTACTACATCACCCTCATCGTGGACTCTCTGTCAGTGGGGGGAAAACCTGCAGGCTCAGGGAACAACTATCTGGAGAAGGTGGGGTTAGTTCTCCGAGTCCTGCGAGCTCTACGGATCTTTTACGTGATGAGGTTGGCCCGCCATTCCTTAGGCTTGCAGACACTTGGTCTGACAGTGAGGAGGTGTACGCGCGAGTTCGGCCTGTTGCTGCTGTTCCTTTGCGTGGCCATGGCTCTTTTCTCCCCACTGGTGTTCCTAGCTGAGAGCGAGATGGGCGCCAAACAGGAGTTCACTAGCATCCCTGGTAGCTACTGGTGGGCCGTCATCTCCATGACCACAGTCGGCTACGGAGACATGGTGCCCAGAAGCATCCCCGGCCAGGTGGTTGCGCTCAGCAGCATCCTAAGCGGCATCCTCCTCATGGCCTTCCCCGTCACGTCCATCTTTCACACCTTCTCTCGCTCCTATGTGGAGCTGAAGGAGGAACAGAGCCGGGCGCTGAGGCAGAAGCTGGACTCGCAGGACAGCACCAAGTCCCAGAACAGCGAAGACTCTCAGGAGACGGACAGCTACCACGGCATCACGGAGGTCGCAGCCTCATCCATGCAGCGGAGGAAGTCCATGGCTGTTCAGAGGGCTGCTGAGATTAGAGTGTCCATGCAAACTTAGCTGCTCCGTCTGTCTGTCTGTGTCTGTTCAAGAGGCAGCCTAGGAGGCCGTGACACGCAGCGCTGGGACTTCAGAGTTGACAAGCTGCAGGACTGTGAGCAGGGAGGAGATTTTCTCCTCTGGAGCTTGAGGTCTCTGCTTTGTTCGTGTGAAGCGCTTGTGCACCAGAGTGTATCTGAGTTTCTTAAGTTTTATAGAGGAGCTGCAGGGGTCTTTTTTTTTTTTTACAAATTTGACTTTAAAAGATGGGTAATAGTAAAATATTCATGATTAAACAAGTGAAGTCAAATGAGATTAAAAAAATGACCGAGACAGTACTCTTACTGACTGTGATTCAGACTTGAGACAAGTTTGTGCAAAAGGAAATCTAAGACTCAGACTAATAATTAATGCTCCTCATGTAGTGGAATTTGAGAGGATTGACTGAAATGATGCTGAGATGTCAGACATGTAGTTCATTATGTGCAATATCATCTCCATTTACTCTGTATTGTATTTGGAAAGACCAAATAACTTATTGTACCTGGGGCTCTGTTACATAAGGTTCACACATGATGACATCAGCACATTTATTTGCAATGAAGCAGAGATCATTAATCTTCAACATACATTGACACAAAACCAATTTATCTGTCAAAGGGCTATACAGTTGGTTGGTAAGTTTTTCAAGAGGATTGGTCCCACGCTCGTGTCTCTATTAGATAGCTCCGCCTGGTGCACATGCTGATGCTTTAAAAGAATAGTTAGCCATTTTGGAAAATACGCTTATTCACTTTTATGCTGAGAGATGAGAAGATGGATACCACTCTCACATCTGTACACTGAATATGAACTACAGCCAGCAGACGGTTACCGTAGTTTAGCTTAACATAAACACTGGAAACGGGGGTAAACAGCTAGCGTGGCTCTGTCCAAAAGGTAAAAAAAAAAAGTTCTTACCAGCACCTCTAAAGCTCCCTCATTAACAAGTTGGATCTTGTTTGTACCAATCTCCACTGGTTGACTGGCAACCTTACAGGGACAACGGGACTTTGGGAAGTCACTGCGCACAGCCTAGAAAGGGTCCAGCACATAAAACCACAAATTGACATTTTTACACTTGTACAGATTAAACAAAACAAGATATAACGTGTTAATTAGCAAGCTTTAGAAATGCTGGTACGAGTATTTTTCAGCTTTGGAGTGAGCCAGGCTAGCTGTTTTCCCTTGCTTCAAGTCTTTATGCTAAGCTAAGCTAACCGCCTCCTGGCTGTATCTTTATATTCAACAAACAGATACGAGGGTAGTATCGATCTTATAATGTAACTCTTGGCATAAAAGCCAACAAGGGTATTTCCCAAAATGTTGAACTATTTATATAGCATGTTAAGCAATCATAGGCTACTAGCATTATTCACAACATGAAGATAACGCTTTTAGTAATCCAGAGTTGGTTTTGAGTGTGAAATTTCATTTGCGCTTTTGGGAACAGTAGTTAACAAAAAAATGGATCACTTACTTGCTTTTTCCAGAGCTTTCAACTGCAGCTCAGTCTTTGTCAGTGAAAGGAAGTAGCTCAATTCTCATTCCGTGACCTAAGTAAAGACCCTAAAGACACAACTCCGCCTGGAGTTGTGTCTTTAGGGTCCTCCGTGGAACACGGAAGATGAATTGCATTGCAATTTCCATGTGAAACTGCAACTTTATGCTGATTTCTTTTTTGTCCTTTTGCTCAATTCTCTACACAATTCTGGCAGGTTTTTATATGTTCTATGTGTCACTATAGTATATAACCACCCAAAGTTAGAATTACTGCGCTCAACTTCTTACCTTTTGGATATTATCTGTGATTACTTTGATACAAAAAGTGGAAATATGCACTGGTTTGAGCTACTGTATCAGTTGGTGCCAATCCTCTTGTCACATACTGGGGTAAAGTGACAAGTGGACTAAAACTTTTAAGTCATTCTTTAATGTAAATGAAACCAGACAGAGAAGCAAACACTTACCGAGAGGCGCTATTACACTTTGATTCTCTTCAAAGAGGCTGACTGATGGTGGCAAATGTTATACATCCACCTTCAGGCAGTGAAAACAACAGAGCCCAAATGCTAAAGTGTAAAACCATTTTCACAGTCTTACACAATTTCCTCATATAATTGCAAAAATGGCACTTCATTTTCTTTGACTTGAGTGCCTTGTACTTCAAAGTGAGACCTTACAAAATAATTTCCCCAAATTGTTGTCAAGTTGGAACCCATCAGAGTAAAGTAGGTTTAGATATTTTCAATATGCCATGAGTTAATGTTTAGTCTGCCAACTCTGAATCGCAGTCACTGGATTACCTGAATCTTTAAAAAGCATGGAAATATTACATAGAACACCTAAAACTATTATACCTACAATATTTAGGTTTTAAGAAATGAACATATTGTTTTGATGAGAAGCGGATGGTGCAATGGGACATTGTTTGAATAGAAACCCAACTTAAATGGATTTGTGCTTTGCGTCCTAAATCCATAGCCTGAGGAACAGCCTCTTTTGAAAAATGTAATAAAGATTATAATAACCATAGTCTCATGTGGAGAGGCTTTGATTTAACAATTTATTATATACAAGGATGCTCTGAAAATTGCAAGCGAGTGCGTGCTGTACTTCGTGCTGTAACATCCCAAATTGGTTTGTCTGCGGCTTTGTTCATGTTTTTTTTCCACATCAGTTATTAATAATAAATGAATTCAGTTTCCAGGAGTGATGTTGGCTCAATGCACTGTACATTTGATAAATACTGACAGTGGTTCAATGAAGTGTTCAACTTAGACTAAAAAGGAGCCTTGTCAGTGGGTTCTCCTGTTCACACTGTTAGCTCTGCGAGGTCAAGCTAAAGATCATGCTGCTAAAGGGAAAGTGAACTGAATTCACCTCATGGCTGTGATCTCCAGCAGGTCATTATAGACTGTGGCACTTTAGAGTATGTTTCCAAAGTGAGAGAATATTTCGAAGGTTGTATAGAGGGGAACTAATGGGCCTCCAATTGTCAATTATTAGCAAATCTTTTTTTGGTTTAGGTATTTACACGTATTTAAATTGCACCCTTTGTCATGCTGGTAGAAAATGTAGATTTTGCAATACTCTCTGAAAATACTTTCAAAAGGAATGGTGCTAGCAACTCAGAAAAAAAGCTTATAAAATTCAGAGGTGAGTCCTTCTTTCCCAGGTGACTTTTTTATAGATGATTTATTGCATCTATATAACTTCTTCTAAAGTAATTGGAGAATCACACATTAACTTTTCATCCTGGCTAATTGAATTTACACTTTCCAAATAATTAGGAAATGCTGACATGGCATCCCTATTGAACTGAGTTTAGGGCTGACCCCGCAGCGCCTCTGGAGGTGGCCTCCCTCTTGCTCCTCTCTGGAGCCCATTCCGGCACCGTTTCCCGCCAGCATTCCCTGCTGGGCCCCCCCCGGCCCTGGGACTGAAAACCTCCTTCTTCTGAAAGTCCAAAGCTCCTGTGCTAGTGGTGTAAACACCAACAGTCCCCTGGTGCTCCGAACTCCCAGAGTCAGCTAATAGGACCACTAGCTGCACAGCTAACTAGCTAACGGCAGCTACAGTAAGCAGAATGAACTTTGACCTGGTTGACTGCTCTTTATTGGATTTGGGAAAGTTTACACTCCATCTAACCTTTGAGTTACACTTTTCTAATTACCCATAGTCAATTGTTAATATAAAATATTAAATAAATTAAATATAAATTAATTAAATATAAAAATATTAATAAGTACAGCTTTAAGTATACAAGCTCAAACAAATATTCCAATGGAGCAGCTCCAGACTGGCTCTCCAGGTAGCACTGCAGTCACTGAGTTTATTATATGAACTTCTTTCAAGTAAATGTGATCTTAGAGAAGTGCATCAGTAAGAGTTCTCACCATCACTTCTCGTTTGATGCAGCGATGCACATGTGGAGAGGTTTGCGGTGACACCGCTAATACGTGCACAGCACAAGGCACAGAGGGACTTGCAAAAGTCGATACCAGCCATTTTACAGTCTGTATCACACAGGGAAGCTCTTCCACACCCACTCACATTCCTGAGGCCCTGAGCACAGAATTTTAATTTGAGGGTTGTGTTCATGAATTCCTGATCTTGAGTTTAAATTAGAGATAAAGTTTAAATGCATTTCTGTCAGTGAGGGCAAAACAACTTACATCAATGAAAATCCAATGTACAAATGTTACTAATCTATCTATAAGAGACAGACATGTCTTGGTTAATAGCACAGTGAAAGCCTTAAAAACAGAACATAGTAATAATCTGGCTCTGCATTTAGAAAATGCCTTTTCAAATCCATCTTTCTATCCCTTTTTGGCTGGTACATGTATTATCTGTGTACGGTCTCCTCTCTGTACCAGTGGAGAATTTGACATGAAAGCCCAGGACATTACAATTTATGTGCTTATTATTTAGATATGCTCGAAGCCCAAAGAAGGACCATGGCCGGTGGTCTTACTCTTCTTTGACAACTGATGTCTGCCAGAGCTGCACCACTGATGGGAGCAACGGCGGATCACGTCTGCACTGACACAAACATCTCCATCAAACAAAACATGACACACAAGTCTCTCTGTGTCCTCTTTATTGGAGACAATGCCACATTAGATTCTCAACGACACATGATGTGTAAACAGCCTCAAGTGTTGATGGATGTCAATAGTTACTGTGTGTGGACAATTGCCAGTCTAATAGAAAAATTAAATACAAACCAACGGATGTAACACAGTATAAAATGTCATAAAAAACATTCTGGAAATAATATTTTTAGTGCATTAATAAACTAAAATACTACAATACCTTCACATGATAAAAATGACCAAACCAAATGATAAAAAACCCAAAGTAAAAAAATGGTTCAATTGGATACAATGAAAATGAAACAGTAAATAATGTGAAACTGAGGTTATTTTGATCCTGATGATCACAACAAGAACCTGTCAGGTATCTCACATTATCCATACAACACAGTCACCCTCACCACCGTCTGAATAAAACAAGCATACACCATCTCACAATGGCATTTGAAAGATTATAAAAAGGGATAATAAAATAAATGACTAAACAGGTGTGAAGACAAAAAGTGCACACCCATTACTAAGAAACCAAGGAATCATTCCACCATATCTTTTTTTGTATATTTAGGAGCCAGGGAATAAATATTCATAGAAAAAACTCCACATCCCACTGGAATAAAAGGGAAGTGTCCATTTCTTGAGGCTTAAAAGAGGAGGACAGAATCAGGTCTGCTCAGGTACACAGTTCACTGAAGTGCTGACAGTCGAACACCTCCTGGTTTGGCATTTCTCCCCCTCCCCAGAGGAAAATTACAAAACAGAAACAATAACAAAGAAAACCTTCACTGTGTTACGTGGCTGCTTCTCCTTCTGAACAGGAAATTAATTTCCTTTGACAAAATGATGAGGAGTACAACCTGCCCAAAGCAGCACCACACAGAGATGTGGAGTCATGAGTAGGGATGACGGGATGTTATTGGATTTGCAACCTAAAAAACAAACTGGCCAGTCAGTGTTACCCACAGCCAATAAGATGGGAGGTGAAGATATGATTTTGGAGCATCAGTCTGTAAAACCTAAAGTGAACCTCTTTTAAAGGATAACTGTGGTTCATTACAACTTCTCATTTCGTAGCTTTGGCTGCAATATGTTATTATTACAGATAGGAATGACGGCCAAAATTGCGAAATAATGACGCATCCACCTTGTATTGTTGTTCAGGCCGTAATTCCGAGCAGCCAAGTGGGAAAAAACATTCACGTCAGCTTCCTAGTTGTAATTCAGAGTCAGAAGTATTGGAAAATCTTGACAGCTATGCTACTCTATCTACTGTGTCTCACCAGGCGAACAAGAACTACAGAATTGTCAACAAACCGGTGGCAAAATGGCTGCAAAGACACCAATATTTACTTTTTAACAAAAGTAGCTAATTTAGACTATATAAATGGTGTGACCACAAGGCTGGCAGTGGGAGTAACCAACTAAGAATGATGCACGAATGCTCCCTAGTCGGATATGGGTCATTGCCAAAATTGCCTGAATGCAGCATAAAGGTGTAATAAACCAAAATGATCTTAAAGAGGAAACTGACTTTTTGGAATTTGTGGAACGAAAAGGATCAAAATGATGTGCTTCATGTCATCAACAGCTTCAATACAAAAATCTTGGCATTGGCCTTTTGACATCCCATGCAGCCTGAACACTGGTCGTGATGCTGACAATGTTTCATGTTGTTTCCTACAGCTGAACACCAGACAGAACACCGCCCTTATTTTACAAAGGCTGATTTTCGCATCACTCCGTTAGCCTCAAGGCCACTTATGTTTTTGACCATTTGTTTCTTAGAAGCCAACGGATTGCATCTCAAAGCTTTTGGGATTTGTCTTCTTTTGGTAAGGTTTGATTGCCTCTAGTTTCTACTATCCCACAAGACTGAGCCTGTGTGTCACAGCACATGGCAACCATCTGTCCAACAAGTGGTAGACTGACCAGCATTTCTCCACTGTGTCTGGAAAAACTACAAAATAACAAATGCCGTTTTGTACATTCAGTAATGTTGCACATTAAGATTTTTTTTTTGATTGATTCATACATTTATATTGCTGGTAATGCAGTAAGCCATGTTTGAATGTGTGTGTTTTAAGGCAGAGGGTCCATGCAACAATGATCAGCTAATGTGGACGACAAAAGCTGATCCACGTTTCCTTGAGCACAGGTTTCAGTGCATACACATCTGCAGTTTCTATACTGTATATATATTCACGTGTGCATAATATTCTCCACATGCACAGGTTGATTCAAGGATATATTCTTTAAGAAGTCTGCATTCCGAGACAGAAGCTTACTGTCGCATTGAGAAGTCAGTAGGATAAATCAAACAAAAAGGTTGAGTCTGTTTGTAACAAGTGACCTTCAGGTATCGCTGTAGACACCAACACCACAAGGTGTCTGTGTATGTTCATGCCTTATTTATGGGTGTGTATGTGTCTTTATGTATACTTGGGGGTGAGGGTGAGCAGCCTGCATCATCTCAAGGTGCTTTGGTACTCGTGTATGTTTATACATGTCCACAGCAGCTCTAAAAGTGCTGCCTCACTGGTGGTTTTGAGTGTTGATGTGTCCTTGGAGTGTTAGCAGGGGCTTTCAGAGGGCTTTGGCACTGGTGGTGTGGGAGACGGTGTGGGACACTGGTTTCTGTGGGTAGCGGCTGTAGTAGTAAACCTGGAACAGGATGGCGAAGTCCACGAAGACCTGCAGCAGGCCACATGTCCAGAACTGCACAGGAGCCTGGGTGAGCAGGAAGTAGCCCGTTTTAAAGGTGTCGCCGCTGGTCCACATCAGCACCATCTTGATACTGAGAGGAAAGAGTAAGAGAAGGGGTGAAATATTATAGCTCAACTCATTATCACGATGTTATTTCATCATTTTTATAATAACGTGAGTTTCTTTTTGTATGTCAATATTCACATTTGTTTTCCAAAATGCCCCTTTTCAAATGTCTGTTTTTATTTTATTATGGCATTCTACCCAATGACACTTAATTCCATATTGTCACTTTTCATGACAGCGGGCTTCTCAGCAGTCACTGCCCGCTCACCATTTAGTCAATTACATGCCCCATGCCTCTCGTAAGCTAGCAAGCTGCTCCCAAATTTAGCCAGCTAACTCCTGTTAGCTAGAGCAACAACAACACCAAAGTTATTTTGCTTCTGTCTGTTATTCTGCAAAACAACGATGCACACAGAGAAAACTCTGCTGCGGTTAACGCTGACAAGCTAACAACCCAGCCTTGCTAGTTAGCCGGCTAGGTAGATAGCATGTGTAGTCTTGTTAAGCTAAATAAAACAACTGTTTAGTTACTGTGTGCACTGTGCTTAATTAGCCTCTAGCTGGTTGATTCAGAAGTACTTTGGCATTGCTCTAGCTAGCTAAATAAAATAAAAAAATCTATAAATAAATGAAAATTAACCATAAAGTGATGTTAAGAAAGATGAAATAACATTTCGAGTCCTAATAATTAAAATTATTTCACAAATTATTGGTTCATTTATATATTTGACTGAATTTATTTGTGTGATTATTTATGTCATAATTACTAATGTATCTATTTCATATCGGACACTTTCTCTATGTTTCCACTTGGCAATACCATCTTCTCTTGTCACCAGAACTTGTTTGACCAGACCTTTAATGCATCTTAAATACATTTCCACCTGGTTTTGATATACTTTTGCTCTGTCTGAATTTAGTGACAGTAGGAAAAGGGGTCAGAGAAATTCAATATCAGTTCAGTCAAGAAGGGAATAGCAAATTTGCCACAATAACAACCATGGGAAATTGAAATCATGAATCTATTTTTCTATTTATTTTATTGTATTTCTATATATGTATATATGACACTTTTGCTGGCTGCTGCAACGCTAAAAATTTCCCCGCTGTGGGACAATAAAGGCTTATCTTATCTTATCTTATCTTCTCAGGGCACAGGCTTCTCATCAACTCCACGTCCTGTGGCACGTCTCTAAACTATAAAACTCATAAGAGGGATTTGGGTACATGCTGAGCTGGCTGTTCATAGGGTGCTCATGAGACTATCCAGGGGATGAATTACAGTAAAATAAAAGAGTTACTGTTTTAGAAGCAACTGCAGAAAAGCACCCTTGTGATTTGAGAAGGCAGAGTTCCTTTAAGCATAGGCTTTGTCCTCTCGCTGGCACTGTGAAGCATTGTGAACTAGACTAATGAGATGGAAAAAGGAAGTCTAACGAGAGAGGAAGAAACGCAGGAAAAGAACCGAGCCCCGGGGTCACACACACAACTTTATAGACATGTCGTACTCTCCAAAAATAGACATAGACACAATATACAACTGCAGTGAGGAAATGTGGGGACATTGCCTCTAAAAGTCCTTTAAGACCCCATTAAAAAGTGCTGCTGGTTATGGGTGTTTTCTACACCAGTTTGTGACAGCATCAACACACCTATCAACTTCTGCAGAGCTCACTTGTGTTTGACTCACTTTTATTTTGCTTGAGGCAGGGATACGTGTAGGCAATGCTGGCAAAGAAAGGACTGAGCCAGCACTGTGTCTACAATGCACCCGTACTCTCTCACACTCTCTCACACACACACTCACACACAGGGCCATTCAGATGTGCTTCCTAAAGCAACCTGCCTACAACAATATAAACACATGCTGAGACATTTGAAATCCTTTCACTCAAGCGTGACGGTTTGGTTGGTCAGCACTATTTGAATAAGCTTTGCGGGAGATTTTTTTGTCACTTACTTAACCAAGTGCTACTGAATTTAAAGGGTTGATTCATCCTCACTGGTATCCAGCCATGCAAGATAGTTTTGGTTTTATTTGTCCAGATTTTGAGACATCTGTCTCTGAGATGTTCTTCCTCCACCTGAATCCAATGCATACTGGTTAGCAGAGGTAGCAAGTGCTGTTAGTTATCAAACAGACTTCAGCCTGGTGTCAGTGCAGTGCAGCAGAGACAGATATCTCAAAATCAGGATAAAATAAAGGCTAAACTATATGGCCAAAAGTATTCTGACAGCCCTGTCCTCATACTTTTGTGTACTTTTGGTCTGGGGCTGTTTCTCATTGTTTGGGCTGCAGTCCTCAGGTACAACTAAGGGAACTCATAATGCCGCAGCACACAATTATATTTTAGACAACAGTTTGCTTCCAATTTTATGGCAACAGTTTGGGCAAGGGCATTTCCTGTTTCAGCATGATAATTATATTACACTGCCACCAAAGTCAGGTCTATAAAGAAATGGTTTTCCCAGTTTGGTGTCGAAGAACTTGACTGGCCTGCAGTCCTGACATCAACCCCATCTCTCAATCCTTTGGGATAAACTGGTACTCCGACTGTGAGCAAGGCCATATCACCCAATATCAGAGCCCAGCCTTGCTAATACTCTTGTACCTGGATTAACCATATCACCAGTCCAAATGTCACATTTGGATGATACAAGCAATGTTGCGCATGGCAACTACCATATTGTTAAGGTCAGGGAAATATCATGGTTATGGCAAGTAAACTATGGTTAAGGTATGGTTGAGGCTAGGTTACTAAAACACTTGGTTATAGTTGGGGAAGATTGTGGTAACGGTTAACAAAAATACAAATATTAATTGCTTGTCTGTGATGAGAGGCAAGCTCCAGTTTTCTTGAAAGTCAGACTTGCTACACGCTCAACCACCACCCTGACCTCCACACCCTTACTTTTCGCCCTACAGGCCACACTACTTCCTGCACTGGCACTGGACGTAAAGCGGGAGGAGCAGAATCGTCCAACACGGATGGGCTGGGCTGGGCTGAATGGGAGCGGCCAGGTTCCAAAATATTGTGAACGGACTTTCTAGAAGAGTGGAGGCTGTTATAGCAGCAGATGAATGCTCACGGTTTTGGTATGAAATGGGTGTAACTGTTTGTTTTGTAACTGAGTGAACTAACCCTTTAAGAATTAACAGATGAATGAAAAAGTAATGGACAGACCCATCTAGTCTGTTTCATGCCCTTTTTTCTCAACAGCTGTGTGATCCAGAATTGACCGGAGGCTAATGTTCATGTCATAAATCACCACATCTGATATGTATTCAATTTAATATTCCACTGATGTAAGAAAGATCAATCACAGCAGTAATCTCATAAAATGGTCATAACCATTAATCCATGGCAGGGTCAAGTATTGTCACAGAACAGAGCTTTGACTCCTGCAGCAGGTGAAACATGGCGGTATGATGATAAAGACAACAGGATGAGTCTTTGTGTTAGCAGATTCCACGCCTTTCTATAAACCTCTTAACAGATGTGAAGGATGGAGGAGAGGTAATCTAGTGTCTCCCCCCCAACCCCACCCCCCAGCAGAGCTGAGTGTAACCCCAACTGTCTGTCTTTTAGCAAAGCTTTGCAGCCAAATCTCCTCTTGCATTATTCATGCCTCCAGCTTCACCTTAGCCCTTTTCATTTGTAGGCCAATTTGTGCAAACTTTGCTATTTTCCTCACACCCTCTTCTTAGTTTTTACCGTCTCTTTCCTTGCTGCATCTCCGACTGTCCCTTCTGGCTTCCATTTTCAGATTTTCTTTTTTCATAAGCCCACTCTCTACAGCACTCCTCTCTTCCTCCCTGTGCATTCATCTTCCCACCATCTCCTTCGCCTCTCTATACCTGTTTGCATCCCCCCCCCCTGCCCTCACACGCTTCTTTCTCAGTAGGAAGCTTGCTAGCTCTGTGGAAAGAGACCCTCCCTCCAGTCCTCTCTCCCATTACCTCCCCCCGTTCCTCAGCGGCTGCTGCTGTCTTGAGTTATGACGATGTGTACCTGCAGGTAATGATGAGAGAGGCAGGATTTGTGTTTGACCAATTCCTTCACTGGTTCCCTAATAAGAGGTGACACAGGGAGGGCTGGGGAACAGGGCGCGAACATGTCTGGCTACTTATTTGTCACCTTCTCCGAGACATATATAGGGGGAGGAAGAGAGAAAGCACGCTGAGCTGAGGGCAGAAATGACGGTGGTGGAGAAGCAGAGCTGCTCTGGACCAGACAATTTCTACAGCGGGCTGCAGATGCACTGTAAAGCAACACATTGTATTTGGATTGCTTTGAATACAACAAAGACACATTGCTGATTCATTTATAGGTTATTTTAAGCCAAGATGAATGAACTACAGGCATTTTGGAACTTTTTTAGGGTAAAAAATTACTTTGACAGAGTAATATTGACAAGGGAGAAGTGGAGCTGTAGTGGGCAACAATTTCTACAGTACAAGTGCTGTACAGGATTGGGATGTACATAAATATAACAGTGAAATCATTTGTGAATTCTTACACATTCTTCTTCTGTTTAACTTTTTTTTTTAACTTGTAAGTTACCTTAAATACCCTATAGGTGAAAATTCAATTTCATGTCATCACATTGTTGTTTGTTAATGTTAATAAAGTTCTACAGAAAAAAATACTTTTAGGGAGCAAAGATATATTAAACTTACCTGCCAATTACTTAATTTTGCTTATAAGTGTATAAAGGAGAAATGTGTTGTTTTGTAGTATACACACACACACACACACACACGCACGCACGCACGCAAACCTAGTTATATATATTATATATGTTATAATCTGTGTAGATAGTTATATAGCTATAACTAGGTTAAGTCTGAGCCAGTTGCTCCAGCTGTTTGTCAGCTGGACAAAGTGACACAGCAGCAACTCAGACGTTTTGGAATAACAGCTACAGAGCTATTTTGGACCAAAACCCAAACATATTTGGTGTATTAATATATAGAGTTACTTCTTCATATGTAGTCATATCTTACTAAACAGACTTAGTGAAGTCTGAAGTCTGTGCTATTCATTTTTTCTTAATCTTATCGCCTCTCTCCAGCTTTTATGCATTTTAGTGCATCTCTTAGGATTCAGCTGTGATTCTGCTTGCTTCTAAACTACTAAGCCCTAGCAGTGAGCACATGGTGGAGGTAAAGGAGAGTCCAGCGCTGAATCATCATGCACTTACTAAAATACTTTAAAACTGGGTGGTATAACCAGGGGAATCACTATGGAAGAATAAAGCTATTATTCAAACCCACAGAACTATTTTTTATTTTAAAGATTTTAAAAAGATATAAAATTTCCAAAGATGTGTACCCAAGATGTCAGACTCTATTTTGGTGTAATGTGTATAAAATGATGCTCATCCATTTCATGTAATGGTGCAGCCATAAAAAACATGGAGTCTTGGGTTTGAATATTTTTTTACTCAGTGTAAACATTGGCTTTGACAGAGAGCTGTTACAAGCTCTCTGTCTAAATGACACGTCAGACAGTGTGCAATAAGACGATTTCGCCAAACTTACGTAAATGATAGGTTAATATTTTATCAAGCATATCTTAATACAGCATTTAAAACTGAAAGTGTTATTGGTTACTGAAAATGTTCCTCATGTCTGCAAAGAGAAACCCTCCTAAAGCAATTTTAATGTAAGTGATGGAGGTAAAAATGCACTATAAGGGCCCGCTGAAATGAGGCTTCAGCAATCTGAGTTCGACAGCCAAATGGATTAGTACAAAATTTGCTCTCTGTGCTTCAACAGGCAGTGCTTGCTTGCTGAGCCATGGCAGAAGAATAGCATGGTTCCATCCACTGCTGTTATGCAAATATTAAGGAGTTGGACACATTAAGATAAACACTTGGTGGCGCTAATTCTCCAATCGGATGCCATTAAACCATTGCAGAAGAAGAGGGCGTGACAAGAGAGCGCCAGTCAAACCTCAAATGAATGAAAGCGATGTGGAACAGATCTGATGTTTTCGTCTCTTTAGTGGACATTTAAGTCACATGCTTCATGCACGTCATGATTCATTCACTAAGTCTGTTTCCATTGCACTTTGTTGCATTTTGCTTTTAGAGAGACACCAACTTTTCCAGCTCAGCAAAGCATAAAAATGTTTTTTATGATATTATCTTTCTTTAAATTTTCGGCATTTCCACTAAGGTTTTTTTATGTGCAAATTGAAAATGCATATTTAAAAAAAAAGGTCGATAAAAAGGCACTTTGTGTCCATGATAGACAGGAGAAACAATTAGAGCAAACAAACACTCTTTCAATGTACATATGGGCATGTGAGTATTGTTTGTCGCAAAAATGCGAACCTATCCTTTAAGGAGAAATTAAAGTGGAAAACTGGATTGTGAAGAGTTACCCTGATAGTTTCATATTATGTCATTTCACACAGTACTGGGGATATAGATCAGAGATCTGAGGTTTGAAACTCTCGCTGTACCTTCACTCAAACTCATCATTCAATTTTCTTCAAATAGGAGAGGGTCTGGGCTGTAACAGCATTATCATTTTGTGGACGAAGCACTTAAACTGCACTTGCATTGAGTTTCCAATAACAAGTACATCTATTTTAGTTTTTCTTTTTCTTTTGTGTTGTTTTATGAAATAGATGCCACTTTTTTTGAAATTCATTTTGCAGTTCTTTGTGGTCCTTGTCTACATCATTTATTGGTATTGCCTGTCGCCTTTACTAAATTATGTTCAATTTGTATTATGAGAAAAACGTTGCCAAATCTATCAACAGGATTTCCCCCCTGAAGGAACAGAAACAAATTGATTCATTTTCATCTACTGTAATAGAGAGAAAGCAGGCCCCTGGATGATGTGAGCAGATGGAGAGAGGATGGGCTGGACCGATGATCTTAAGGTTCTCCAGCTGCAGTGATCCGCTGCAAGGAGCCAGGGCTGCTCTGTTCTACAGCCATGCTACATACAGCAGCACCATGCACCCAGCCTCAGGGGTGATGGCCCGGCAGCATCAGTAGTCAATACAGATCTATCCCAGCAAGTGGCTGTGTGTGTGGACAGCAGCCTGCAGGCTAAATAAGGCTCTGGCACTCTTATCTAGCATACTGGGATGCAGCTCAAGACCACAAGCCTTATAAGGCTGCACTTGGCTGTCTGGATGTCCCATCTCCCGGTTTTGTGTTTTTCTGTGTGTGTTGTATTTTATTTGTTTTATGGCAGGGCTGGTCAGTATCAGCAGCATGTACCTCTGGCTCTCCAAGCTCAAGACCATCTAATAATAGCAGCAGCCTGAAAACCATTAACGCAAAACCTTTAAAACCCTCTCATCCCCCAGGCACTGCAGATACACACACACCTTTCAGCTGGCCTCATGTCCCCCATAAAATATCTGTCTTCAAGTATTTACAGTAGCCCTGGCTGAGATAGTTTTACTTGGTTCCAAATCCAGCTTCAACTAGTTCAAAAGATTCAAGAACATTTCTAAATGAGGTCGATTTACACTGAAAAAACATAAAAAATAATAGAAATCTGCCAGCATTAGGGACACGTAGTTTTGTTTCACTTTTTTAAATTAAATGCTCTGAAACTTATTAAAAAGTAAAATTAATGTCTGAGACAAATTACTGCCCCTAATTATGGTAAGCAAACAAGCCTATTCCCAACATCACAGTCAGCCTCTCTGGGCCTCTACACTGCATTTTATATCATTCCATAATTTATGATTTTTGGATATCTATGTTTTCAGTCCAATGAATCATGACCCTTGTCCTTTTTAAGGTTCCACTGAGCCTCTTTCTCTATTTCTCGAGGGTTGGGATGAGCTGTAAAATGAGAGGTCTGGGCTGCCAGTCAGTGTATGTGAGCTGTTTGGGCTGGATAACTGCATCAGAGTGCAGTGTGATAACCAGAGTCTGCAAAAAGGGCAGGGCCCTTGGGTAGATGCGCACAAAGAAGGAAGAGGGCGCTGGTTTTTTTCAGTCCAAATATGGGTGAAATTTTAACGGGAGTTTGTGCTAATAGCAACTGGTGGAAGGAGTGAAAAGACAATAAACTAAATCAAACATGGTTATCCTGAGCCAAAGAGTACACACACACACTGAGACTGAGGAGGGGGTACATTCACAACATCCTCTTTAAATATTAGCAGTGTGAAAAAGGCTACCAGTCGTATTGACAATGGTGTCATTTGCATCAGCACTTATAGTAAGTTATTATATTTAATTTGACTATATGTGTTATTGTTGAACAGTGCATATAGCTAATACTTCTGGAGTGAAGCATTAAGTGTTACATCTGACATTCTCTGAATCTCTCCCCCACACACACAATACTCCCAATCTTTGGATTTCCCCACATGTTAAAGTGATGTGCATGGGGCTATAGTGAGCAAGGGCCTTACTACACTCTTACTATCTCAAGAGGCTGAAGAGTGGTGCCTTTATTAAAGCATTTCCAGAACTTAAAACACAAGAGCAATAGTGCAAGAAACCAATTAAACAGTGCGTTTTTCTGCTTCAACATAGGTTGCTAACGTTAGTATGTCCAGTTAAGTAGCTTACTAACTACAGTAGTAACTGAGCATTACTTCCAAGAGTTAGCCAACACTAGCTAACTACATTACATTGTGGGGTTACAGGTTATGCTAGAAAAAGCCTGGTTCAGAACTAACACATCCACCGTGCAGTATTTCCCCCTGGTCCTGGATGCTGTCAGAGTTTAGGCTAACATTAGCAGCTCTGTCCTGCTCTTTACTGGATTTGGGGAAGTTTACACTCCAGCCTGCGATAGCTTTTCTTTCTCTACGTGTCTTCCACATAAATCATCCGGCGAGAATGATTAGTTTTTGCGTTCGACATATAACTTTAGCTTCAGTCTTTTAGCATGATATCATGTATGTAGCCAAGAAATGTCATATTTAAACACCCTGCTTTTACAAACAACTCACAGAGCTAATGTTAATTAGCTAATTATCAGCCGCCGAAATTGAGGGTCGCTGGCTAGAAAAGTCTGCTTTTGTCTACCTCTGTCTGAAATCAAGGACCCATCGTTTAAAAAATGACTAAGAATTTTGATCAGTTAATCTGCCACTGTTGTCACTGTAAACTGCACAAGTTAAATGGGAGAAGAGGAGAAGAAGAGCAGTAAAATGACACTGGACTGGGGGTTTGAAAAATAGAGAGTCGGATGGGACAGAGAATAGCGCTATCACCACATACACACTGTATGGGTGGCATTAACACAACCCTCTAAGGACTCATTATGGTAACAGAGCAGTTACTGGTGTCAAACAGCATCAGTGAGGCTAACAGAGACCCTGGGGTGAATTAACATCAGACATATACTAAATGCCTTCAGCTATGTCCTCATGGGACAAACACCTCCAATGCACTATATCCATATTTCATTATCTAAAAAAAACCTGCTTTGGCACTGCCTGTCTGACAGTGTGTCATGGTGCAGTGCTTGTGTGTATACACACTGTGGACATCCAATATGATTCATTCTTCCCTGATCCGACTCCATCCCCTGCCTACTTGGGAGGGTGTATAAGGTGGTGAAGCTTCCTACAGTGTGCCAGAGTATGCAAGAAATCAGCGTGATGTTTGTCCACATGGACGTGCTGCATGGGATCTGATCTTTATTTGTTCCGCGCACTTACAGGAAAGGGCACTCTGCTTTACTTCCCCTGTCTGTTTGTTTTTGTCTCTGCAAAATGCATGTGTGCGCTTAGTCATTCACACATTCATTCATTCCCTAGCCCTTACGTCTGCATGCCCAAGCAAACCATCAACACAAAAACAAACCAGACCTTAATGCTGCACTTTGAAAGAAAAACATCCTCACTTTATAGGATTTTGCTTCTCTCCCTGCACACACACACACAAACCTTGAACGGAGTGCTGAGGTAAAGTAACCTAGCAACAGCCTGCCAGACTCAACAGGTTTCGCACAGAGGGAGGAGAGGACACAAACAAAAAACAGAACTGGAAATGACAATGGCCTCTCTGCCTTCTATGGCAGCTTTATCTGCACCAGCTGATGGCTGGCAGAATATGTTGCAGGGTAAGACAAAAGAACTGACGAGCAGAGCTGACTGTCTGGGTATTACAGTATTTTAGAATTCAACTGGCTCCATTTCACAATAAAGTTTCAATTTGCAAAACTCTGAACACAAAATGCTATATTCCTTATTTTTGGCCTCAAAATCTCACAGAGCAGATAAAATGAAGACGTCTGCATCATTAGGTAATACATACTGCAGTACCTCTATCACAGCATCACAACATTGTATGTGTGTATGTATGTTTATCACTGAATTTGAATTCATTGGTGCATTTTAAAATTAAATGGCCATAACCAAATAATGCTGTCAAACAGTAACTAATTCTCCTCAAAACATGATGTAAAAACCACTTTGTCAAGATTATACAAATAGCAATGAGAGAAAAATGTGTAATTTATGCAGAAAAAAGACTAACTAAAAAAAAAATCTTTGATTATACTGTATTACTATAAATACAGCTGATATAGTTTAACTTTACACTACAGTAAATGCTGCATTCATGCAAGGCAAATTATGACTGTGACTGCACTTCACTGCATCAGTTTACAGGGTGTAAAAACCTTATATAGGCCTACTTCAATCACTTTAAGTCTAAGCATCTAAAATACAGTAAGCTAGTGATACTGCAACACTGGAAAACAGATTTGCACCACTGTAACACACACTTTTGTGTAACTTTTGATAAACTGCAGCCACTGTGGCTACAAGTGACAATTACATGATAATGATATATGCTAAGACGTAATATAACAGTAGCACAAGTACAGATGTACTTAAAGTCAGTTGAGTGACTTATTAATGTCCGTTACATAGCAATATAGAGCTAAAACATCAGCCATAAGCTACTGGTCATACCAGACCAACTAAGGCTGTAACAGCAAAAAGTCTGATTGTGTTGAACTGAGCAGTTCTGTTGCAATGCTGCTCACCAAGGTAATGTTAGAGTCAGGAGAACTGCTTGCAAACACCTGTTGCATTGATTCAGTGATATGTAAACTTATATAAGGTGGCTGCATTATGAAAACTGACCATGTGATTTAGTGTTTTGCGCTTCATATGTGAGGACAGCATTTTGTGTTTACGGTTGTTCAAGGTTTAGTGTTTAAAGTAATAATCTTTAAGATTGTTTGGTGGTGCTTTTTATCCCCATGGGTGATTGGACTAATGAAGACGACATGATACTTCCTGCTGCTGCTGGGTTTCACAGAAGGAAATTGCTGAGCTCTTTCTAAAACATCAATGGCAATCCTTTGGTTTTGTGGTCAGGACTTCAGAATAAAAGAGAAAGTGTTGTTTTTCCCCCAACAATCATAAAAGGAGGAAGTCCATCATGGAAGTGGCATAGACACCAATTTATGTCTCTACAAGTAGCCGAAATAGACCAGAATGCATTGTAACCACAAGAAATGTTGTGTCTTGAGTATAGGGTACAGCTGTGATCATAGAGATTCTCCCATGCTACTGTCTATATTTATAGATACCCATGTGTCCATCCTGACTGAAAGCATGTTTACAACCATTGTCTGGGGGTTAATTGAAATGCATTCTGGGAAACCCTAGACAACTCTCTGAAGACGTCATGGAAAGCGGGGACCACCAAAAAGTCAGCTACACTTGCCAATCACAAAATACATCATGAAATCCACCAGACTTAGCAATATAAGAGTAACCGAGGGTGGACTCTTACTGTAAGCACATACTTGGCGGACAATGAGGGTGGTGGACAGTGTCGGGTGGGTGAGAAGTACAAAAAAAAAAAAATTACAAAATAAGGCATGGGACAGAGAGGGTATGGAAATACCTAGCGTGGGAGCTGTCATGGCCGGTTAAGTGGACCAACAGCCCTGCTGGAGCTCTGTTATCCGTCTACTGCAGAAAGCCAACCAGCGAGGGGGGGAAACTCTGCTCTGAGACAGGACACACACTGTGAGAAAGCTTTTTATCAGGCCTATGTGTTCTGTGGACTATCGCAAGTCTTTTAATACATATATTATCGGTTTGATCTTTTCAATTACTTTTTTACAATGTCAGCATTTCTCTTCATCATCTCTCTTTCGCCCTGTATCTGCTTTTCATCATGTGGTGCTGTAGGCTTCTTTGTTTTTCGATTTATGTCTCATTGCTTTTCATTGACTGTTTAAAAGTGCTATACAATTAAAGTTGTGTAAACTATTCTGAAAAGCAGTTTCCAGGGCTTGGCTACAGCTCAGAACGCTAGTAGAATTGATTTGGAAACTGTATATGCTTTCAAAAATCTATCTTACGTCAAAGCCTCTAAATACAGCCTGAGACTTGATGCAAATCAACATTAATGAGCCAAAATGATACATTAGGAATAGATACACCGAGACAGAACACCTCATTACCATATTGATTTTCAGGGGAACTTCAGAGGACCAATTGTCATGTTAGTCTAATAAATGGTTGTCAGGAACCGCGTCCTTACTCCCTGCTCGACAGGTGCCAGAAATACTTAATAAGCATGTGTCAGTGTTAATGATCATATGTGAGACAATATAATCTGGAGCCATTACTCACAAGTGTGTGCTACAGTACAACACACCCCCTTAGAGCTGCCTGTGGTGGAAGTGGCACTCATAAATAAAACAGTACTCATCAGGATAACGACATTGTCATTAATCAGGCATACAACAAGCTTTGTTTTGATTGCCATCTGACTGACTCTTGGTAAATTATAGTTAAGGCCCAAATAGTTGAGGGAAAAGAAAGAGTGTGATTTTGGGCTCTTTGAGATGAGAGTCGACAAACGTGAGAGAAACGTGGTGAGATCTTTGGTCGTCAATGCAAAACCGTGGTCCTAAGCTCTGTCACTATGCAAGTCAGTACATAGTATACACAGTGTACTACATGTAAATGTACTAACAAAAGTATCCGTTAAGACACGGCACTAGATGGCACTGTGAGAAACATCAACCAATGGCCGATTTGGAGCTTTGGTGACCAAAGACAGCCTGCAGCTAAATTCTGACAGTGGCAGAAGTTTAGGGACCAAATGCTGACAATGTGACTACTGCTAAGACCCACATCACCAAACCGACCAATCAGAATACAACATGAAATGATGCAGAATACACTGGCCTGCGCAGGATTTTGTAAGCGGCATTTTTGAATAAAGTTTAGTGAAAAAAACACATGCAATATATTTTAATTAATAATGTTTTGTTTTTTTCTATAAACACTCATTATTACTGATTTTTTTTGTCAATAAAACCTACAACCTACCTTACCTACAAATATGAGACACTTATTAGTCACTCCCCTGCCCACTTAGTGTCAGTTCAACACACTTGCAGGTTTGATAATCACCTGGCACACATTTAACCCAACAGAGTGTGCATTGCGCTGACGTTAGTTTAAGGTTAGCCATTGAACACTTGTATGAGTAGCTCCACATAGATTTCTTCCTTTTAGAATTCAACAGAATTGAATAGTTGTAAGACTTTCTGAATGCATACACTTGAGTATACGAAACACACCGTGACAGCAGCTGTTAACAAATACAGAGTAACACCTGTTCACCTGACTGTTTGATATCCTGTGAGTCTAATGAGTCTGAGGAACCAATAATCAATAATGAAAATATGTCGGTGCCTTTGTAACCTGTTTAATATGGGAATAAAACAGAGCATCCTGGAAGTTCAATTGGCTAGGGTGTGTACCATGTGAAAAATCTATATCACTATTGTGGCCCCTAAAGCCTAAATTCCAAAAAGCCTGAATTCTCCGTGTACATGAATGTCACAAGCTAAGATGTTCAGTACTGAATCCGTACCTCATGCCCTCTGTGGACTTGTTCTGATAATTGCAGTGGAGCTGCGGTGTGCCCAGCATTGCTTCAGTGAAGACGGCCAGGAAGCCCAGGGTCTCCACGAACAGCGCAGAGTCCAGAAGGAGGTAGGTGATGTAGGCCGCCACCAGCGTGAAGGCCAGCACGCACTGCAAGTAGTCCACGAACTGACTCCACGACCAGAAGTAGTTCCAGTCAAAGTCTAAAAGGTGCACAACATAGGGAAACCACAAATGAGTCCACAGAAATGAATCTTTTTTTAACAACTAGCCACTCAAGGGAGTACAGTTCCCAACCAGCTGGCCAATACTGGCACAGTCACAGAAACATTACTTGATGTGCACTGTTCCTGTAAAAATAAACACAGTAAAGCAAAGCAGTTCTAAAAAATACAGTAATGTTGTTCCTGGTTGAGACAAAAAAGTACTTTTTCAGACACATCACAGTGGAAGAGTTCCTTCCAAAGTGAATTTTGGGGAAAAACAAACTAAAAGTCAAAAGTCTAGCCAGTGGCCCCTAGATGACGCAATCTTCATTACATCCAAAACTAAAAGAAAAGAAAAAGTGTTGTGTTGTCCCAAAAAACCTGATGTCACCCGGGTTATCTCAGCTTAGGTTTGGAAACTAGACATTTAAAACAGAAAGCCTGGGTTACAAACTAAGACGTGGGTATTTACTAGGGCTGCCAAGATTAGTCGACTATCAAAATCGTCGACGACTAATTTAATAATCGACGTCGTCGTTTATTTTTTGAAGCTTTGTTTTTCTCTCAACTGCCGCTGTAGCTTCCGCTGCCTTGTCTGCCTTTCTGTCCTTGACGCACATGCGCAGTAGTGGTAATCGGGGTCAGCCGTGATGTCACCGGAGAAGTTCTGCCCAGCATCAACAGTATCATGGCTAGCCGCAAACAGAGCATTTTATCAAGAGAAATGAGAAGAATGTGCAATGCAAAATCTGCAAGGCAGAACTTGCCTTCCATGGGAGCACTACAGCGATGCACGAGCATTTGAAAAGAAAGCACGTTGTTGTAGCTGAATCTGAAGAGGGACAGTTAGCTGCTAACATTAACGTCAACAGTGAGCTACTTACTTATATTGATAGCTGTAAACGTTAACAATAACGATGACGATTTCATCAGCCTTAGCACACGCATGTTATGTGTTTGCTGTAACGTTATAACAGTGATGTCATGTTTGAATAGGAAATGTGATAACGCTAATGTTTTATAACGCTACGTTACAGTGCTAAAAAAATACGTTCCTCTTCAATGGACAACTTTGTTACCAAGGCAACAACATGCACACCTGGGCAGGTAAATGTCCTGACTGAAGCAATCTTGAACATGTTGGTGACGGACATGAGACCCCTGTCCATGGTTGGCGATGAAGCTGCTACAAGCTGCAAAGTTCATTAAAAGTTGAATGGACTGTCATCTTAATTGTCTTTATTTTTTAGTTAGCACATACCTTAAACACTTCAAGCTGGAAGCTAATGATGGTTATATGATGCAGCTGCATGCTGGTGCGATACGCTGCAATTTAGGTATGATCCGATTAGTCGACTAATCGCAAAAATAATCGGTGACTAGTCGATTATCAAAATAATCGTTTGTGGCAGCCCTAATATTTACCAGGCATGGAGGATCAAAATGATGCATTTGGTGGCATTATGGGAAATGTTGGATCCAGTGTTTTTGATGCTTGACCCGTACTGGGGACTAAAAGTCAGATTTCCTCTGCCTCTACTGCTTCAATTTTGACCTCTCTGTTTTTAATCTGTCTTTTATGAGTGCTCAACTTTAAGGAGGTGCAATATTGAATCGTTGGAGGTTCATCCTCTGTGGAGCATGAATGTGCTCAATAAATAATATAATATAACAATATGCACACAAGAAATTATGACATTTTATTGTGTGCAAGTGGAAATTTCAGCTCATAAAAAGGCAAAATTTGATATAAATTTTATATTCAGGTTAATTAGTCAGCTGTGAGACACTTACTATACTCTCTTGTACTTGCATGCAATCAAATTTCCCCGCTCTCCTCACTTCTCGTTTTCCAGCACTGGAGGAAATAATTATCTACTAATCCCGTCTGTTCTTTTTTGAGCTGTATCCAGTTAATAACAAGGAAGCAAAAACTCTATTATTGTGAACATTTTTAACTAACTTCACACTTGAGCTGCGAAGTTACACATGACTCCCACAATCCCCTTCTCAGAAAAAACTATATGTCACTGCCACAAATAGGCCGTCTGAACTGCGCACGATTTGGACTCCTTCTCATTCAGATTCTTGCGAAACAGGGAGGAGGCTTTGTGAGAAAGAGTGAGGGTGGTGAAAAGCCCTGAGGGAGGGTGACAGTCGGCCGAGGTTATAGTAGTTTTCCATACGGTAGTAATGGGCTGGGCGGGATCTGGTCACTGATGAATGAGTTAAACCCTGTTTTCTGCCCTAACACCTCTCATGTGCGTTCTTTCTCTAAGGAAATGATTAGATAAAGATTCTGAGCACAACAACACCGGCTTCCTGTAATAAGCAAC
This sequence comes from Macquaria australasica, assembly GCA_005408345.1. Lineage (NCBI taxonomy): Eukaryota > Metazoa > Chordata > Actinopteri > Centrarchiformes > Percichthyidae > Macquaria > Macquaria australasica. The sequence goes on along the minus strand of SEMN01000426.1, from coordinate 278,063 downwards.
AGAGCCAATACTAATCATTCTGTGATAATATTCTCAAGGCTGCAAAGCGTCCATCGCCTCAGGTGCTACTTCAACTACAGCTGATGAGAGAGCAGGTACAATAAGCAATGCAAGACACATTTACCTCCAATTTCTTCGATGCTAAAACACATTCAATGTATGTTCATGGTATGAGGGCTGTGAGCAAAGCACATGTGTAGCTGCTGGTCTAATGTGTGAGCACAGAACATTGAAAGGGTTTATCATGAAAATCTAATCATGGCTGAGAGCGAAAGATGTTCCTGCAGTGCTGTATCTTAAATGGGATTTCTACAAGCCTCAAATGCAATAAAGCTGATTCGTTTAATCATGTTTAAATGAGGCTCTCTTTATCAAAGACGCACATCTAAGCTCTCTAAGGAGGCCCTCTGTATAGGCCTCCAGAGAAGGGGGTGGGGGGGTGGGGAGGGTCACGCTGTACAGCAGATAAAGCAAAAACAAAAAAACAAAACTAAATCAAAGCATTGTTTGGAATAACCTCCGCACTAAATACCATGCTAAATTGAACAAACCTGCAATTTTTCAAGACTTGATAAAATCAGAAGTGAACGAATACAAGCGTTTATGACATTTGAGTCTCATGAAATATTATTTCATTAGAGAATTAATGGTGACATTTAGATGACATTTCTACATGAATACACATGGCAGGCACGTACGTGTGCAAGGTAACCTGGCTTTGCAATACTGAGCCTATCCAATTGTTCCTCCCTGACAGACAAGTTAAACAAATCCCATAAATAAATAAATAAATAACAAATAAATCTCAAAGAGAAATTCAAACCAGGTCACAGCCTTCTGTCAACCCACCACACAGTCCACACACCAAGATTTACCATGGCAAAACCTTGTACCAAACTATGTAGGATAGCAACACAATGCAGTGTTGAACAAAAGACAAGCAAACAGTTCTTAAAGGTATAACAGGGCATGCATTTCTGTTGTGAGTATAATCAACACTAAGAATATCCTTTGAGAGCTGTTATGTGTACTGTACAGCTGTGTTTATTCTGTAGGCGTTGTGGCTGCAGATGACTGGTGTGGCAGTGGAGCCCTGCTGGCAGCAGAGCCAGAGGACTGTGAATTTGGGCCAACTAGCACCAGGCTGGCGCTGCCTGATAACAGCCCAACACAGAGGGAAGCAATCGGGGGCAATAGAGCAGCGTTCAACACCAACCTGGCTGCTAAAGGCATGCACAGCTTCACACTAAACCAAACATATGATACATGTAACATATGGCTCCAAGTGATGATATGACTGCTTGGCGATATAACAGACACACGCATACAGTAATAGTTGGCAGAAGCCGTGGAAACATTTACAGTGTTTTGTTTTGCTAGCCTGCTGGCTAGTTAGCTAGCTAGCTAACAGTATGTTCCACCTAAGCAGACTTTTGGAGTTAAGACTAAGGCTAAACACAAAACAATGTCACCATATTTACTCAACAGTCTAAAATCCCCTAAAAGAAAGCCCCCAAAACAGAGCTAAAATGGGTCAGGTGGCCAAAATCACGACACCGAATGAATGCTAATGTTGGTCTGTGTCTGCTGAATGTGTTTGCCAACACGTTAGCTTGTTTCTTCTGCCCGCAAGCAGCTAAAAATGCAGCTAAAGTTGGCAATATCCTAAAATGGAGCTGTACGTATGTGGTCTTGCTACTCCATACAATGTTAGCCTGTTTGAACAAACGTGTCATAGTTTTGAGGTTATATGTTCTGGGATAAATAAAGTTGAGTATTGGGATGCAGTAGTAGTAATTAGGTATTACATAGCCAGTTCCTCAAAACTACATTAATTTAGTAAATGTAGGTAATTTCCTACCTTCTTCCATTTTATTTTACAACACCTCAAACTTATTGAGATACGCCTTTTGTTTGAATTAGGCCAATATTGAAGAACAACACTGTAATCTCATTGACGCTAATGATTGGGGACATAATTGCAAAGACAGCATATGAATGAGCATAGCTTTATCTACAAGACTTCCTTTGCAGTTCTTAAAATAATTAGATTAAGAACTTTTTCTTAACTTTTTTCCACAGTCTCTGAAGAGGACATATAATGGATGAAATTTCCTTTGTTGTGAAATTAAATACATTTTTTTTCCATCTTGCAACTTAATTTGGTGGCCAGGGACAGAACAGAACCTTTCTTATGAACACCTTTGGCCCTAATAAAAAAGGTTGTGATTATGACATGCTTTTCAATTATTTGTGCAGTCCTCGTCTCAGCCTCATGTTTTAGTAATTACACTCCTTCATGCCAGTGCTGCACTGTCACCGTCTCTACAGAGACAGTGAATGTAAAAACATCATCTTGCAGACAGATCAGTGTGTCACACCATTTCACACTGACCATTGAGGCATGTTTGTCACAGTACTGTACCTCAGCCATACCCTGCCATGTTGCTGTGCCACTTGCCACCTGTACCCTGGGGCATTTCTCCACCTCCTCTTTAATCCCTGCGCTGGGTGGCAGCCGTGTTAGCACTGTGTGGGAACAGACTGGAGCTGCATACAATAGACTCCCTGTGGTGGCCAAACGTCTTGTGCACAGCTTGGTTTCAAGTCCCACAGAGTTGTGGTACATGTGTAGGAAGAGACGGGTCAGAGTTGGAGATTTCAATCGCTTGTTTACCAACTGTTCCCTGCCAGCTTCAGTTAGGCCTCTGGAAAAGTCTATGGGGGACGTTGAAATAATGGCTTGCTGTCACTCAAAAGCAACCGTGGGAGAAGCAGGAGCATTATTATGAAAGACAGCCCAGGATATGGAGCCTCAGATTTCAACAAGCTTCATTTTCCGAAATTTGGACAGGGAGCTATTTCACAATGACTAATAGGCTTTCACAGGCAAGCCAAAGCACGGCAACTTTTCCGTACTGTCTGCCACCTAGACTACGTGCTATGTCTCCTCTATGAAAAAGGACTGAGGCTGAAAGTTAGGCCTCTACCTGCCCTTAGGAAGCGGATAACTGCACCTATAGGATAAGGTAATTCATTCTAAGCTGACAAACCCAGTGAAGCTACAGGTACAGACCCCACTGGGCCCAGAATGAGCAATGAGCAATGAGCAATGAGCCATAACCAAACAATAGAAAGTAATGGAAATCTCTTGTACTGCCATGTCCCTCTGTAACATCGTTAGGCCAACATCTCCGTGGTACGGGATCACTCGATCATTGGGACATAATCAAGATAACTGCAGATTTCTTGAAATTCTTCCCGATTCGTTTTTGAGCAAACGACAATAGCAGATAGTAAATTTTACTTCTTGCGGGAACGGTAACAAACAGTAGATAAGTAAAAGTAGACAAATAACATCATCCACATGATGTACATCATATGCAGAGACATGGTATTATATTAACTCAACGCCCCTAATGTAATTAACTATATTAATATGAAGTTAGGTGGTGTGAATGTGAGTGTGAATGTTTCTCTGTCTCTATGTGTCAGCCCTGTGATTGACTGGCGACCTGTCCAGGGTGTACCCTGCCTCTCGCCCAATGTCAGCTGGGATCGGCTCCAGTCCGCCGCAACCCTCTAAGGATAAGCGGTTATAGCGGATGGATGGATGGAATATAAAGTTGGCTGAGTTCTGAGTGTGTGTCCCACATAAAAAAAACTGTGTAGAAATACAGAACCTTGGTTAGTGACTTAACTTGTTCACAAGTGCACTCATGTAACGTTACCGCTCATCGTTTTTTCGCTTGTAGCCCAGTAGAACAACCGGACCTAGAGATCTTATACAAGGTAAAATTTTATGACTCACTTCTATGGATGTGTCTGCTCCATTGTGGTAATTTCCCTGGTGACCAAGTGACTCTGAAGTACACTGAGCTAAGTATTAAAACGTTTGTGTTCTCTCGAAAAGCTTTTGTGAAATCAAAACTTAAAAAGTAATGCAAACGTTTTTCAAGTTTTCACAAAAGTTTTGCGAGGAAACGCAACAGTAGATCTTATTTTTCTTTCCTTCAATCAAAAATATTTCCCTCCAAGGCTTCGTACAGTAGATGTGCTGACTGGAATAAATGCAAAGATTTCAGAGATTTCCATTCACAGACTATTTACAGCTGAAACATCAAAAACTAAATTGAAAATTAAACTGAGCTGACAGTGAAGGAGAATGTGGTTTTGACAGACACATCTGTTGCCTCTTGGGAACAAACTGGCAAGATACCCCAGAGTCTGCAACCACAAAGTTTACATACAGGATTTTCAATCATGGAGCAAAATCCTGTTTGATGGTTTGCTTGCTGACACAAATTCATTTAAATGCTGCTGGAGATTTTGAGAAATCCAATCAGGGTTTCCTCTTTCAGATCTTCACAATAACTAAAAGTAAAGTTTGACTCAGGCACACATTAGACAAAGTGAAACTTTCCACACCGTCACAACTTTTTCTGCAAATATTTCATCTTACTTTTTCCTTCCAAACCCTTTTAGCTCCACCTGAGTGATCACCAGCCTTTCCGATTCTGACACAGCCAGATGATCTGATCTTTTAATCTCCTTAAAAGATTGCAGCAGGCAGTCTTCCATATAAATCACACTGAGCTGCTATTATACCAGGATTTCTCCTGTGTGAAAAATCTAACTACACAGCCTACAACAAAGGACATAATCTACAGCACAGGCGTGGCCAGTTGTGTGACTGTGACACCACATGCGTTCTTTGAACCTATGTATGCTTTCAGTTACATGATGTTATCTCAGCTACCAGATTGCACACTGTGAAGTACAATGTCCCTACATAAAATGTTCACAGCCAGTCGTATCTATTATAATACAGCTGTATTTGGGTATCCTAGGAAGTTTTATTAAAAGTCAGCTACGTTGTGGTTTTCTTTCCAAGTGCAAATGTCCAGCTGTTTGATGGAAGTGCCTGGTGTGATAATGACACTGTGCTGCTATGAGAACAAATATGTGCTATAATGAAGGCTTGGAGAACATAAAGGGAACAAACTGAGCAATGAAGAGAAATGTACAGGTTGAGAATTTGTCCCGCTGACTAAACAACACTGTGGTGAGTCGCCGCAGAAAGCTACAACGTGAAGCTGTTGCACCTGACACCAGTTTGGTGCTACATGTTATACTGTTAGCTCTCGATGATCGCTTTTCCATTGCCGCATCTCTGATCCCATATCCATCTCACAGCCCCGACAATGACCACAGTTGTTCCAGGCCTCTAAGTGATGCTGTGTGTCTAACCAATCCACAGCTCTGCTCCACTTTTTCATTTCTCCCTCCCTCTACCTGGGTGTCTTCATGCGTCTACCAACAGCAGACATTGCTTACCCTTGATATTTCCACTAGCAGATCAATGAGCAGGCGCAGACCCGCAAAGCTGCGATCAAAGAACACGGCTTTCTGTCGCTTTTAATGATGCTTGGCAGAGCTCACTGATCGTTGACCATTCATAGAGGCTTCAACATGTGGGCAAAAACCGAGCCAGCAGCACCCCCCCATGTGGCACTGAAGACAACACCAGAAATATCCTCCTCTGATGCCAGAAACAGACCAACAGGCTGAACTACAGAAAGCCACAGTGTTGGTGAAAACTGTTCCTACTCTCCTGCCCCTGCTTTTCTTAAAATGATTGAAAACATCCAACAAAAAAAAGCCACAAATTAGCATTTCAATACCAAGCATCTAGTGAGCATTAGTCAGTCCCAAGAGGAGGACTTGTAATATATTACAAACACACTGAGCCAAGTGTATTCTGTGCCTTTTCACATCCTCCAAATATTGTTTCCTACTGCCATCTAGTGTCCATACCAGGAACAACAGCTCTTTATTCACCAGTGCTGTGTCGTAATTACAACAATTACAACAAAAATATTACATTAGTTAATCATTAATTAACAAAAGGAGATCACATAGAATAGTCTAAATGTGTGTGATTTGGCTAAAGAGATAGTTCAGAGATAAAGTAGTTTTGGGGAATTGTACTGTTTTTCCCAGAATCAGAAACTAATAAATGCCTTAGGACAGTCTGTGTTGTGTCAAACAATATAAGGCTATCTTGGCTCAATTGTTGAGTGTCTATGGGATCAAATAACATAATCATTATCCCATAGGCATCCAGGAATTGAGCGAAACTAAGCAAGTAAACTAAAGGGGGGGTGAGGAGGCGCCTTTTTCCAAGCTTTGTCTGAGGGGAGGCCCACAGTGTCAGACTTTGAAAACCCCTGCCTTAGTGCATACTTCTTGTATACAGTGTGCACTACATACTGATCTTTTAAGTGTTTTTTAGAATATAAGAAATCAATATACTTTACAGTTTTATACAAACAAGAAATAATACAACACGACACGCATCATCAGACTGCAACTTTAGAAGGCCACTGTCAATTAAACTAACAAAAAAAAGCGTAATGTTTTATTATTTCTGCAGCTATGAGTAGTGCCTACATGTCCTTTGTGCAGTATGAGCTGCCCCTCAAGCCACAACTCAAAACGCTTCTTTAACAGCAGACATTAGGCAAAGCACAAGTGTAAATAATAAAAACAATGATGGCTGAATTCCATTTAGCTGCTTCAGTTCCTGGTATCAGGATCCTGGTATTGTGCATGCTGGCTTACTGGGACACTTGAATCAATTTTGTTACTTCCTTACCCTGCCTGCTGCGCCGCTCAGCCCCGAGCCCATTTGTTCCTACTGAAGATTTAAATCTTTAAAAAATGGGTCACAAATAAATTGTTTCTTTAAAAAATAAAAATAAAAAAAATCAGTAATTAATTTCCTAAAAGAGTTGGGCACCGTTGTTTTCAGCCAATGTTACTCAAACAGGATTAAAAAGTGCATTTATTGGGGACTATTTTCAGTTGTGGATTAATACACATTTTGTGCTCTAGTACAGCAGCAGGACGGTGTGTGTGGGACCGATTTCAAATAAAGTACAGTGTATGTTCATGGTAATGAAGCAACATGTCACCCAGTGCAACCATGTGGCTTACTGATGTGTTTAATAGTTTTAGGAATAAGCTTTCTCAAGCAATACTTCTTAGTAGGATCAATTCATTGGTGGTTTTGTTCTTTTCATTGGATTTGTTGACAGTAACAAAAATATAGACTATAATATTAGGCACCAGCAAATTTTATGTTTAAACCTCATTATCTTCTCAGAAATCTTTAAACTGATGCAAGATGTCTGGAGATAAAAACTGACTAACCCTTTCAACAACATCAAACTTTTGATGGAAAAAGGACTAAATCTGCTCTAACACACACACACACACACACACACACACACGCACGCACGCACACAGAAGACTGATAACGTGTGTGAAGCAGACACTAGCAGCTTTTCTCCTGTTGAAACGGCAACTGTGTCAGCTTGGTACGCCCCCGCCCCGCAGATTTCTTGACATATCCATTTATACAGTGAAAGGGGGCATTGTGCTGAAACCAAGTGTAGGTCGAAAGAACGAGTTAAGCCGGTTAGAAGACAACATCGATTAAAAGGCATTAGCATTTGACTTTGCATAAATCAACCATTAAAAACATGCTTTACATTCACATTTCAGGGCAAGATAAAATCAACATGCACCACTTTAAGGATCATTAAAACACACAAAACACATTTGGTTTGAAAGCTAATATCAAACTGCAAAAACAATAGCAAGTTAGGACAAATAGAACTAAAAGAAGTGGCTTAAAATTACACTATCAACAACTATCAACAGATTATTCTACTGTAAATCACTGATAACTAATAACTAGTCTATGTGAGTTCGGAGTGCATGAGCTGTCATTTCATATAAATGAAAGCACAACTAATACATGCAAAATCACACTCACACAGGTTTTCAATGAAAGCTGAGCTTTCATTTGTTCCGAGGGTTTGAAGTGCAACATGCATTGAAAGCATCACAGCAGTGGCCACAACGGACAGACAGTAAATGTGTAAAAAAAAAATGTGGAGGCAACAACAGGACTACATGCGAGTGAAATGGGACTCATGCTACATCCAAACGCGTGGTGAATGCCGTTAGTCATCGGTTAGTGCTGGCTGGGCTGGAGGGAGAGCCATACTGGGTCATCATGCACGACAAACACAGAGATGGAGAGGTGGAGGCAGATGAACTACAGCTGATGTTTCATGCCAGACACAGTAAGTTCTGTACGTACCCAGAAAGAGCCTCTTAGGGATTCTGATCTCCTCGTCCTTACTGTCTGTCGCTACAGACAAAAAAAAAAAAAAAGGAAAAAAAAAAAAAAAAGGGAAAGGAAGGGGAAATAAAAAGAGCTTGGTTTTCTTCATTTTTTTTTTTCAGCAAAGCCAGAGGTGACCCATGATGTGTCAGGTTACTGAACTTGGGCGTGACTTTGTAACACTGTGTGATAGTTGGTCAGACATTTCATCGTGAGTAATTACTGACACCGCAAAACTACTGATTGTGTGATTAGTTATATCACTCATTACAGAGTTTGTTCTTGCACCTTAAAAGGCCCTATGGACATATTTTCTCAATCAGCTTCTTACTACAAGTGATGTGGTCCTACATAAAGACACAATACTCTGTCAAAGTTAGACAGGTTTTGGTTATTTCAGAAGAAAGATTTCAGTATTAGTGGTTTTGTCTGCAATTTTCTTAATTGTTTGATGTGGGCAGGGCTCAGTTGAAAACAGGTGATGTCACATATTTTTCTTCACCAATCAAAACTAAGGCTGTTTGCTTTTGTTGGCCAGGTCACTGTCAGTTAATCAAATCACACCTACAGTCCTGATAAAGCAGATGAGCTTCAGTTTTTGAGTGTTAAAATATAATATAATATCTTAATTCTTTGATTGTTCCTTATTAAGTCATGAGTATTTAATGTTAACAAGAAAAACATAAGATTTGAAAGCACGTTTACAGGGAAATAGCAATAGTTTGACATTCACTGATACACTCATTCACTTCTGCTGGTTGCCTGGCAACCTCGCATTGACTTCAAGAAGTTGCTGCTCCCGGCCAAGAAATAGCCTGCACCCTAACCCCCTGTAAAACTACAACATGTTGTTTTTACATTTTACACGATTTTGTCTGGATTTAACAACCAAGATATAACGTGATAATCAGTGACCTTTTTACGGTGGCCCTGAAGGGCAAAACACAACGGCAAAATAGAAAACACAACTGCAATTCACAAAACACAACAACAAATTGCAAAACACAGCAGCACTGGTGAAGCATGGCTTATGCCTCCCATGCGCGAGGGTCCGTGCTGCAAAAATGACGTTGCGCTGCTTGGTCGCGCATCTCTGAATTTTACACGACGCTCCCCGAGCGTTTCATTTCAACATGGATGCCTTCGAAGCTGGAGTGGCTGAGCAGGTACGCCTTTACAAGCACCTCTACGACCCTTCCATGAGAGACCACAGGGACAGCCAAACGATTCTGAACTCATGGAGAGAGATTGCCACCACATTTAATAGATAAAGACAGTTAAATTCTTCCTCAGCTACAATGAGCCATGCTGGTTTATCACGACGTTCCGGTAGTAAGAAGATAGATTTCTGATTTGCTATCGTGTTTTCTGTTTTGTTGTTGTGTTTTGCACTTCAGGGCCACCGTAGATATTTTTACCTTCAGACAGAGCCAGGCTAGCTCTTTACCTCTGCTTTCAGTCTTTGTGCTAAGCTAACTGGCTGCTAGCTGTAGCTATATATTTCCAGACAGATATAAGATTGGTAACAATCTTCTCGTCTAAATCTCGGCAAGAAAGCGATTAAGCATATTTCTGGAAAAATGTCAAATGTCCTAATGTCCTTTAAGTCGAGCTTTTGCAGCTCAACTTTTCTGGAAGTTTTGAACTGTCTGACCGGGACTTTTTTCTACTAACAAAAATGTGAGCCATCATGACTGCTTTGTACAAAATGCAAACAACAACATGTATAAAGAAAGAAACTCAGCTGCATAGTAGACAATTCAACAATCTGTGAAGTCAGTCTAGAAGCTGTCTGGAAAATACATCGTTTAATGCTGGACATTTCTCCTGACTCACACTGGTGTTCAAGATGGCTGACTGGCCTACGGCTCCAGGCTTTCCTCTCTGAATGGAGACTACAGTATTTTAGTGCTTCCTGTGCTGGATTACACAGTTTCCATTCAGCTACTCTGTATTTTGTCATCCGACACTGAGCCTACGGACATTATCACTCATTATTCTCGTGTCCTCCCCTCCCCTATCTTCAGACTGCCACAGGGACAGGAGCCACAGCTGATCACCCAATCCTGGAGCAGGAATACACAGTAAGGCCTAGATGGGAAACTCCAGCATTGCACACAAAACGTGATACAGGCTTTAAACACACATGACTTAGGAAACTTAGAAAGAAGAGACGTCTTCTTTGTCCATTTGTGTACAAAAGGATGTAGATCAAAAAACAGGATCCAATGTGTCAGCATGTAGGGTACTGAATACCTTATAGGGCTGTTAAGAAAGACATGCTGTGGGTTTTACCTCTGTTTAAAGTTTCAGTTAACTTTATTGCAAAGTAGGCTGCAGTAGGCTTTGAACTGTGGACATTTTAGATTTTATTATTATTTCTTTCCATCTCAGTTGCTTCTTAAGGGCACATAATGCTCAGATACATTTGGATAAATTCTTAACATCCAATTTGCAACTAGTATTAACAGAATAGTAAATAAAGTGCCCTTCTAAATCTCTAAATGTACTACCTCTACTATTAGAAGATTTTTGATCATTTATATTAATATTGGACCAATAAATTAGGCATCTATCAACTTTTTTAGACAGGTACCTCTCTACTAAATTGAACAGTGGAAATGGTAATAAATATTTTTGCATAAACAAATGTGATGCTTTCAAGCTTAAACTTCAGATGGATATGATCATTTTAAACAACTACACACCTGCTAATGTACAAGTATTGAGGTGCAATAGGAAACCAGTGTTTTTCCTTCAGAAGGCTGATTAACAAACACATTGTGCACATCCTGTCATAGGCATCAATCATCAGTGTAGCTATGTCGAAAAGTTCCCTCCTGATTGTAGTTTGTAACACTTTGTGCAAGTGTTGAAGCAGGTTTAGGCTAACTGGATAATTCAAACATTAGTAAGGAGTGGCCCTGTAGTCACTCACACTGGGAGGTAAGGACACCTGTTAACACCATGCTCAAACACCCTCATGCACATTCATTCACACACTCTGACATTTCTCTCAAATATCTGCCTGCACACACATCCACTCCCGCATGCTCGGCCCGCAGATATTTTTATACTCTCACACACAATCACATCTCTATCTCACATTCTCCCACATACACTCCCACACACACTCGCTCTTTCAAGCACGCAACATTGGAAGCGGGACTTAAAAGCACACACACTTTCTCACACAGTGTTGATGCAACTGAGCTTTATCAGCACTGTAAAGAGGCACTGCAGAGGGCTTCTGACCTATGAAGGAGCGTCTTTTGGTGTTGAGTTCAGTGGCCATGCGGACGTTGGTGCACAGGTTCAGCATGATGAGCATGGTGGCGATCATGATGATGCTCTGCCACAGCAGCAGCGTCTCGAAGTAGCGGCCAAATCTGATGGAGAAAAACAAAAGAATGCATGAATTTACTATGTAAGATGTAGCAGGCATGAAATACAGTCAACACTTTACCACCAGGAATACATGCTCGCTTTTCTACTTCTCTTACAGTATCTGTGCTGCGGCAAAGGCACTCTCACTAAAATGATGATACTTGGTTGCAGCAGCTTGCAAAATGCTTTTTAACCTCTAGGAAGATATCAGAGGAAATCAATTTGTTTGTTTACACCTGCAAAAATTGATCCCAGTGGGGCCCACTGTACAGATCTCTTTCTCAAATACCCACAAAGTACCTGCCACATTAGATTAGTTTGCCAAACAATAGTTACATGGAAACTGCTCAGAGTAGGTTCTTAAAAATAGTTGTAGTAGAATGCAGTTTGGTGTAAGAAAATTTGCACTTAAACAGAAGCTCTTCAGACCCCTTGTTTGTCAGGTCACGTCTTTGCATACCTGGTTAGTACTCCAGTTTAACTTTAAGATAAATTTAAGACGTTTTATTAATAATTTGAAACCTCTATTTAATTTGGCATACATCCAATCCACCAGCAGCTGTTGTTCAGCGGTAACTTTTGTAAGTGGTGCATCTGTTGGTCATAATTTGTGTCCACCACTTCAGTAGGTGGCTGCAACAAATGAGGACCAAATTTGAAGATGCAATGTAAGGGAAGCTCCTAAGACGATCTCTTTTAAGCCGAATTTTAGAGAATATCCCATTGATTCTTGAATCATGCTAAGTCTTGCTCCATAAGTTATATACTTTGGCTTATAAGCAAAAGAGTATTAAACTGACCACATTTTGAATGAAGGTTTGTCATCATACAACAGAAGCTGGTCTGGTGTGCGAGAAGAGACAGTTACCTGAAGAGTATCCGTAGGATGTTCGCCACCAGGAGGACCAGGCACACATAGGTGGAGAACCCCTCCGCATTCTGGGTCCGGCGGATGTCTCTGTACTGGGGGATGTAGGGCACCACCCCACCAAACACCATGGCACCAGCAGCGACCCACGACACCAGCTTGTTAAACACGGTCACAATCTGGTCAAACACCTCATCTTCCATGTTCGGCTGCTCTCCAGTCCAACACCTGGGCAAGAAGCTGCGGCGCGATGTCAGCTGGCTGCCACCGGCTCAGTGGAGACTTATGAGGCGTTTATCCTCCTCTGGGTCCTTGCAACGACTTTGACTGTGTAGAAAGAGCAACATCCGTGTTGTCCATGCATAGTCCCTACGCGGGTTACACAGACAAAGCAGCAGCTACTGCCACGCCATCACAAGCAGCGACACAGAAACGCCGAGCCGGGGGCTAACGTTACAGTACTAACCGAGATCAACGGACTATGTTAGCTCACAAACGGCAGCGGAGGAGGAGGCTGTAGCTGATAATCTGCTCAATACGTCCAATTTCTCCGATTCAACACTCCTGTTGACGCTAGCCGGCGTTGTTTGAAAAGCTGCGCTAAACTCAGAAGTGGAAACCCCCACGGTTCCGGAAACGGTATAAACCACCCTTGGAATTCGCAGGAAACTTAAAACAGAGTTATATTTTTGTACAGGGTCCTATATTACAATCGTTTCTTCACTGACTAGCCCATATGCTGTGTGTTTTTATTATATCGTCAAACTCACACTTCCTGAAACGTCACGCGTTAAGACAAAGATGCTCGACTCAATCGAGATAGTTCACTCGCCACCTCATGCTGTCGTGTTAGTGGCCAGAGGCTCTAGACAAGGATTTCTAAACTTGCAGCTTGGAAGAGTATGGCTGTACATGATTACTTCTTTATCTTTGTCTTTCAAACAGAATTATATCACCAGCGATACACTGTATTGAATATGAGCTTAAATATTGTCCTCTTGTTAGCTAGTTTAACTAATTTGTCAGCATTTCCTGAGTGCACCAACTCCACTGGTGCAAATGCCAAACCTGGCTCTTGCCTTAATTTACGTAATACGCCGTTTTAATGGAAGACAATTTTGACACGTCACACTAGGAAAAGCACAGGTGCAAATAATAAAATGAATGCTGGCTGAATTCCATTTAGCTGCTTCAGTTTCAGGGTCCTGGTGTTGTCCATGCCGGCTCACTGTCACACTGTCATGTCTCCCTGGGGCACCAAAATAGAACTTGACCACTGTTAAAGTTATTAGTATTGTGCTTTTCCTACTATGACAAGTCAAAATGTCTGCACTGAAGAAGGCCTATCTCTGTATTATATTTGTATTTATGTTTAAACACATTAATATAGTGTAATATATAATATATTAACATAATGATAGTGCTTTACTAAAATTAAAAGGTAATACTTTCAAACAGTCCTCCTGCAGACCAAGGCTGGATTACCAAACAGGTAAAGTGGGTTTCTGCCCTGGGGCCCCAGACTGTCAAGGGGCCCAATGGGGCCCATAGCTCATTTTTTCCCCTGGCGCCCCCCTTCTGAGTTAATCCGGTCTGGCTGCATGCAATAAATATTGTACTGAAGAGTAAAATCCATTACATTTCTGCCTGTTTTTTTGTCCTGACAGTAGAGCTACCTCTTCTTAAATATTTCAGGTAACCTGGTTTATTTTAGGTGACTCACTGCTTATCACATCACACGCACTGCAGTCCAGATTAACAGGCCTTTCTAATTATGTTACACAGTACAAATTTAACATATTCAGCTGGCGTGAATGTAGACTGTCACTGACACAAAATCCAGATTATAAAGATTTAAAGAGGCTTAATGAAAGTTATGTAACCCTCATGGCAGACAGCCTCTTATCGCTCATCTGTCACTATGATCCAGGATAATCTCTTACATAAAAACCAAAGCTGCAGTTTGGGGAGAGGGAATTGTTCCTGCTCATCTACATCACACACAGCAGGCAGAAACACTCTAAATCCAGGTTACAAAGAGTTAATAAAAACGCTCTTCCGCCATGCAACCATGCATACAAATCACTACGGATGTCAAAGTCAAGCTAGTCAGAGTAAATCAGCATGAGACCGGAAATTTAGTACAATTCACCTTCGTAATAAAAGCCAAAAACATGTCAGTTGCGGGAAATGTCTTGGGGTGTTTCAGAGGACGAATAGAATAGGTACAAAGTATTTTATATAATTATTGCCATATCTTGTCAAGGTAACTTCAGACTTTGCAAAGCAGACACGTTTGCCAGCCTTAACATTAAATCTAATCACCAAAGTAACCACATACATACAATGAAATGTTAAATCTTTATACCAAAAATAATGAAAAATATTGTAATATGGCGTGCTTTTGTCTGTGCTTGTTTTGAGGCCCAAGACAAATTGGCATATTTATTGTAGAAACAAAATATACAACTCATCACCTCCTTGACTGACACTTAAATGTGATGTTAAAAGGTGATATAATTTTGACTTTTGTCTATGATGAACCTGTTCGATGGACATATAGCCTACTGTATATAAATTAATATGACAATTGAATTACTTATTGATGTATCAATATATTGATTAAAACTATGTTTGGGTCCGTTGGGGGTCACAGTTGTTCATTACTTCAGCAAAGAATACTCTTCAAACATATTTCTTTATTATTTCTTTGAGACTTTACTGAAGAAGAAGAAAAAAAATGTTGCAACGCTTTCATGAAGTGACCTTTATTTTGAAATGACAAACCACTACAAGCGGAAGTCGTATTGTTTTCACTCTGCCGACTCAATTTACCGCAAAGTTATGGGAGTCACAGCAAACGAATTTGAGGGGAAGCCGAGTTGGGATTTATTTTGTCGTCGTTGTCACAGCCCAGCTGAACCAAACAAACACTCACATTCATGTTGAATGGCATGACATTTGGATTCCGCGGAAATAGTTGTGTGTTGTGGAAGAAACGATGTCAAACGCGGACTGCAAAGCAGCTAAAGATATGACAGAGGCGGTACGTTTGTTTAATGTGAGCTGCATGTGTCCTGTACAATACTTTTCCTGACGTTTTTCTTTCCCTTTTAGATGGAGAAAACGATGCAGCGACTTCAAGGAAGATTCCAGACAGTCTCTGAACAGCTGGAGTCCAAAAATATCTTTTTTTTTGTTTTTGTAACCTGTTCCTGTATTTCCACCCAGCTAGTCTGTGGTCCCGACTGGAAGCGGTGTGCAGTTAGCTGAACACACCTGAGGACACTCACTAATCAAAGACACACCTGCGGTAACACGCACGGCCACTAGAGGGCGTTCAAACGCAGTTTAACGTGAGTCGACTGGCAGATACGCCACAAACCTCAATTTATATCAAGTTTAGGGAATAGTCATTTATATGGATTTATATTTTGTGTATTAGATATAAAATTGTCAAGTGCAGCTTGTATGAAAATATAAAATAAAAGTAATGAGTGTGGGGGAAAAACAAACAAGAAGACCTTTTATAAGGATGAGACTCCATTGTTTATGGATGGTGCCAGAACCTGAGAGAAAATTAAAAAACAACAAACCCGTTTTGACTTGTGATAGTAGGAAAAATCACAGGTGTTACTAAGAACATTCGCAGTGGCTCAGTCACCAATCATTTTGCGATTTGCACCTGTGCTTTAGCTACTGTCAAAATGTCCTCTGTGAAAAAGGCCTAAGGTGGACAAACATTATTAATGTCTTTAGCTTTGTAGCCGAGTCCTATTCCCCTTATGACCCTTTAATTTACACTTGCTAACAGTTACCAGGTGTGACATCTTTGGATGTGGTATATTACACATTGCTGCAAATCATTAATATAGTGTAAATCGTAATTGGTTGCTGTATTGTGCTGTAATATGTCGTTGCTGTCTGGCTCAAACTGGACAACATGTACAGTTGCTGGCAGATTTTCCCTTCACTTTTCACACTGGATGAGATGGGAACCCGCATTGACGACCTTGAAAAGAACGTGTCGGAGCTCATGACGCAGGCTGGCATGGAGGAGCAGGCCGGGTCAAAGTGACAGCAGCATGCAGCCTGCAGTCGATCTGTTGGACGAGCTCTTGCCATGTAACCTCCAAAACGGAGGGGTTCCTGCTGCTTTGCCAACAGTGATTTCACTTCACTGGTGACTTCAAAGCTCCACACATCCATCAGAAATCTTGAAATGGGACTTCTGAGTCGACATCAGCTCATATCACTTTAAAGTTTATCCAAATGTACGTGTTTTCCAAGGTGCTACCATACTGCTAACAAATCCCTGTATATCTCAGTACCATACTGTATATAAAAACTACATAAAGATGGACGATGCGTCTCCACTTCCTCCCACTGTACAAAAATGAAGCCAAAATATCTCAGATACAGGCGCTGCCATCTTGCACTGGTGATGTCATTTGGAGCCAGAGCCTGTGCCGCACTGATCGAGGTCCCGCCCATACACCTGCCTGGACCAATTGCGAGCACACCACAAGTTGGCAATCATGACGTACACTATAGCATCAAATAACTGATTCAAACCAAACTTATCAGAAAATTGAACAAACATCAGCGTGAAGAACTACCTAAAATGACAGAAACCATCTTTGAGGAAAAATGTATTTGATGTGTACTTTGACCTGTACTGCAGCCAGCCACCAGGGGGCGTTCGAGATGTTTTGGCTTCACTTTTGGAAAGCTGTCATGTCGTCCATCTTTATATACAGTCTATGCTCAGTGCTAACACTAATCGCAGGTTAAGGAGACTTGGAACAACATGCTAACACATTATTTATTTTTGTAACATTTTTAATTATTACCAAAACAAATTGTCCAATCAGATTACAGCTGATCAAGGAGCTGTAGAGATTAATTGTGAGCAAACATGATTTTCTTTACACTGATTGTTTTCTAACCAAAAAAATCTTGTTTGTACCCTCAAGGCATACAAACACATTGGATGCATTTACTACCTCATAAAGTATTTTTTTAAAACCTTTTTTTAAATGTCTTTAAACCTGCATTGTATACATGTTGTGGTCTTCTCCTCTTTTACTGCCACCAACTGTCCATATGTATGTGCATTGGTGCTCATGCAAACAGTGCAGGGCGGCGGTGATGCTTCAGTGCTTCCTTTCTTATCTCCTTTAGCATAGGGTACACTGGACCATCCTTTATGAAAGGAAAGGAGATAATGCCATCCCACAATTCCTTGCGGCAGCAACATTTAAAGCGACGGACCATTCGGCCATAATTACTTGGCCTAGTGTAAGTGCAGTGGGATCCTCTTTGCTCCGCGGTTGACTTTTCCTGAGTCCTTATGAATTCTCCTTCACATCTTTCCTCGACCTCATGACGTTTTCCATCGAGGTCAAGGAAAAGTGTTTAGGAAAAGACACGGGACGTCATTTTTTTGACTATTCGACCGCAGCCAGGGACCTGCTTGTCACAACATTGATGTTCTACGGTGCCTCAACTGGTCAAACACTTAACAGACTACCCTAAAACATGGAGGAAGGAGATATTAAAATCTTCTCACCAAAGAAAAAGTACAGCGGTATCATGTGAGCAGGCAGTCAAGCTGCTGACAGCAAAGCTAAGAAGACAGTTGAGCTACACTGTTACTTTAGCTGTTGTTCTGATGCCAAAACCCACAAGGGTATGTTCATTTTTTAAAACAAAATAAGTGTGTATAGCATGAATTTACAGTCCTTGTTTACACAGCAGATAATTTATATTATGACTTCTGTATCTGACCCAGCAGTGATCTTTGCTCATCAACATGTTTAGGTTGTCTATATATTGAAAGGCACTTTTATGTCACTTAAAATACACACAGTGGCATCTAGAATTAGTCATGACATTATTGGAAGAATGACAAACTGCCCTTTGAATAGTTTAAACTATGCAGCTCACCATATCTGGTTTTGTATAATTTGTGCGACAGTAATCTAAATAGTAGTGTTCCCCTTAGTGGTTACATCTTCATTATGTCCCCGTAAAACAGTTCAAATGCAATATATAGCGAGCTATCAAGAGGCCTTAAAACTGTATGGTGGAAGAGGTGACTGTTAGAGACAATGGGACCTGCAGACTGAAGGATATTGGATTCTATTGTTTTATTGATGACTTTAACTGACTTTGATTTCTGGGAGAATATACTGTTTATCACTTCTATGCAGTTTATTTCTGAGCATAATATATCATGTAATGTATATAACTATGTCACATCATGTGTCTTCCTTTTTCCTCTTACCTGTATAACCACTGTTTAATGCACACAGTGTTGCACTCTGATTAGCCACGAGACCACCTTAAGTTAACGTTCCACGACTGTTAATCACGGTGCACCAAAGTTAACATGCAACAGCCAAATAAAGATTTAAAAAAAAACAATTTCACTGATAATTTCTTGATGTTTTTAAACAGAAAGAAATAACAACTTCTTTATTGTTGTTATTTCCATGTCACATGGTGACAAAGATGTATCTTTGTTTACCACAATGCCAGTTTTGCCATTTTCCCTTATTTTAATAAAAAAAATAGCTGAGTCTTTGTCACTAAAAGTCATATACAGTATCAGTTGAACACAGCATTGCATTAGCCTCATTTACCCAAGACCCTTGGGACCAAGCTTATTAAGTCTGTCTACCGTAAGTTAGAGATAAGGGAGAAGTGTCAAGTAAAGGAACTTTGTAACGCACTGAAAGTCTGCTGGTTGAAACTCCAAAGCTGAAGATGTGTTTTCCATCAGTCACATATTCTGCCTCTAACAAACACAACTCTAACATAAAACCTTGGGGCTTTAAGGTTATTGATTGGAACATCCACTGACACAAACACAGACTATTTAATTAACCTCCTGGCTTTTAGGAAATTATAACGGGCATTTTTCACTATTTTCTGACATTTTATAGCGATAACGATTCATGGAGAAAATAATCAGCAGATTCGTCGATAATGAAAATAATCATTAGTTGCAGCTCTACTTTCAACCACACTTCACACCTTCTTAGCGGATGGAGTTGCTCAGCTGTCATACAGTAATATTTGGTACAGATAGACACATAATCATTCGTAGGCAGCCTAATAGATAACTCAGGAGTTACACATACTCTATCATTTATCATCATACTTTAGGCAAGTCCAACTTTTCTTTTCTCTTAATCCACTTCTCAGAAAGGTCAACGGTCACGGTCAGCACTCCTGGAGAGAACTGGTGGTCAGTGTCTTGCTCAAAGACACTTCAGCAGGATGGAAATTTTGGTTGCAATACAAGAAAATGCACAGAGGCCAAATGCCTCTTGGTGGTCATAGTGCTGCTGATATGACGCTGTATCCTACTCTAGTGGTCACACGTGCTCATTACAGTGAGTTTGTGTGTCACTGACCGTGGTCCTGAATTTTCTTTACTAAGCTTAAACCTGTATACTGTATGTGTGAACAAGGATTCATTAAACAGTAGTTTCATTCAATTGAAACTACTCTGTAACAATAAACAAAAACAGTATATGGCCAAAAGTGTTTGGACAGCCCTCATACTTTGTGTACTTTTGGTCTGGAGCTGTTTTTCATGGTTTGGGGTTAGGCACCTTAGTTCCAATCAAAGGAAATCTTAAAGCTACAGCATACAATGATATTTCAGAAAAGAGTACTTTGTGGCAACAGTTTGGTGTGCAGGAACTTGGCTGACCTGCACAGAGCTCTGACCTCAACCCCATGCAACACCTTTGGGATGAACTGGACCGCTGACTGTGAGTTAGGCCTTAACGCTCAATATCAGTGTTGGACCTCACTAACGCTGTCTGAACGTGAGCAAATCCCTGCAGCCAGGCTCCAAAACACTGTGAAGAGTCTAATAGCAGATGGGTGGAGGCTGTTTTGGCAGCACATTAATGCCCATGGTTTTGTAATGAGATTTTCATCAAATTCAGGCGTCCACTTACTTTTGGGTTGTTGTGGTTGTTGATGCATTTGCAGTGTTTGTGCTGTAGGTGTCAGTATTTATTAATGTTGGCTGCTCTCTTCTCATGTTAAGATAATGTAGAGCCACCACATCACCTGTAAGACCAGCAGAAATATGATCAATGAATAAAACTAACATTGTCGTACATGTCTTCTGTGCAAGAGAATATATGCTTGGGTTTGTGTGAAGTGAACATGCATGCTGTGTGAATGTGAATGCACCTGCGCGTGCGCGTGTGTGTGTGTGTGTAAAGAGGTGGGTACACGTGTGCATGTGCGAGTGTACTTCAAATACTGACTAGCCTCGCTGTCATGCTCGGCGAAGCCAAAGAGCAAGAACGCTGCTGACCGTGTTGCTATGGCAACCTGTGCTGAAGCAGACACTTGTCAGCTTGTGTAAGTGTATTTGTGTGTGTGTGTGTGTGTGTGTGTTTACCCATGTGTGGCTATGTATACTTGGAAGACAGCCAAGACAGGGGAGAAAGGAGAATAATTTAAAAAAAAGGGGGGGTGTTAAGCTGATGTTTTCTGTTCCTCGCACAGTGTGAGCAGCAGAGACACTTTTAGCATTGCACGATACTCCTTTAGCAGTTGGGGCGGTAAATGGAGTTCACACACTCTTCTCCCCGCGGTGGAGTGTTGAGTGGGTATGTGGAGGGCCGTGGCCGGCGGGGAGGGGAGGCTGAGAGGTTCAGCCCTGTGGCCCACGCCGGGTGCTCTCCACTGGGAGGGAGGGGCTCTAATGGCTGTCTGCATGGTTGGCACTCTGCACTGGATAGGGGGAAGCACTTCAGAGAATGTGTATGAGTGTGTGTGTGTGTGTGTGATTGCATACGGGTGTGTACACTTGTCCGCCCTATTCCTCTCCCTAATGCTACTTTTGCACACTTCACTTACGAGGTGAAACACAAAGTAAATGTCAATAGTCTAAAGTGGCTTCCTCTCTTCTCTCACTATCCACAGATCCTTGCATCATCCATCCATCTATCTATCTATCTATCTATCTATCTATCTATCTATCTATCTATCTATCTATCTATCTATCTATCTATCTATCTATCTATCTATCTATCTATCCATCCATCCATCCATCCATCCATCCATCCATCCATCCATCCATCCATCCATCCATCAAACAGCTACATGTTGGTGCAGGAGATGAGCAGAGAAAAATAAAAAGATTTGAAATGTGTGTTGTTTAAGGACATGTACAATCTCCACCCCTCCTTTATCCTTTCACACTTCTTTCCTTCCTGGATTTATCCTCCTCTCAGCTCAAACCCCCTGTCATACTTTCTCTCTCTCTTTACACTCTTTTCTCCCAATATTCTCACTCTTTTTGCCTCCATTTTCCTCTTGCCGTTATAATCTACTGACCTGGCCTGATGGGGAAAAGTGCACTGCGTAGAGGGGCTTCTATGTGCTATGTGTATCACTTTGGACGAGACTAGCCCATTCTGCAAAGTCTGGAGCATTTTTATTCATGGGAAGACATGTTTTCTGTCAAAGGAAATTAATTTAAGAGCGTTAAGAAATCTAAATGTATCACAAAGTGAAAATTGAATGAATTTACCACGTGTCATCTTACCTTAGACATTTAGGAAATGTTACAAGCTTAAATACGATACAAAACAATTATCAAACAAATGGATGAATAAGATGTCCAGATAAAGTGTCCAGCAATTTGGTCAAACCAGGTGAGATTTTCATTTAGTTTAACAGTTTTTGAAAAAAAAAAAAAAAAAAACTGTTATTTACGGACTTTATGTTGCAAGTACAAAAGATTTCTTCTAGCTGGGCCTACATTTCTGTGTGAAGATATAACATGAGAAGATGTAACATGTGCAAAGGCTTTTTAAACAATATTCAAAGTTTTGAACTTAAGATGGTTGTCAAGTGTCAAGAAAAATACCCAGAAAATGAGTAAACATTGCTGGACTTCTGCAAACAATTTTCAGAATTTTGCACCTAATCATCTATGGACAATACATTCATGCAGACATGTGGTTAACACTGTATTAGTAGTGGTATAGGTAGGAGGTAGTGGTTGTAGAGGCTCTAGATGCAGTAGCAGTAGTACAATGGTGGAAAGTAACTAAGTCCATTTACTCAAGTACTGTACTTAAAGCAGCATTAATTAATTGTTTAACCACTTGGGGACAGCGGACACAAGCTGTAAACACAACACTGATAAATTAGAAAGTTCATATAGCAAAGGAGTTAGCAAACAGTTGCATTTATATAGTACACATCCACCAGACATGGGGCAACATTAGCATTCATTTGGAGTCATGTTTCTGGCTACCTGATAAATGTCCAATATTAACTCTCCTTTTAGCTCTGTTTTCATCTCCACCATCTTCAGAGAGGCTCATTAGTGGCTAAATGCTCCACTATGTTCACCAGCTAGTCACTGACTTTGCTGGTCTGCCGTTTGGTGCTGGGCTAATAGTTTGCAATGTGTTTATCAGAGCTTTTTGGCTGAAAACTGCTGTCTGCTCTATCTGGAAATGAAGTTGATGAAAGCGGTGAGAGTGGACCAAAACAGTAAAGCCAAAACAATGAGCTGAAAGACGCACTATTGCTGTTGTGAATTGTTGCCTACGTTATGTATTTGTTATGATTCTTTTGTATACATTTGCCATTCATAGGTGGTGAGATAGTTTGACTTGAGTAAAAGTTACTTTGAGTGGTTTGTTGTTGTGCTTGTTATCTATTGGTTATGATGCTGTTGTAAACCTGTATTTGCTGTTGCACATACACAATCCCTTATACATTTTTAATCTTCACATGAAATGTTTCATAATACCTAAATGTGTACATGTGTAACATATTCATATTTGAAGCCATTAAGAGACCATGAGAGGCAGATTAAATGGATGACTGAATGGGAAAATGTCTGAGTAATAACACTCCAATAATATCAATTACATAATAATATGACACTCTGAAAGAGGCCAATCTGCATAATGAGTATGTCTACTTTTAAAACGTATAATACATATATTTTGCTGATATTACTTCTGTACTTATGTGGATTTTTGAATGCAGGACTTTCACAGGATGCTGCACACTACAAAAGGCTCCTCAAACGCTGCATCTTCTGTGGACGACTACGAGGTCAAACGCAGACAGAGCAGCTTCCATGTTGAAAGTCCTGCATCGCACGAACAGACCAAAGAGAGCAAAAACCAAGAAAGGTGCTGGGAGAGATAAGCGGTAAAAATAGACGGGCTCTCTCTTCTACAACACACATACATGCACACAAACAGGGGGACACCTGTGTGTTGCCTACCACCTGAGGCTCTTTCATTCCTGGTGTGCTTTAATCTGTGCTGTGCTCTTGCCTGCCTTTGAAGTGAAAATCCCCATCACCTTGGCCTCTCGCTCGCTCTCATTCACTCTCTCTCCACACACACAAACAAACCACAAATGACCACCACCTGTTACCTTTGTCATAGTAAATGCAGACTCGCAGCTCATCCAAGAGCCCAGCCCTCATTCACATATTGTATTCTATTCTACTGTGCCAGAGGCGGGCTGTGCCTAAATTTACCCCAGCAGTTATTTTAGGGCCTTCGTAACATACATCACCTTCTGTCTGCTGTAATAGATTTATATCTACAGGAATAGAAACTGATCTCCAACTTTGTTCTGCCACAGAAGTCTTTTCATGGCTGGAGAAAAGAGCAGTAGAGAAAAGGTCTACAGGAGAGGAGGGGAGAAATTAGAAGTGGTTGTTATATGGTTAGAACAATAGCATGTATGGTATATATGGTAAGATTTCATTTTTTATTTCATTTTATTTTATGAATTACCTACAGGATGGAAATATTATTTATCTAGATGTCATTTGTCACAAAACATAAGAAAAAGAAACCTACAGGAAAGGTTACGCTTAGAAATACACTCATTTGCTTTCTTGCCAAGAGTTAGATGAGAAGAATGAAATAGTTCACACAACCCCCTGCAAAACGACGATTTGTCATTTTTACACTTCAGTTTTTGTACGGATCAAACAAGGTGCAGGTAACCGGATTTCGTTAACTTTGGAGAGAGCCAGGCTAGCTGTCTCCCGTTTCCAGTCTTTATGCTAAGCTAAGTTAGCCGTCTGCTAGCGGTAGCTTCATTTTTGGCATGTGTGGTTTTGATCTTCTCATCTAACTCTCAGTAAGAAAGCAGAGAAGCGTATTTCCCAAAATGACAAACTTTTCCTTTGAACAAACACCAGAAAAGGAAAATAAAAAGCCAATTCCCCTTTATTCAGTTATATAGTATATTCAACATACTTCTGACTGACCAACTAACTAGCAAAAACAACAGGTTAGCTAATCAATAATCAGGTGAGCACAATCCAATTTAGCTGGATGGATGGCTTTTTAGTTAATGCTAACCAAGCAAACACTATTATGAGCTAATGTGAACACACGAACTGTTATATTAAGCTGGTTTTCAGACTTGACATTTCCTCCTAACTAAAAAACTTAAAAACTCCCAATGTCACAAATATTTGCATGCAAACTCCGAATGTATCCATGCATGTGTAAACAGATTAGATGCAGATATGCTGGGACATAGGATGTAACTGTAATGCAAGTTATGGACACATAGGGAGTTTTAATCCAAATATATGGTGACATGGTGATTTTTGAAAATTAAATTTTAGTGATGTGGGGCATTCTTTATGCACATTTAAGAACATTTGCAACATTTCATTTTGACAGTAAACATGACCATACATTTGGATAAATACTCCAAAGAGACACCAAATTACTATCCATACATCATGGTGACATGGAGTTTTCATGCAATTATTTTGAAATGTCAGCAGATACATATTACATGATTTTACTTGGTAATGCTTTAGATTACAGCCCGCAACGTACAGTGTAATTACTCCGGAGTTACAGTGTAATCTTTTGTACTTACGGTGTACCAGTACAGTACGTACCAAGTAGGTACAGGGGAACAGTTATGGAATAAGGGGATAACAATTCAAGATTTTACAAAGAATTTATACTGTAGTTTATTCTGTTATTACAGAGTATTTATGACCTGCTGAGTAACAGAGAATGTATACTGTAGTTATTATTTAACTACTGGGTACCTATTCTATTATTACAGGGTACAGTATGACCATAAAACTGAGCAAAATTCTGGACGTTTCAGGAAAGATGGAGTGATGACTTCTGCATCACTTAATAAATCTGATGGGATTTTATTTTAAAATGACCTTATTACCAACAACAGGCAAACTACATTGTTCCTTTATAATTTTGGGGTCCTTAAAATAACTACGGGGCACATCTGTGCATTTACTTCGGAACAAAGGTCCAGGGGACAGTGTGTCGTCATGGATACTGTCGGCCTCTGAAGACTGTCTCAGCTGTCGTTCACCTCACCAGCAAATTTCCTGGACGCTCATTTATGGCCTCGTGGCTCCGCCTGCCATCGGCGGACAGAATTCACCCACCATAGATATCACTCACTTGTGTTTCGTGTAACCACATGTTGACAATTTTGAAGTCCTTAAAATGTTGAAAGTCTTCTCCCTGGTAGTTGTGTTCGACCAGCATTACAGCTCCTCAAGGTTCAAGCTTACCTTTTCTCAGCTCTGTGCACGGCCTCCTTTCATCCCAGGAAATAAATACAAATATAGCAAGATAAAACAGGTATGAATCATATAGGCTATGGTTAATATATTATTCTGACAGCAAAGTGTGCCGATAATGTACTATTCTTCCTTGTTTTGAGGCAAATCAAATCGAAACAAACTGTTCTCATATTGCTCTCTGTAGTTACAGAGTAAGTTAGACATGCTGTGGTAGTTCCCCTCTTGTTACATTTAGTTACAGGGTAACTACAGGGTATAATAACTAAAGTATAAATTCTTTGTAAAATCCCGAATTGTTACCCCCTTATTCTATAACTGTTCCCCTGTACCTGCTTGGTACGTACTGTACTGGTACACCATAAGTACAAAAGATGACACTGTAACTCTGGAGTAATTACGCTGTACGTTGCGGGCTGTAATCTAAAACGTTACCTTTTACTTTTACTTAAGTAAGAGGTTTGAGTACTTTTCCACCACTCTGGGTGGCCTGATTACTTTTTGTTACACACACTTTCATGACAAATACAATCCTTTATAGTTTACCACTCCATCATATTCCATTTTTCTGACATGATTTGTCTTCTTACCTGTTCTGTTATACTTTTATTTCAAACCCAAAGTGCAATTTTTCCACTTTCCTCACGCCCAACTTCCTCTCTTTTTGAAGAGCTTTCCCCTCTCATCCCTCCATCTCTCTAATCTCTTTATCCCTCTCTGTTCATTCCTCATCATGTCTCCATTTGCCTCTCTTCGGCTCTTTCATCACTTCATTCCTCTGTCTGCATCTTTCTGTCTCACTTCCCATCTCTCCACACAACCCCACCTCACCTCTGTATTAGTGAAAAATGGGTGTGTCCTGGGGATCGGCAGCCAGCAACTGACCCCGTCTCTGTCGCCATGGAAACTGGGTCAGCTTCACGGTAGCCATGGCAGTGAAATGCGTGTGTTCTCCTGTGACAGGTATGTGTGTATCCGTGCGTGTGTCTGTGTGTGCTCACGAGCATTTTAATTAGAGATAGGTGTGTGTGTGTGTGTGTGTGTGTGGCATGTGTGTGCAGGTTGGAGGCATCCTGGAAATAGACAGGGCCAGGGAGATGAAAAGCAAGCGAGTGAACAGGTGTGTGTGTGTGTGTACATGTGTAAATCTGTGTGAGAGGTTCATATTGCCTGAGGATAATGACATCACATGGCAATCACATTATTCTAACTATAATGGTGACATTATATCATATGCCATTTCTTTATAATAATATTGACATCAGAGTAATATTGCACTATAAAAACAATGACAACATATTACATACTACACTGTTCATGATGCTGTAATCCTGCATTGTATTGAAAATATTGATATTATGATATTATTCCATTACTGACCTGAATGACAGAAGCTTCTATAACTAACCATTCGCTAAATACCTCCTCAATCAAAACTTAGCAGTAGCTAGGTATGGCAGGCCTGTCATGCTTTATGTTAAAGAGTTTGAAGGGTGCTGTATATATTTTTTCTTTTAGCAGCCCTGTTCTGCTCTGTGTTGGATTTGTGGAATTTTACACTTCAGCAACCACAGCCAGTGTTACCCGAGATAACGTACGTTTGCCAAACACATCGGTGAGTCCACATCCTAAAAGCATGAGCTCTTGTAAGGTTAAAAGTGAAAATGTACTACTAGAAAAGATGCACAAGTATGTAAGCTAAGCAGCCCAACAGGGTTATATTAGAAGGAAATAACAGTCTGACCATCTGACCTTACATTTTTCCTCATCATACTAAGACTAACTAGCTCTGCACTGCAATACAAGAACAATGCTTTTTCTTATTATTCTTATTTCCATGTCTTCTAAATAGATCATCAACTGGTGAAGACACGGACTTTTTTCCTGGGACATGTTAGCTTTAGCCTCATTCTTTTATCATGATATCATGTATGGATATCATTCTCGATTCTCCTTTTAACACAAGTCAGCTGGAAACATTAAAAAGTCAGCCAGAGACGGCTTTTTTTTCACCCAACTCATGGAGCTAACATTAGCTTAATTACAGCTGCGACAGGTGTCCTGTCAGTCGACAGAATCAACGGCTGTTTACAAAATGAGAAGCCTGCTTTGTCTACCTCGGTCTGAAATACAAAACACAAAAATTATTTATATTTAATTAAAACATTTTTTATCATTGTAAACTGCATATGTGTGAATGGAAAGCTTGACAGGCGTAGTAACAGTAACGTATGGGAGCATATGGCCTGCTTGACTGAAGAAACCTTGCAGATGCATTAAGGTGTTGAGGATCCTGCTGTTCCCTCTCCCTCACCTTCTCCCCCCGCCCCCTCCTCTCTTACTCATTACCACAGCTGATTAAGGATCTGTCAGACTGCCTCTTTCTCCTCGACCTCCCTTTTTTCTTATCCCCCTTGCTCTTCTTCTCTGTCTATGTGAAGTCACTGGAGTGGAATCATTGTCCGATTCGAGGTGATCGTCATGGTTGCCTAACCCCCCTCCTGCTTTCCCCTCACTTTATCTCTCCCTGTCTGCTCCCTTTTTTGTCCCCTTATGATTAAGCGGTTCAGTGCTCAAGGCGGTACATCCATTGGTCTGATAAAAGACAGGGTCATTAACACCAGCGAACTCCATCTACAGAGAGGTGAGAGTCGTTAGTTGTCTGTAAAAAAAAATGGCAAGGCAAAAAGTTCATACTGTAACATGAATTACCCATGAAGAAAGCCTTAGGTAATATTGTATTTTTAAGGCCAGTGCTGATGTCAGTTTTTTGGGACTGAAGGCCAGCGTTTTATACTCAATATATTTGCCTGTGACACACAAAAACCCAGGACCCACCTAAAAAATACATTTGATAAATAAACTGATGTTAGCTTTTCAAGTTATGGTTATTCATGATTTTTAAACAAAAATAATAGTTATTTACATGTATATGTATATAGTATGTGTGTCAGTGAACCCATGGATTGAATGGATGGACTCTCTGATGTGAATTCCCAGTAAGGGTGTGGTTATGCTTGTTCAGAAATAGTTCTTACGACATGTTGTCCCCCCCATCTGATGTCGTAAAGGTGTGCAGGGAGGGGGTTTCCAAAGCTATTAAACCATCCGAAAAGCAGTTCTGAGGGGGTATACTAGCCGTTTAAGAGTCTTCAGTGAAAGATGCCTTGAAGAGTAACTTAACACCAGGCTTAACTTAACATTCTCTGGTTGAAAGTTTCAAACCAGTTCTGGGTGTGGTAAGAGGAACTATGTTCTGTTGTACCTGTAACCACATGGTGATGTCACAGAGTCCTGGAGTACCTGGTCTTTCACATTCAATTCAATTCAATTCAGTTTTATTTATATAGCGCCATATCATAACAAAGTTATCTCAGGGCACTTTTTCGAATAGAGCAGGTCTAGACCGACTCTTTATATTTACAGAGACCCAACAGTTCCCACCAAGACCCAACAGTTCCCACCAGTTCCCACCAGTTCCCACATGCATTATGAGAGACGGTTTCAATGCCGGAGCTACTAAAAGCAGGTTTCACTGCAGATTTTATAGATTGACAGACATAGGAAAACACTTTCACACTGGACCGATTTCTCTAATCAGCAGATTTAAGCAGATTTGAGATTTCAGCTCATTAAAAATGACTCCTCCGCTTCTCCTGCCTTTCTAGAACAAGGAGGCTGACCTCAATCTGAATAATAAGTTGATCCTGAATGAACACCTGTCATGTCAACGACACAAACTTTTGAGCATACATGATGCATAATAACTCTTCTGCTGGTCTGATGCTACATGTACTTGCATTGCCTAAGACGAACAAAATGGCAGATGTTGACCTGGAATGGACAGGTCATCACAAGACATTTTCCCTAATCTCATTGCATCGCTACAGACAGGAGAGACAAGGAGAAGTAAAGAGGAGGGAGGGTGACGGAAAGAAAAGAAGGGTCATTAAAATAAGATATGAGAGGAATGTCATCGGTCTTCTTTGAAAGATCACTGTACTCAGACCCAGCGGCAGGTGTGAAACCTGAAAAGGCGACAATCAAAGTTGTAGTAGACTACAGGCTTGAGTAAAGTAGACTGACTAAGCCTTGTGACTTTTTGCCAGATCGATCGACAACACTGAAACACACACACACACACACACACACACACACACACACACACACACACACACACACACACACACACACACACACAGCGTTTGTACGGTGTGTTTAATCATCAGTGCTGGTAATCAGCTTCAAGGATTCCTGTCTCCTAGACACTCACTCTCTCTCTCACACACACACTACCTACAGCCAGTGAGAAGAGGAAGGAAAGGTGGGGAGGAAAAGAGAAGATGTGTTAGTATTATGGAGTAGGGAGGGCAGGAACAGGACTTAAATGAACAAAATAATAGTGAACCTATTTTTTTTTTGTTTTTATTTCACCCTTATTTAACCAGGTAAGTCCCTCTGAGATCAGAAACCTCTTTAGCGAAGGAAACCTGGCCAAGATGGCCACATAAAAAGTTGCAGACAAAACAAAACAAAATCCAGCAAACAGAACAAGAAGGAGTCTAAACTGAGCTAAGAACAAAGACAATTAACAAAGTAATTTACCATAAAATTCACAGTAGTCTTAAATTCTGTCGGAGCTATCAGATTCCTTCTTGGACTATTCCAAGTGCATAGGCAAGAAAACATGAAGGCTTTCGTTCACATCTCTGTCCATTCATTAAAGACAGACAGCAAATACACAGTATGTCTTGTAATTCGAGAGAATGATTGCAAGATTAACTCAAGATGAAGTTTAACAAAAATGCCTTTATGTTGTCTCTGCTGAATGTTGTGTTTCCCTCTTGGAGTCAACAAGTCCTCAACCTAAACAACACAATAGATCCTTTCGTCATTGCCTTCCAAAGTGGCCCACATGAGCTTTTCTGATCTGAGTTGGCAGGATGACATAGTTTTATCAGTGCTTTTTGGGGGCATTTTTTTTTTTACCTTTACTGGACAGCTGATAGAGACAGACAGAAAATGAAGGGCGAGAGAGAAACAAGGAAGTTGACACTGGACAATTCTGCAACACCCTGGATTACGGTAAATGAAATAGTTTATTTTGCTTAAGAAGCAGGAGAATTTTCTCAACCCATAAAGGAACACTCAATCCTTCAGTTTACCCGAAAAAATCAAATTAAAAATCAACAAATTTGTAACTGGAAATTGAAAATTTCACTGGACAGGAATAGTATGAAAAATTGTAATCTGAAAAGCTAGTAGCTAAAGCTGTCAGACAGATGTAAATTAAATGTACTTAGTTACATTCCACCACTGACTGATGAAGATGTAATGACTGAAAGAGCCAGTTTTGCTTAATTCTTTAAATGCAGTAACTCTGTGTTGAGATGCATCGTACTCCCAAATTTTATAAAAATCTGATTAGTGGACCGACTAACAAAAAACAAATTAATACGTCTTTAAAAAGACACACACTCCCCCAATAGTTACAATATGCAATAGTTACAGTAGCAGCATTTCTAAACTTTAGATCACATCAGCAATGTCAGACATGATGCATGTATCAACACAGGAATGGATGAATGGCGAAGCAGGGTCAAAATGGAGAGGAGAAACTAGAGGACAGGAGGAGCGGAAGTGTTAAGGGAGAATGGAAAAAGGAGGATGGGAGAAAGAGGAGAAGGGAGGGAATAGCAGCCGGAAGGAGATGGGCGGAGGAGCCGTCCTTTGTGGAGTGTGGAAAGGTCAATTAGACAGTTTACAGGCCGCCACCGCACAGAATTACACACCACACACATGCAACCTCAGACGCACACTGAGACATGAATGGAGGTTTGAATTTCATTATCAGGCTGCCAACTTGCCCATCAATTAGCATGAATAAGATTGTATCACCTCTCGCTGAGATCTGAGATCGCGGCTATGTGCTGTGATCGACACATAATGTATCTTCCGGGTCTGCTCTTATTATTATTATAACAACACACTGTAAAAAAAGAGATATCGATGTTAACAAATCATTTTTCTTCACCCGTGATACAAAAATCAGCCTGTGAAGTGATAATTCCAGTTGTTTCCACTGGAAGAGGAATTAATGTGAGAGTGATTTTAATGATATGAAGCAGCATAAAAACAGCAAAGACCTGCAGTGTCAATAGAATAAGTAGTTAAAAGAGGAGTCGAGGAAAGTACAACACGAGCAGTACCCAAGTGTAGAGATGAATGGTAGCATGGTGACAGAGGACAGGAGAGATGAAAGAGAGAAGAGAGGGATGGGGAGCATGAAGACAGGCTCGATGGGTTGTCTCCCGTGGCAACCCTCTGTTGCCGATGGACACACATACACACACTCATGAATATTCATAGAAGTAAAAGGGAGAGAGGTTCATACTATATTCATGCCATTTTCAATAAAGCATATTTCAATTAGAGGGGCAAGAGATTCATTTTATATCAATTAATGCGGTTTCAATAATACATATTTGAATTAGAGGGAGGAGAAGGGAAGGAGTGGCAGAAAGACAAATTGGAGAAAGGACATTTTTCTATAATACTTCAAGGAATAGTTCAACACTTTGGAAAATACACATATTCACTTTTTTGCCGAGAGTTAGATGAGAAAATTGATACCATTCTTGTGGTAGTACGGTAAATATGAAGCTACAGCCAGCAGCTGGTTAGCTTAGCTTAGCATAAAGACTGGAAACGGCTCTGTCCAAAGATAACAAAAGAGCTTCACATAACCCCCAGAAAAACCACAACCTGTCATTTTGTATGCATTGAACAAACATTATGAAACATGTAAACTAGTGAGCTTTGGAGGTGCTGGTTGGTGGATTTTGTTTATCTTCAGACAGTACCAAGCTAACTATTTCCCAAAACAAAACAAATAAGTGTATTTCTCAAAATGTCAAACTGTTCCTTTAAAATTATTTAATTAAGTCCTGCTCATTGTATCCTCCATGATTTCAGCTATTTACCTCCCATATTGCTGTGTACTGTTCTATACACTCAGGCTGAAACTGGTTGTTTTATGTGGTTATCTGAGTCTCTTTCAGAGTGAATGATGCTTACCTTGGATTGAAGGACACACAGGCACACACACCATAGCACCCAATAAGTGTGTGTTGCAGTGGTCCTGCAGAGTGATGGACGTTTACCTTGTGCTATGTTATGTCACTCCCAACGAGAGGCCCCAGCGGACCTTGGCTAATTAGACTGCAACACATTTTTCCTCCTTTCTGTTATAACTCAGTTTTCTGTCTCTTTCTACCATTTCTTCACTCCCCCAACACTCTTAATGTAGGCTCTAGGATGAGGTACACAATACACACACACACACACACACACACACACACACACACACACACCCTTGCACATTTACTTCTGTCAGACTGCCACAAAGACAGATAATATCACAAGACAGGATTTCTTGTCTTTCTGTCTGATTAAAAAGTGTGAAGATGTGTGTTTTACTCACTAACTTGACTATAAATTGTTAAATAAGAACAATAATAAAACTGTCTTTGATATCTCAGTATTGTTTGTGAGCAAAAATACGAACCCCCTCACACACCCAGACACACTCAATACATTTGCAACATATGTTATAACCAGCTGAGATTATGTGTCATGTACACATTAACTGAGTTATCTTACACACATCAAATTTGAGCATAAGTGAAACAACAGGGGTTGGGTTACGTGTTAACCTGAGTTCTGTTCAGTTTATCAAATCAAATCTGCTTGATTGTTCTTATAGGTATCTTATATAAACTCAGATAAAATAATAACGGACGCTATAGTCAATGGATTTTGCAAATAACAACAACAGAGTGTAAAACCATGTCAGCATGAAAGAAATCCAATACATGCACTACAGCTGAAATCATTACATAACCATGTAGGACGTTATTGGAGGCTCTGCCCTCATATGACAAGACAAAACGTTCAAAATAATTCTCCGCAGTCACAATTTCTCCCTTAAAATTACATTTGAGCCATTAAAAGACAAAGTGTAGACAGTGTTCTTTATTTCCCAGTAACACCTGGATCTTTTCTCTCTCACTTAATAGATGAAGTATGGAAATGTTAGCCATAATAGGTACGTCTGATTTCCTAGTATTCTTTGCAAGATAGCAGAAAGTGAGTCTGTGTCAGTTTGACTTACAGACATATACATACATTAACCACAGTTTATTTGCTAAAAGCACAAACTTCACTAACTACACCATACCGTAGTTGCTATGTGTAGATATTACACAGAAAGCAAGAATTTTATAAACGTTGTCAGTGAATTAACGTAATCCAGGGTTTTGCAGAATCATCCATTATCAACCTTGTTGACACGATAAGGGCCTTTAAGGTCCCCTCCAGACATGTTTTGACTACATAAGGAAATACTGTGCTTGGAATAATTTTTCACAAAAAAAGTGCAATTACATCTCCTCCTTTTCCCTGAATAAAAAAATCCAGAATGTGTGAATATGTAAATATTGTTCATTTCTAAAGTTTAACTGTTGGATGCAAGATGTCTCCTACTTCATCGAAAAGTATCTCAGTATCAGTATCTATATGTGCACTGCGGGCCTCAAGCTTTCACATCACGCTTGTGCAAGTTGCATGATTGGCTTCCTTATTCCTTAATTAATGTGGAGTATGTGTTAACAAGGGCCAAGCAGTTCATTTTTTGCCCAGGGGAACCTAGCAGGTTAATTCGGCCATGCATGATGCAGTTTAGAGCTCTTGCCAAAAAACTATTTCTCAGTGATAGCATTACTGTAGGCCTATTGGTTAAACACGTTTGTTTCCCTGTGGGCCTATGAAGTAAACTTCCCAGCCAGTTCTGTAATGTAGCCCAAATGGCCACCACATAAAAGCACAGGAGCTAAAAGACTGACCTTATAACTCCAGAAAACTATAAAATTTCTAGATAAATTAGGTGAATGTGAAGGAGAAGTAACTGGCGATGAAAGTAATGACTGTTATAATGAGCAGATATGAGGTGTATTTTCCTGTTCTAACTGCTGTTGTTTGATTTTCCTTTTACAGTATCGCCACCCTCCCGCTCTCTCGCGCGCGGAGAGGAGAGGACGCGAGGGCACAGGCGCGCGCGCGGCCACAGCTCGGGCTTTTTATTGACAAGCCGCTCCGTCGAATCAGACGACGAGGATCCACCTTTAAACACCGTCCTAGCTAATCGTCTGGCGGGGGAGGCGGCCTTTATGCAAATGTGTTGGCAAGGGAGACGCAGCGGTTCATTCATCCTCTTCCAGAGAGAGAGGTGAGTTAACGCGAAGGTTATTTTACATGAAGGAGGAACTGTTTTGGACCAAAACACTGCCGCGAGAATAGCTGAGAAGCAAACAAGAGGCTTTTGTTTTACAGCTGCGAGGAGCTCATTCTTCTGCCAAACATTACAGGGTAAGTGGAGGGCATTTTTTTATTTGTTAATGCTCTCTTTGTACCATCATGTTAATGTGTACAAGTGTTGGTCAAAAATGTGTCTGATATTCCTTTACTTACCTTTAATCCCTAACTAAGGGAAGCAATAAGTGATGAGAAAGGAAGTCATGGACTTTTTATTTTACTAGTCTGTTATCAAAGGTGTCTCACCAGGAAGGGGGAACTGAACCCATAACCCTGTCAGTGGTTACACTTATTTAGCTCTACTAATAATTCAAGTCAAGGTTTCACTATAACTGTCTTATTGAGCAGTTACAGGTTTCAGTGTCTTGCTCAAGGACATTTATGGCTGTAGAGTCAATTGAACCTGGGACCATGGTCTCCTGTTCCCAGAAAAGGGGCGCTTTGTTGACCATATGGTGGCAGCAAACATGATCATGCCTGTGTTGTGCTGGTATGTGTTCCATTTGGTGAGTCATTTTTAGAGAGTGCTCTATACATCTTGGATGGATGCATAAGCAGTTTGCTTCCACGTGGATCTGGAAATGCAGCCGGGGAAGTTGGTGCTCGAATGTCCTTCATGCTCTGGAAGCAATCAATGGATGAACAAAATAAGGCTATACCTGTGTGTCGCACCACTGAAACTGGACTCTCTGCGCTCAGTTCTGCACATGTAAAGCACAAATAAGCATGATACAAGCATGCAAACTGAATCACATATGTGTGTAGTATTTGTCTAGAGAGCATGTTTGGGAAAGAAGACTACATAGCTGCAAGTCTCACTGTTACTCACTGAGTAATTTTGAGTTGGGCTGTGTGAGTAAAGAGAGAGGGAGAGACGGGCAGAGAAATGCAGCAGGCTGAATAAGTGGTTTAGTTTTATCTGCACAATCCAGTCCTCATGTGAATGACACTAGGTCCCACACAATCAATAGGAGCATCTTCCCATGTGTGCTGTGTGTGAGCTTGTTCACATTACTGGTGGCCTTCATGCGGCTGTGCATCAAAGGGTCACACCAGATGAGTAATCGCATCATAGTTACTGACCGCGCGTGTGTCTACATATTTGTTACGCCTTGCTGGGTCTATACATAATGCATTGATCGTGTTCGTATACATTGCAAAGCAGTGTTCCAGGAAAATGGAAAGACACAAACAAATGCACATGCGCATGCACACACACACACATACACATACACATACACACCCGTGATGGGCACATTCATGACAGACAGCTGGTGGCAGTGACAGCTCAGTTTGGCTCTGCAGCCCTTTCGCTGAACAGGAGCAGATCTTTGGTGCATGATGGGTGACAGTCTATCAATAAAGATATTACAAGGTGTTGTAGCAGTATGATTGTTTGTAGCCTTTTAATTTTGCCCCCCAAAATACAGTTGCTTCTGTTGGTTTATTTCTGCCGCAACCCACTTTTACACTCTCAGCAGACAGTGTATAGTTCTCAAGAGTCAGGCTGTCTCAAGTGGTGCTTAGTATCCCATGAGTGAGCTCTTACAGTACCACAATTACGACCTTATTCAGTACCACCAATATATCCCTAAAACCATCACATTATAATCTGTTGTGCTGTTTTAATTTCCTCTATTATTTTAATGCCTTTAAATGGCCAATCGATAATTGTTCATGTACTGTATAGAGTCGAGGTTAGCTTTTACATTAGATAAATGAAATATATGCATTCTGTGTGTTTCTCAGAATCAAAAACATTAATAACTTTGATTGCTGTTGTTTAGTCCATGTATTAAAAGACCTGTCAATCACTTTGGGAGTGATATCATATTCCAATTCTGTGTTTTGAATTTTGGTGATGGAGCTACCCTTCATTTTTATTTGGATCATGGATTGCACCTCTAAGCGTTGAGAGCATATATGGCAAAATTATGCCTAATTCTAGTGCTCCATGTACACTCTAAATACACACTCTGTTGAGTTATAATCCAAACAAAGAAGATGGAGCTCTCACTAACACGTTTTAGTGTTTTCTTATTGACCTACACAGACTTTATATAAAGACAGTCTCCTATTGCTATTTTCTCCTTTATGGCATTTCAAAACAGTAACGTTGTTATTGTATATTCTCAATAAATCTTATCAGGATTTACAAAACTGAATATTGTTTAGCTTTAGAGTTTTTATACAGCAATCCACCATGGACACATGGATCATTTTGCACAAGACGAGCAACATGCTATTTCCTACAGATGCAGTAAGTTGATTGCTTGGTCATTGCGGCGACGTTCAGCAAAGTTAATACTCCCTGTTATTTACAGCAGCAGGTGGAAAGAAGCCGCAGTTACACATAACAGCTGACTGACGGATCACTGGGGGGAAAACACATGATTATAGCTACTTCCCCTGCTCTGGAAAGACCTATTGATCCATATTCTGTAGAGTACAATAATATCGGCTTGGAGCACCACTACCATTACGCTACAATTTCCTGTCTGTGCATGTGTGTTTTGTTTGTTTTTCCAGTCTCTTCTCTTCCTTTTTCCCTGTTAACAGCAGCAGATGAATGATGCTATGACACCCACAACCACCTCCCGCTTTTTGTACCTCTTCCACCACCCCCTCTCGTATTACTTCCATTTTGTCGTAAGCCTGTGGCCAGGTGTACTATGCATCTGTCTCATGCATCACCAGCTCATTGTGTGCGTGTGCTTGCATGTGTGTGTATTTGTGTGTGTGCGTGTGTGTTGTGGGGGTGGGGGGGGGGGGGGGGCAATGGCTCGCATGAGTTGTTGCCTTGTGTGTGCCTCTGACTGATTGATTCATCCATTCCTGTCACATACTTTATTACCCAGGGAGACAGATGTTAGCATTTTAAGATAGGTGTGTGTGTGTGTGTGTGTGTGCTACCAGCTCCTGGGAGCCCATGGGCCAGCTGATAGTGGTTGAGCAGCGACAAAGGAATGTTGAGTGAAGGAGTTTGGCATCACTACTGCCTAACTAATGAACACCCACAGTTATCGGTGGACACCATTGATGGAGCGTCGTCCAGTGGCTTGACAGATACAATATAGTACAATGGAAAGGTAACGTACACCAGAAACTGTGGCGAGGAACTGATCTCAGAGCTGAGACAAAACATATGAGGTCACATTTTGGCCAGGTTTAAGAGACATTTAAAAGAAAGATTGGATGGAAAAAGATATCAAACTGAATCACGCAGCACCTTTTTCTTCTTTTCCCATAATGCAGTAAAACAGCACTCAGTGTTGAGCAGTGTTGCCTTACAGCTAGAAGGTCATGGGGTTATCTGTGTGGGTTTCCTCCTAGTGCTGCAGTTTTCTCCCACAGTCCAAAAGACACGCGAGTTAGGTGAAGTGATGATACTAAAATTGTCCATAGGTGTGAGTGTGTGAACAAGGTGGTCTGTCTATACTTTATGTGATAGACTGACAATCTGCCAGGGTTCACCCTGCCTCTAGCCCAATGCATGCTGGGATAGACTCCAGTCTCCCCTGAGAGCAGGGTAAGCGGTTTAGAAGAATGGGTGGATGAACAGATGATATAATGCCCTCATATAGTCAATTACACAGATTTACAGTCGGAACAAATGGAACAAGGATTGTTACACTTGTCTCGGCAGATCATGTTCAATATTTCATTCAACAGATATTTCTCTGGGGTTTCCTTGTTTATCAAATCTAAAGGTAGCTTGTCTTAGTGTTTTTAGAATGCCACAACTGAGGTGGAATAAAAGATAAATGAACATGAGCATGATGAGGGCAGCAAGCGACACTTGCCAAAAACTAGAGTCTTAGCGATGTTGTATGTTGTTAATGCAAACTCTTGCAGCTGCTTCACAGTAAAAGCCTTCCAGCAAAGATGCCTCGAATGGCTTTTACTGTAAAACAGCTGCAAGAAGTGTTGGGTTATATTCACTGGACATAGAGCTTTTCTTTTTTACACAAGTGAAGCAGTTTGTTCTATGTGATGACACCTTTCTTTATCCTTTCCCTGTGCAATAATGTATATTTTATTATTGATAGGAGACAAAAAAACTACAAAATAAACTGACAGCAACAGATAAATGATACATATATTATTTGTCATTTATATTGTTTGTCTTTTGAACTCTGTGCTCCTTTTGATTTTTTGTGTGCATATTTAATTTTTTCGAAAGCAAGGTGCCTCCATCTTTTCCCCCATTACATTTGACATGAATACCTGTATTTATCAAGCCCTAAACCTCTGTACACAGTAAGCTAACAGATGACTGACTGTGTGGCTGGCATCTGATGTATGAGATGAGCCTCTCTGTTGGCTAAGTTATGAGAGCTGCAGCAGTAGAAACATTTGCTGAGAATTACTAAACTTTTTAAACAGAATATTATATATAAAAGTCAGGGCAAATGTTTGCAGAGTCCATTTCCATTTTGTAGACAATAAATACACAAGTTTTCAAATAGGAAAATAATGAATAAAGAGTTTGCATTGAAAAGAAAAAACTGTAAATCTACCAACAATTGAGTTATGTGCTACACTTCTTTCAACATTCAACCAGTTAACACAAATATGTTTGGCATACACAGCATACTTTAGGCTTCTACGTGTAACATAGAGTTTGTCTACAATAGTTTATTTTACCTATAAATAGGTCTACGGCAATGCTGCATCTTTATAACAAACTATCTTTCCACTAGATTATGAAACCATATCCTTTAGTGCTTTCTACACATATTCCATATACAGCCTAATGTATATTTTGCATGTGTGCTAAAGATATGGTCGTGTTTGGCAACGTCTGAAGTGCAAGTGAAGTGCATAATGAACATTATCCTGCTTATTACACAGCTACTTACTAAAGAAATACATTTTGAGACAACATATTGATTTAAAAATGATTTTATTGCTTCCGCAAAAAAAATAGATAGTTAATAGTTGGTAATAGTTAATAGTTGGTAATGGTTGGAACTGCAGCCTTGTTAACCCTAACCCCTTAGCTGTTAGAATTCATGTGAAACTGAACAATTCCTATGTAACTGGCGATCGAGTACGTTTTACCGTTTGAACAGATGCATGAAATGACTACAGCACCTGGTTTAACTGACAAAGTCTATTGACATTTTATTTTCGATTAACTTTAAACACTGCCATAGCCTATACCGTGTTCTGTTTAGCGTTTACTTCATGTCTGTCCTTCAATTTAGTTGATTTCTCTGTCATCCAGCTCTTTCTGTCTTTTAACCTGTCTTGCTTTTTCTGCACTGTTTTCTTCTTCTCTTTTTCTTTTCTTTTCTTTAATGGGAACAGTTCAGCCATTAACCAGAAATCAGGAATAGTTTCGTGCTCTCGAAATATATTACAATTAATATTAAATCTTTCATGGTGTTTTCTGATGGATGTCTGTTTGCCACAGTGTCATTGATCTGACGCTGTTAAACTTACCGGACTTCTTTCAGCG
The DNA here is from genome assembly GCA_005408345.1 of Macquaria australasica. NCBI lineage: Eukaryota > Metazoa > Chordata > Actinopteri > Centrarchiformes > Percichthyidae > Macquaria > Macquaria australasica. Next base: position 237,166 of record SEMN01000426.1, on the reverse strand, counting down.
GATTGATATGACTGGATGTGGTCCTCCAGAGTCTATCATCAGAACTGCATCCATCGCAATCGCACGGGTGTCTGTTATCCACAGCAGCGGCCTGCTATTCAGAAATAACAGACCGTTAAATGCCGTAATTGACCAATCAGAATCGAGTATTCATCAAAGCCGTGTAATAACTTAAAATAACATATATAGCAGCTTTAAACACAATGTTCTGACATTATTCTGCAGGTTCTAAGATGTTGATTTGCCACCTACCACCAGTCTGTGTTTCAGAACACATTAAATGTTCATGTCAACAAAGGATAGTGATGGGAGGATAGCTTTCAGTCCAGGAGCAGGGGCAAGGGCTACTTTCAACACACTGCACAATAAACACGCTACTACTGTGTGTGCATGTGTTTGTGTGCTTACGGGACATGGGTATATTTGTTCTAGAGCCTGTTTGTGTCTGGCGATGAAACACCTGAGCCTTACGACCAAACAACTCTCCAACCAGGGTTCATAACGTAATGTAGTGTGTGTGTTTTTTTGCACATGTGCGTGCATGCTGGCATCTTTCCACTTCTCTGCCTGAGTTTAAAGGTGTCGCTGGAATATTACTAGCCACATTTTACAAGGCTGTGCAGGTGTGATAGGGCGCAGACAGAAACAATAGCCCAACAATTAGAGCAGCACGAGTCCCCCAGACTTCAGTAAATGTGTAATAACTGCGGCACTAACTAAATGCTGAGGTTTTGGAGGTATGGGAGGTAAAGGTTAGCAGAGAGACTGATTCATAAGGGCATGCGCACACAGCCGTTTTGTCCCCCGTGTTTCTCCCCAGGCTCGACACGCCGCTGTTCTTAAATTAGAGTTTGAACTGCACAGAGGTGAGCTGCGTTTCTATAGCGATGCATCCTTCCTTCTCCAGTCACCAGAGAGATATATGGAGATCAGAATAATATGGATATCTTTCTGATAGGCAGCAACGCCTCAGCACCAACACTTCCTTTCATAACTCTGCAGTTACTTCCATAACCGTCCATTTTACACGACTTTCACCATTTATGAAGACCAATACAATACTAACTAATAATAATGTCATTATAATATTTTGGCGTAAGGGCACGTCAAGTCTCAAGTCAATCTATACAAGTCTCAAGTCAAGTCTCAAGTCCGTGGGAGCAAGTCAGTTAACAAGTATTCAAGCAAACTGCAAGTAAATTTCAGGAACAATAGCCAGTGAGACCAAGTGAGACCAAGTCCTAGACTCAAGCTGTGTGGCTGTGCAGAACCTGTGTGACGCTGTCCTATTATTTTATGTTGTTCTAGGATTTCATGAGGTCAAAAACCTGAAACTTAAACATTTTGCTTTCAAGTCTCAAGTCAAGTCAAGACTTTTGGCTGTCAACTCTCAAGTAGATTAGGTGCCACAGCAGCAGTCAAGACTCAAGTCCTCATTTCTGTGACTTAAGTCTGACTCAAATCCAAGTCTCAAGTCAAGAGATTAAAGCAAGAGCATGCAACTTTTGAAAGAAGCAATTACACGTTCTTCCTTTTACAAATGAAAAGCTGAATTCATTAGCAATAAAAAACACCCTTGCTCAAATCTATACAGTCAGGGGTTTTGCCTCACAACAACACACAACCTCATTTGGTTGTGTGTTGTATGACAAGTCGCTTATGGTGGCTTATGTTATCAAACTTCAGATAGATATTGCTGTGTAACAGCTTGTCCACACAGGAGGTGTTTCAGCCGCGTTTTTTAAGTCATCCGTCTTGCGCGTCTGATGGAACAGATACAATTCTGTTTTAATCAATCCAGCTGTCTCACATTTCACTCGTGTGCATTTTTATGCATCAAGTATATTTTCCTCTGTTTTACGCAGGTAACTACAGTGATTGTGTGTTGGACTGCTGCCAAAATGCGGGTGACCTACACTCAATACTGTGCCTGAAAGCATCCTCTGTTGACACAGATAGCTCTGCTAACGGGCTGCTTTTGCTATGCAGCCTCTGTAGACATTGTGTAACTGATACATTACTGACTGAGTTTGCTGACTTTGTGTCTCTTGTCTACTGTCCTACTGTTACATTATATTTTAGGAGGTCCGAAATACAACATTTTAATGGTTTAATCACAAAAGTAAAACAAGAAGTAAACACAGCGGACCTCAACAGTTATTGTTTCCTGCTTGTGGCGTCATTCCACTTTTCCACTCTCACTGAGCTTGCCTAATGCTGACGTCTTTAAAGAGACTCGAGAATCTTTGGAAATAAAGAGAAATGTAATTTACATTGTAATTGCCATACAGTGGCAAGTGTTATAAAAGATTAGCCAAAATCTCTCACATTTGAAAAAATTATATTGTCTCAAGTTGTATTATCATAACATTTGTAAAATAAAGTCATTAAATTCAATGTTTTTGTCATTGTCATTATACAGAACTCTTCTTTTGTAAAGCAGCACTTTTAACAACACATTTTCTTACGTCTTATTTTTAATTGGAATCCTTCATTTGGACAGAACATGATCATATCATCACAATACAATAATATTACTATTAATACTAAAGTATTGCTCAGTTCTGCTGCTATAGCACTAATAAAAAGTAACAACATTTATGCATTCTTATATACAGAAACAGCAATATAGGCATTCGAATGAAATCAGGTTGCTTCTAATAAACAGCCGGTGTAATACTCTGCTGTTCAATTCAACAATAAATATCTAATCAAATGCAGGGCATCATGTGGGATGTGAAAGACACTGGCCAATATTTAGATTTTCAATAAAAGCCCCACATCAAGCCCATATATCAGTCATCCAATTGGTCAGGTCCAGTTGGCAGAGGGACTGCTTCGATTGGCCGAAAGTATCATCAGCTGCCAGGCGGCTGTTTGGCAGCGAGCGTATTGTTCTATTTGACTTTTGATGGTTTGGTGAGCTGCCACCAAGACCATTCAGGGCGTTTTTTATCATTCACATATCAATACGCTGGCCGTCCACCTCTCATCCAGTTTTTCTATATTCTATTATTTCCCTCACACACACACACACACACACGCACACATACTTCACAGTGTAGATCATGGCAAGGGCTGGTATTGGACTGGTATCCTATTGATTGCACCCCTATTACTGCTACAGTCCATTGTACTTTTTCCACTCTCACAAAGGTTATTGCCATTGCAAACGTACAACACACACACATCCACACAGGAAATGACTACTGTATGGGAGGCCTAGCTCCCCATTTTGCTCTGTTTCCAACTCAATTACAGCTTTCGCCAGCTAATCATTTTCAGTCCCAGGGACACCAATACATTTTCCCCCCTGGGCTCCATTCAGTTAAAGCCAGAGTGCCTGAGCCTCATAATAATGACAGTGTGTGAGCCCACTGGTTTTTCAACCTTGTTTTGTTCTTAGTGTAGTCTCTTGCTGTGTGTGTGCAGAAAAAAAATTATATTGTTTTACAGTTTTTATCACATTGGTCAAGTCAGCTTTATGTGTATTTTACTTTGAATCCACTGTAGCAGAGTTAATGCTACCAGTAAAGTTGGAGTATACCTTTGCCCCTTGTATACACGCTGTATTAAAAAACAAAAAGTCAGACAAAAGATCCGCACACTGTTCTGATAATCAGCTCTGAGCAAATTTAATTTAACAGAGCAACATTTCAACCTCACAGAAATCTTCGTCAGCTATATAAAGACACAAACACACTCATCACTCAGGTGGATGTCATCTGCATGATTGAGAGTCAATCTGCTCTCCACTAACCAAGGACCAATCAGTGCAGAGCTGGATAACACTCATCTGATACTCTTATATAGGGTACAAAGCATGCCTCTATAGAAAAGGCCAATATAGAAAAAAAACATTAAGAAAAATATTATACAAGAACATATTAAATCTAATACATCACAAATTCCATTAAAAAATAAATCACATAAATCATCCAAAAGAGACAATTATCATAGAAACTACTATATAGAAAAATACCTAGACCTACCTTGTTGTCTTGATTTTCCTGTTGTAGGTATCAATACAAATTCTGACCCATTCCTAGTCTGTAGACCTATACTTGCTTTTGTTGTTTAAAACATTTTGGGCAAGTTACATATTACTATTTTCTAATTTTTTACTTTTTCTAGGTATTTTCAGAAGTGTCAGGTCCAGAAGATCACTCAGAAAACTAATTGGCCTTCATGGAAGACATTTTGACATGTCACATCAGGAAAAGCACAAGTGTAAATGGTCAAATTAAAGGTGGCTGAATTCCATTTACCTGCTTCAGTTTCAGGGTCCAGGTGTACAGATTGGCTTATTTGGACACTGGAATAAAACGGAGCCTTGTTATTAGTAAGACCTGTGATTTACTATGACGACTATGACAAGACAAAATATCTGCTGTCAAAAGGTCTGTGCAGGCCATTTTGTCTCTCTTTCTTATCAAGTACCCAATACCTGAATGCTTTAGCTCCGTGACACACTCACCTATGTTGTGATTTCAATTTAGGGCTTCAACTAATGAGTATTTTCATTGTTGCTTAATTATTTAGTCTATAAAGTATAAAAAAATAGTGAAAAATGTCCATCACAATTTCCTGGTGACGTCTTCAAATTGCTTGATTTGTCTAACCAACGGTCTAAGATGAGTTCAAGATATTCAGTGTACAGAGAAATATGGCAAATCTTCACCAGCTGGAACCAGGGAAAGGCATTTTTGCTTCATAAATGACTCCAACGTTTTATCAATTATCAAAATTGTTGATTTTGTTTGAATTGTTTGAATGATTTCTGTCATAATTGATTAATCACCTAATCATTTCTATCTCACTGATCAATAATACAGGCAGCACTCACTTTTTATTATTTCCTCTTCAATGTACCATCCGCCATCGACGACCTACCATACATCATTTGAACTTTCAGCCAAAATACAGTAATTGCTTTATTAATAGACCCACTACAGTACCTTCAGCATCATAATTTGATGCAGTAGAACAAGTGCTTTCATATCAATGACTCCCATATAGATGCACATCAGACCACTGGGGCTTACTGGCACAGATTTATCCAAAGAGCCTGATTTTATTCCATATTTTCTCGTATATCTCATATCACAAGAACACAAACCTTCACCACAACACCAGATCACAGAGTAGGTTAGGTTTAAAAGTTCCTCATACCAGTTCGGAAAAGGGGAAGACCCCGGAAAACTAGACCTAGTGACAGTGATGTCATGGGTTCCTGGAGTACACCTATACATCACTGCAGCAGGGTGAGAAGTTTAACCAGTGGAGGTCAACAAAACTCAGGGGGTGTTAAGTTCCCTTGCTGATATTTTAATAATATTTGTGATTGTTTTAATTAGTGTTTCTGTTTGTGTGGCTGAATTGTCTTGTGATGTTTATGTGTAATTTGTTCTCTGGTCTCTGTTGAATTCGATCTCAGTGAGACCTGAATAAATAAACATATCTACCTGGAATAACTGCAAAATAAGAGTGAAGTCAAACTATTCCTCCTTTCATTGTGGGCCTTCTAGAGCTGGGATAGCTGTTAGTCCTCAGATGCCGCTTTAAGAAGAACCACTGCCTTTGATGTATAGCACTCATGTCATACATTGGCCTAATAACAAGTGCCTTGAGTTTGAGATAAACTGCCATCAAAATGTAAGCTTTATTTCTACTGACTCGCACGCAAACATGTTTAACTAGTTTATCCAATCAGTTAGACTGCTGTCAAGCTGGGCTGGCAAACACACACACTCACACACACACACACACACACACACACACACACACACACAGTGACACACACGCTGCCACCCACGCATTTACAACACCTATTAGAATTTGTGTTTACTATCAGTCTGACAGCTGGAATGAACATGCGTTAAGGCCCCTTCAGACTCAATAAGATACATGTCTTTCTCTTTTGAACGCCTGTTGGGACAATTTTCTACAAGCTCTGCTTATCTGCCTGCAGCCTCCCATCTTTCTCCGTCTATCCCTCTTCATTGCCTTTTCACTCCCCGTCTCACTCCCTGTCTGTCTATTTGTCTTCTCCTTCAGAGGTGTGAATCCAGATTGAGTCATCCTCCCTCTTGCTGTGTCCTTTTGCCTCCTTTATCATTATATTTTTCATGTCAGTGTATGAGTGTCTATATGTGTAAGAATTCCACAGGCCACCTGTGTGTTATGGAACTAGTACATCCTGGTTGTCATTGGTTGAAGCTGGCACGTTTGTGTGCGTGTGTGTGTGTGTGTGTGTGTGTGTGTGCTTGGGCCTCCACCGCGTGTTGACGTGAACGGACTGTCAAAGACGTCATCATGTACAGCAACAGCATGTTGCCAGGCCAATTGATCCCATTTGGCGGGATGTGCAGAGCAGGCGTTCAGGGCTATATATTTGAGGGAAACTGCAGCATTTAGGGACTAAAGCTGTTCATATTAGCACCAGAGGGAGTGACTTTGAATGCACTGGCATTAGAAAGACTAAATGGGTTTCCCCTGGGATTTGATCCTTTGAAATTTGTAATTTGATACTGAAGCTGTTGATAGTTAAAAGATACACAGATTCAATGTTTTCTCCTGAATTTTATTATTTTCTCTGTGGAAAATTCAGAACGAGTTCCACATATACCGGTAGCCTAATAATCAAACTGAATTTCCATTTTGTATGACTTAATTTATTCAGCCTCATGTTAGCCAATTTCTGTTTAGGAGGTGGGGTTATATTGTTTTGTTTTGCCCTAACCAATCAGTAGTGAGTTACATAGCACATTGCGGTTGCTAGGAGCAGTTAACATTTTTCATGATGAATGAATCAGTTTAAAGCAGCATTATTGATTCTTTTGGCCTTCTTTTGAGTCCAATATCCACACTCCTTTTAGCTCTGCTTTTGGTCTCCACCAATTGTTGAGGGAAATATCTGACTCTTCAGCTAGAAAATGCTCCACTATGTTCACCAGCTGGTTGCTATCTTTGTCTGTCTGCTGTTTGGTGCTGGGCTGGGTAGCATGCAGTGAGTTCTTCAGAGCTTTTTTGTTGAAAATGCCATTGATGGGAGCACTGAGAGTAAACCAAAACAGTAAAGTTGTGGGCGGCAAAACCAAAACAATGAGCTGAAAAATGCTAAAACACTCCATAAACCTGAGGAGAACTGCAGAGTAGTGTGATAATTCTCTGTGGGTTCGTCACTTTGAATGACTTTCACATTGCACATTGTCATTTGATCCATTGTTCATATAAAAAATATTGATGACTGTAGCTTTAAGAGTTACTGTGTCTGTTGTAAGTCAACTTACAGTAACCTGTACAGCTGCGTTGATCTCATCCACGATTGTTCCATTTTTGATGCAATCTTTCTGCTCTTTTCATCTCTTTCATGGACGCAGCTATCCTTCTGCTTCAGGCACAGCAAGTTGACGTCCATATTCTTAAACCTGCCCACAAAGCTCTGATTAGCCAGTTGTTTTGCAGCTGGTATCGGTCAACGGTGAGCACAACACCAGAGCTTTTTAAATCATTAAAGAAACCAGGCTATATAAACAGGTCCATATTTTATGCACTCAAGTGTCTCCCTTTTCATTCTTTGTTTCTCTTAAAACAGCATGCGTTAATGCACTCAGATAAGCATCACCTTCTCCAAGGCAGGCAAAAATGAGAAAATGGAATTGGCACCAGTTCATGTGTATTCTGAATGCATCTCATTGATTCCCCAGGGATTTGACTGATTTGCTCTGAAAGGCGGCCTAAACCAAGAAGAAGAAACACCCAGAGTGGTCTCCAGATAACCTCAAACACCTGAATAATCTCCCACAATAGATTTCTGCCTCAGTAAGATGAGCAGCAGCAGAGACCTGAGCACCTGACTGGAAGACGGCATCCGACCTGGGAACGATTAGAACGAACCTACAAGGTTTCCTATTTTGCGGGCGAACTGTGTTTATTTTGATTCTTTCAGACGGGATAAGTTTCCGATGTGTTTTGCTCGCCTGGCTAGTCGCGCCTCTTGCTGTCCTCCACAGGAAACTCTATTATCTGCTACATTTGCTTCCCTAACAGAGGGATAAAACCTCATCTGCCTCAGTCAACGTCACAACTCCGTGGAGTGTGTTTGCGTGTGTGTGAGCCCAGGAGGGAAAAGCCAAAATAAACTCACGGCTTGTGGTGTGTGTGTGTCTTTGTTGATGCAGCCAGAGATTAACGGAGCTACCTGGGTGGGCACTGTCAATGATTTAGGGATATTTAAGTGTCATTCTAAATGTCTGCTGCTTGATGCAGAGAGTTATCATTTAAGACAGAGGGTGGAGATTTATTAATTGAATACTTCTAATTTAATGATGGCCTCTCAGGGGAACATGGCGCTACAGGTGTCGCTGCCACAACATGAACCCCTTATGTGATCCTTCTCCACACTGCTGCCCTCAACATCTGTTTGCATCCATCCTGCAGCAGTTAACCTTGTGCTGTGTGTGTGTGTGTGTGTGTGTGTGTGTGCATGGATTTGTGTCTGTGCAATTACACAAATGGTTTGGAAGAATTGTGAGATGCCACACAAAACAGCCACCTTCCTAACCTAAAAAGTCCTGAGTCACCTCTGAAGGGATCCATTTGTTACTGCACAATTTAAACAACGTTTACAATTGCTCTTTTATGGTTGGCACATGCTGGGTTCTATTATAAACACGACTGCACAGGACTGCAATGAAAAGATGAACACCCAGCTGACCCATTCAGTGTTAAGGCTGCGACTCTTTGATTGCACCAGCTTTTATATTTGCCATCCAGTTTACAGGCACGTTTTCCTCCTGAACAGCAATCTTTCAACTGTAAGAGGATTCTCTGAGAAGAGAGAAACATTAATTTTTGCGCTTCAACAACAAGTTGATGCTTGGAATGGCCTGTCTATTGATATCCTTTATTGCTCTTCCTCTAAGCTCCTGGCTCTCCTACAGTGCCTCCCACTTGTCACGGGAATACAAAGTCCAAACATATTTGAGCCGTTTGCAGCGACTTGGGGTTTTGTTGCCTCTTTCTACATGACTCACTTACCATAAAGCACAGCAGGATGATATTCCAGCCTCTAAACTGTCCCCACACTCCGCAATTTAGAGGAGGATTTGTGGCCGCTTGTCTCAGCTGGTGTCGGCTGTGTCCTGGTGTCAAAGTGCGAAAGCTGTCAGACAGGGCTATGAGTCAGGGATGGCGTCATGATGGCACTGCAGTGGTCCTCGGCCATGTGAATATGTGTGTATGATGAGGAGCCAGGGTAATGGGCCATTTTATGGCCAAAATAGCACCGATGCTATCAGGTGATTATAGGGGTAGAATGATATAAGTCATCATGGAAATGGAAGGACCTTTTCTAGCATGGATATTTTGTCTGTAATGTATGTGCACTGCTACATCTACCCATTTCAACAAATCATTTAAACAGATAATTCCACTTGCCCAACGCAGATTTACTTGTTTAAAGGGATTTTCTTTAATAACAGCTGCTCTTTACTTAGCAGCGTTATCTTATTTAGATATTTTCACTTGTGTCTGGAAACACGTGGCTTAAAGGAGGAGGTGTTTAAATACAGGAGACAGTCTTCTTAGAAAAATACATGTTGAAAGGTGCCATGAGGAGGCAGTCAACCATTCAGATATATTTGACAGAGCATCTAATAATGTCTCAGCCATGTCTGGTTTCCTAGTTTCATGATGATATAAAACTGCATCATCTGCATACATTCGTGTTTGAACTTCAGGAAAAGATAAAGGCACGTCATTTATATAGACATTTAACCGTAAAGGACCTAATATGGAACCTTGGGGCACACCAATATTGTACTTAAGAGTCAGATAAGCAATCCCCAAGGTGGACCCTTTAGCTGTGTTTACTCAAATAAGATTTCCTCTAAGCGTTTCATTTGAGGTATCTAAAGTAGAAATCTTGGACAGTAAAATTTCATGTCTGACACGTTTGACCTTCTTCAGGTCTAAGAACACTGCCCCAACTACACTACCCTTATCTACCTTTGACTTTAGACATTCCAAACTATAGCTAACTTTACTGGCAAAATATTGCTCATATTAAGTGTAATACATTTTTGAAAATAAATGTAAGAGTAAATGGCTTGCTAAGAAGATTTATTGTAGTGTATATATGTGTGATAATGTTTTATACTGTATATTTTGACAAACAAAGCCACATAAAGACAATGCAGCTCTCCTCTGCGTTTCTGTGTGCAGGTAATTCATTGTTTGCATCCGTCCTCAGAGACCTGTGCTGTTGCAGCAACACAGGGGTATTACTGCTGTTGCTGTTGTTTGTCTAGCACCTCGTCACCTGTGTGTTCACCCTGTCTCTCTCTCTGCGTCTTTCTCCCCCAGAGAGGTGAAGCATCATGGGGAAACACAACAGCAAGCTGGCTCCAGAGGTCCTGGATGACTTGACCAAGAACACCGAATTCAACGAGGCGGAGCTTAAGCAGTGGTACAAAGGCTTCCTCAAAGACTGTCCCTCTGGGATCCTCAACCTGGAGGAGTTTCAGCAGCTCTATGTTAAGGTGAGGGCAGGGGAGAGGCATGAAAAGCTACATGAATCAGAGGAAGTGAAATCATGGCAGTTGATTATGTGGTTATACGTAGGGCTGGGGTCTTTACAAATGAGTAACACAAGGTTTTTCATAGTTGTTTCCTGCCTACAGTGAAAATTGCACTCATAGTTCATTTTAAATGGCTGCTAATGTAGTTATATAGAATGAAAAAAGTTACCCCTTAAATGACTCAGCACATTGTTGGGTTGTTACATGGAAAGCTTATATTACCATGAGTGACTAATCGTTGGGGCATAGAGAGGAGGTGGAGCCTCTAATGCTGCCAGCGACTCTGTTGCTGCCTGAAACTCCCTCAGAACATTCTGGAGCCTTTGAGGTGGCACAGCGCCAGAGAGAGGCTGAGAGTGAGGCAGTAAACTTACCTGGCCCCAGATAAGCGGCAGAAAATGGAATGAAGTTCCACCTGCATTAGGAGTACAGTTTCATTTTGTAAACAGGAAGTCTCCAATTGCTACTCTTCATCTCTAAAATGTTTCTTTCAACCAACAACATTCCCTGTGTTTATGTTAGGATCGGCTCCTGTCTGTCAAAACCCAGTTAAGCCAACACATATACATAAGACAGTCTTGTTATTAACCCTAAAATGAAAGATTAATCCTTAAATGCAGGGGTGTTTTGCCGAACGGTCCTACATAACTCTGGTCTTTAGGGACATGGTATTTATCACATATTGAGCTACAAATAAAACACTGGTGTGAGCTACTGATTTGGCCAAAATGTAGCACGTAGTATGTAGTATGCAAACAAAAGCAAAATCTGCAGTATGTTAGAAACACCCGGATGTCATACTGATTCAGAAAAAATCTCCAGTATGCATCAGACCAGTCTACCTCACCTACTGTATCCCACACGGCAAAGCGGTGGAACGGTCCCCATTGTTTTGTTTTGTTTTGTTTTTTTCAACTTTATTTACACGGCCACTATTGTTGAAATGGCGGACAGCAACACTACTGCATCAGTGGTTGACAGGGAGGAATATAAATAGAAGTACCACTTATAACATTTTTTTCTAATTTAATCATGTGCAAGCAGAAATTGTGACAAGGCTACAGTTATTACTTTTCGTTTTCAAAGCTTAAGAGGATGCTGCATAATTGCGGTGGTTTGCTGTTAGCCGTACTATTGTTTACTTCTGCTTTTTAAAACCGGCTAAGACTGGCCTAGCATACTGCAAAATAAATCGATTTAACAGTTTCATACTGCATACTACCGATGAACACAGTATGCAGTATGTACTACAGACTGCATAATGTGTTCATCTGTAAGATGTAGCAGGTGGTTTCGAAAAAAGCCATAGACTATTGTAACTTATTTATCCTTGAGTCTGCCCTAATTCATAGTATCGGTGACACAAAATGAGGCCAAACAAGAAAACACATTACCTGCTGTTACCCTCTTCCTGCATGCTGTGACTCTGTCACATACCTCAGGTCTCAGTTAATTAATGCTTAAAATTAGAGCTAAAATTATACTTACAAAAATGTGAATTTAACATAATGCAGATGCAAAAATGACTTTACAAGAATATAACTGTAATTTAAAAAAAATACATATAAAAAATGGTAAAATAGAACAAATTCAATAGAACAAAAACAAACAAACAAACAAACAAACGTAAGTAACTCCAAATCGTGAGGAAATGCAGAAAATGAACAAAAACTCAACTCAGTTGACACAGAGTGCTTAATATAAAGTCAAAATAGAATTTTAAGTTAAAACGCCTTATACAGGTCATAATTATTTTAAAGGGGTACTCCAGTGATTTAGTATTGCCCCTGAATAAAGTGGGGGGACTCACAAGAGGTCATGCCTTTTAGTCCCTAATCAAACTCCAAAAACACTGGATCCTACATTGCCCATAATGCAACTCAATAGGGTCTTTCAAGTGAAGTGAGGCACCTTGTTTTTCTCATTTTTCACTCTCCAGTTTTTCCCATATGGTGATGCCTCCAAGTTCGCCCAGCATGCGTTTCGGACATTTGACAAGAACGGTGACGGGACCATCGACTTCAGGGAGTTCATCTGCGCCCTGTCCATCACCTCCAGGGGCAGTTTCGAGCAGAAACTCAACTGGGCCTTCAACATGTACGATCTGGATGGGGATGGAAAGATCACACGCATGGAGATGCTGGAGATCATCGAGGTCTGTGTTTGTGTGGAGGGAGTGGGCATGAATTAGGCTGTATTCAGACCAAATCAGGCGATTAGCACAGGGTTGTGTGGCAGTGTGGGAGTGTCACTACCTGGCCATGCTGATTGTAGAAATCCCAACTTGAAGAGCGATACAACGCCAAGCCACTGCACGGAAATTAACGTCTTTGTACTCCCTTGTAGCAGGGTTGAACAGCTGATGTACAGTCATCATGGCGCCGATTGATCAGTCTCTCTTCCAGCTTCACAGTTGCTCAGTAAACAGTGGAATGCTACAATGCTACATGGTAAGCAAAGTTCTTATTCACCTGGGTGTTTTCCGGTCTGATCGCCGGTGATTGGCAGCCGCAGTGTGACGTCGGCTGCGTTTCTCCAAAAGTTGATTCTGTTTTAACTTTTCACCACAGGGCCACTGTGGTTTTTTCCGGCACCCCCTGTGGTCCCCACCGCCGCAGCCTAAATGCACTACCCCCGTTCAAATGAATGGGAGGACTGGCATTTTTGTCACAGCGCCTGATTTGGTCTGAATACGGCCTTAGTGTAGGCCTGAGAGGGTTTTATTTAGGAAACCGATTGTGGGGTTTTACTGTTTCCTGTTCCTATATAAGAAATCCTCTGTTATTCATACATTTTAAGAAAAAATCTAATATGTTTTTCCTTTCCCCCTCTGCAGGCCATCTACAAGATGGTGGGCACTGTGATCATGATGCGTATGAACGAGGACGGGCTGACTCCGCAGCAGCGCGTGGACAAGATCTTCTCCAAGATGGACAAGGACCACAATGATGAGATCTCCCTGGAAGAGTTTAAAGAGGCGGCCAAGTCTGACCCCTCCATCGTCCTACTGCTGCAGTGTGACATGCAGAAGTAGAGAGAGGGAGGGGTGGAGAAACAGAGGGAGGGAGGGGAGGGGAGGGGCGGGGGAAGAGTTGAACTGAAACGAGAGAAAGAAGGAGGATGAGAGAACAGAAGGTCTGGGGAAGAAAGGGAGGGATTTAGTTTAGGAAGGAGGAGGAGGTAGGGAAGCTTTTCTCCTTTTTTTGAGGCAGTGATGACTGGGAATGAGCCATGTTTGGAACACAGTGAACCTCTGATTGATGCCATTCTTTTCTTCTAGACCGTCCCGCTGTGCAGAACAGTCCTGCAGCACTTCTGTTTCCGTCTGGCTGGGCGTCTTTACAAATCCAATCTGATGATCTGTGAAAAGTGGAAATTCCTCCAGCCCCTTTGTCGCAGACCTTGTAGTCTAAGTGTCACTCACACTTTGACACTGTGAGGCTCTGTGCCTAGGATGTGAGATTACAAAACTGCAGGGTCACTTAAGTGCAAAGGTCTGCTAGCTTTTTAGTACACTTGCATATAATTGCAAAGCAGGTTGCTTCCAATTGATGTAAGCATGTCACGCTTATTCCCTTTCTTTCTGGGAGTTAGATGAGAAGATTGATACACTCTCATATCTGTCAATAAGCTTAGCTTGGCTTAGCATAAAGAGTTCAAGGGTAAAGAAATCTGCCTACCAGCACTTCTAAAACTCACTCTGTTTAATGCGTACAAAGACTGAAGTGTAAAAACGACATGTTGCAGTTTTACAGGGGGTTTTGTGGAGTCTTTGCTGGTTTCCTGGCAAACTCAAGGTGATGGCAAGACTTTCACTGCTCCAGGCCAAGAAACAGTCTGGCACATTACTCCTGGTATAACTGCAAGTTGTTTTTACACTTCTGATTTTTTTCCCCTTTGGACAGAGCCAGGCTAGCTGTTTCCATCTGTTTCTATGCTGTGTCTCAATTCGGATACTTCCGTTAGTACACTTGGCTTGTCTGCTCACTTGACTTCAATTCAATTTTATTAAAAATGAATAAAAATTAAGTGCTTTTATTGTTAGTGCGGTGTTTACCATAACAATCGCAACCGTGCCTGCCATTTTCATGGTTTGGTGGTCCCTCCCCTTCCGCTACATAGCCAAGCTGGTGACCACTGAGGGTGAGAAGTGTGCAGCGTTCCACACGCAACATTTTGACCGTTATGAGTACACCATCCGGGTACTCATGGTGCACTGCTGTTTGCCATAACTGTCAGTGTGAACGCACTTATGTACTTAAAATAGCAAGTGTAAGTACGGAAGAATGCAAATTGAGAAACAGCTCTAGTGTTTATGCTATGCCAAGCTAAGCTAATTGTCTCCTGGCTCCAGCTTCATATTTACCGTACAGATATGAGAATGATATTGATCTTCTCATCTAACTCTTGTCAAGAAAGCAAATAATTTCCCAAAATGTCAAACGTATCCTTTAATGTCTCGCTCTAGTGTAAATTCTGGCACCCAGAACTCCAATTTCTAAACACACCCAGTGTTTGGATGCTGTGCACCACGGGATAGTTTGGAAAAAAGGAATGGCATTAATCCAACAAAGGGCCTGTTGTTTGGTCCACATGGTCCATGTAGAGAGACAAAGGAGAAGCAAATGTTATGCTGATAGAGAGAGAATTGTGTAAATGAACAATACCGCGAGCTGTGTGTGAATTTGTGTTCTGGTGTCCAATATGTGCGTAAGTATGAATGTGAGAGTGTGTGTGTGTGTGTGTGTGTGTGGACATTTTACAAGCAAAATACACTTCATGAACCCAGACCAAACCGCCCTCTTCTGCATGTGTTTGTGTGTGTGCAGTTGCATTCATTAGTTCCTCAACAGCCAAATGTACAACCAGTTAAAGAAAGCGTTTCCGATAGATTACAGCACGGTGTCCACACGCTTTACACTCCGAGTATGAGGCAGGCAGGTGATAAATGTCTCAGACGGCTGCCTCCAGCAGCATGGTGAAGCATACTGATGTGCTGCTCTGTGACTTCTGGCTGCCCCTAAAGCTTTTCCACACATGCTAATAAAATCGATATCTTATCAACATGATTGCATACCTTTTATTAAAAGGACATGTAATTAGGTTAGAATAAAGCTTTGTCCTTCACATAATGTAATCTGGGCTCGTTTTCTGCCTGGCTCATTTTGTTTTAGCTTTATTTGAAATGACAGCTACAGTTTCAGTGGGCTGAGGCAACAGGAAATGTGAAAACTGACATTTGACATTCAACTTCTCGTTACTAATAGTATATAATTAATATTATTATTAGAAGAAGAATGACATAAAATCACAACATCAGCTTGTCATAATCAAAGACACCGTGTGTAGAATTTGTATGTGATTATAGTATCTTCAAATCCTTCTGCTGGCACAAATTGTTGTTTGCAGAAAAAAACGAGTTGAAAACTGGCACAGTCTGTTGTTTGTCAGTGCATTGCTCTCTGCCTTTTTTTTTTTTTTTTTTAACATTTTGGGGGCACTAAAGTCAAAATGTTTTTAAAAAGTTACACATTGGGGCTTTAAAGCCCTGAAAACTTGATGTAAAATTCTTTACATCATTTTATTTTCATGACTAAAAAAAAGGTTAAGGTTCAAGTTTGGAAAATAACATCCTTACTTACCTTACCTTAATCTTAGCTAACCTGCTTCATCAGGACTGTGTGGGTGTGGTTTGATCAGATTTGACAGACAGTGGCTGGGCAACATAAGAAAACAGACCCACAACTGTCACCATATTCTGTTTCAAATGTTGCTAGTCTGTGATTGGTGGACAGGAAGAAGTGTCATCACCTTTTTCCAAGAGAGACCTGCCCACTTCAGACCACTGCGAAGACAGAAATCTCTCAAGTTAAATAACCAAAAACTTTTGTAACTTTGACAAAAGTTCATGTAGAGCCCCATCGCTCAAAATAAGAAGCTGATTGACAAAATGTCTAATTAATTATCATTTGATAACACTGGTAAAACTCATTCTTATGAGTTGTTTCAACATTAGTGATTATTAGATTACATTCATTAGCTGTAACAGATCATAGATAATTAATTTTTAAAAACGCTATTACTATTTTGGTATTTATTTAATTAACAGGTTGAAATTTAAAGGAGACTTTAACTAAGTTATTAGCTGGTATGTGCACTGGAAACTGTCTTCCAGCACTAAAAAAATAAAAAATAAATCAGCTTTGTGTTGTTCATTGTAAAATAAAACCGTACGTACAGCAAAACTGAACTAACTCTGGAAATCGTGTTGACAGTCTGACATATATGTGATTTAAGCAGAACCACAAATAGGGAAAACATACAGAATATTATAAAACATGATCTTGCTTCTCTAAGACCAGCAATTTGAGCAACAGAAAGAGCCACTAGAACAGTGTGGAGTGGGGATAATCAGGACGGTAATTACAAGCCGTATGACAGAAACGGTATTTCTCGGAAAGGCCAAACCTGCCTCCATGATTCATTGTTGTTTCACATGAAAAGCTGAAATAGCCGTCTCTTCTCTTCCTCTCCCACTGTCCTGCTCTCCCCCCCTTTTGTCTTCTTCCTCCCTAAATGTCAGAGAGGAAGCGCTTTGATAATAGGTGGAGGGAGAGGAACTTTGCTGAACTCAGCTCAGATCTAAAATCAATTCGAAAAAGAGCAAAGGGTTGAAGAGGAAGTGGTGTGTGTATGTGTGCTCACCTGCTTGTGAATGTGAATGATAGCAGATAACTGGAAAATGTAATGCTTTACATTAAATTGAAAAAAGTCAGTAATTCCCAGCTTGTATCTTATAATCCCAACATCTATGTATTCAAGTGGATCAGCTTTGAAAATCAGGATGTTTCTAAACACATGAAATATTGTCCTTTGTTCAACATTTAGTCTACATCTACGGTTAGTTTAGCGCAAAGAATGAGAGCAATGGTCAACAGCTAGCTCTGTTTTTGTACGAACTGAACAAACAAGAAATTAGGTCATTTTCCTAATATCTTGTTAGATCAATTCGTACAAAAAACAAGACATAATGTATTTATTAGTGATTTAGAGGTACTGGTACGCAGATTTTATAATTTTTGAACAGAGCAAAGCTAGCTAGCTTTCCCCCCTGCTTTCAGTCTTTGTGCTTAGCAAGCTAAGCTAACGGAGTGTGGTATCAATCTTCTCACCTAGCTCTCAGTAGGAAAATGAATACACATATTTGCCAAAAACTGTTATTAGGACTATTCGTTATTGTGGATGTTGTGTCAATCTTGAAGGCTAACAGAAACAACTATAATATGCCCATATAAGATATGAAGGAGAAATTATAAGTTAGAAAGAGAGAATCACAGTGGTAGGAGAATATGGCTAAAGTTACAGTAAAACAGGTTACATAATCATGCACTGTCAATTGGTAAAGCCCTAACAACAGCTGTATCTGCTTTCCTTTGTACTCTAGGAAAAAAGGATATAGGAAAGTAGGCAGTGAAGCACCTTTTTTGTTTGTGCTTGAGTATTTAGCACCTCCGTTAGCATTAATAAAATTCAACAAGTTGCTAGATACTTCCGGGATCCCCACTACACTTTTTACTGTATTTCATTAGTCTTGCATCAGGAATTCTGACTCACTGGGTCAGACCATTGCGTCTCTTCCTTGTGGATCACTCGAAAATGTCTGATTTTCTGCCAATCTACGCACAGCCGTAAAATCATTTGACTTCTCTCCTGTCAGTGAGCTAGATTGCCTCCTCCTCGTCACCCAGCCAATGAAGCCTCCCTGAAGCTGAAGAACGAGCCTCCTTTGTGCGATAATGTACTGATAACACTACATGTACATTATGATACGACTAATCGTATTTATGAATATAAACAAATATAATATGTAAATGTAAATGTACCACTAGCTTAGACCTAATTTCATATGATGACACAGCTATTGTGCGTGTGAGGATGTGTGTGTGTGTGTGTGTGAGAGAGAGAGTGATAGAGTGAGCCTGAGTAATAACTGTGAGTGCTTGTGAAAGCTCAGTGTGTGCTGTATGTCGGGACAATGTGTTTTGTATTTGTATAATTTGTGTAACGAGATGCCTCAGTCTAGTTTAACTTTGTAAAAAATTGAGTGTAAACCGTCACACCGAAGCACTGAGTATTATTACCCACACCTACACTTGCTTTTGTGGTCCGCTGGTATACAGTATGTACTGTCTCTAATGTGGGACGTGTCGTTTCGTTTGCTGTAGCCTACTGTTGCAGTTCTACAAATAATACTCACTCTTATAGATGTTAGGTTTGTCTGAAAATGGCAGAATTGACGGGTCAGTAGCCAGCGTGGGGGTCTTTCTGAAATGGAGGTTGTTGAGGGGTTGTTGGCAGGAGCAGCCTAAGGTGTGAGGAGAGGGCTGTCAGTGATTTAAAAAAAACTCTCCTGTGTCACAGTGTCACCCAGTGGATGGAGGTATAATGTCATGCCTCACAACACCTCAACTACTGTTCAGCTCCCCATTGTTTATTAAGTGATGAACACGCCTCAAGATCAAAACTGACAGTGTTGCATGATGTAAACAACTTGATTGGTCCTTTTTTCGGTCTTGTGCTTCTCAAAAGAAGTGCAAAAATCTGAAAGTGGAGTGAGATAATTTCACTTTTATTCTAAGTAAATTCAATTAGATTTTTTTAATTAGCCAAATATTTCCCTCAGAAGTTGGTGGACATCAAACAAGGAGAATATTGGACTTGTCGGGGGATTGTCAGCCAGCATAAGAGCAATTTGAAAGAGGTTGACACTACCAGAATGATTGTTTGCAGTGTACACCCAGCGCCATGTGTTTCGTTGCCTCTTGTTTTGACTCACTTTATTATTGTCATAGGCTTGGTTAATCATCCTATTTTACGTCGAGCGGTACGCGGTAAAACAGTTTGATTAGAACAGATTGGCTCACAAAGTGGCTTCACAATGTGTTGATCTCCGCACTCCTCTGCTTATTAGATCCTGTCCGTCCTAATTAGCACCGGTTCAGTGTGAGAGAGCCACTTTCCCTTTCCTCCCCAAGACTGCAGACACAAATGTTTGTTTTTTTTGTTGCTATTGTTTTGTTGTTCTGATTGCTTTCTCATTGGATGCTTTTTCATGCAGCATCCAATTCAAAACTCCTTAGAGAAAATTCAACATTGACTCTGTACATGCCAAAGATGGGATTGTGTCGTGTGAGGGAACTGAAATATGATTGCTGTGGTTGTATCAGGTGGAGTTAAACATGAAGGGATGTGGTGTTGATCATATGTGATGCAGTTCATCAGCTGTCAGTCCTCAGAAAGCTCTGGACAGACGCGCTGAGCTGTGTGACATGAATATCAACATGGATATTCTAGTTTTTTTTGTTGTTTTTTTTTGAGAGGGGATCATTTGTGCTCGGTTGTGCAATATAATTCTATTCTTCAACATTTCTCTATGATGTTCATGTAAATGTCTGTTTGTCCCGTCTGATGATTTTGCTTCTGTTTTCTTTTTGTTTTCAATATTGTTAGGCTCCTAGAACAAAGACAATGTAATTATTTTTGTTACATAGAATAAAACACGTGGATGTCGAGAGTAGCTCTTGTTGTTGTCTTGCCTTGGCCCATGTGTTTTCCTCTGATAGCGCCTTCACACATTTAAACACTCTCTCTCTCTCTCTCTCTCTCTCTCTCTCTCACACACACACACACACACACACACACACACACACACACACACACACACACACACACACACACAACAGTGAGCCAAGAGTATGAGTCACCATCTAGCAATGACGTCACACTGCTGCAGTGATGTCACCATTCATGCTGTTCTCATGGTAACCATGCTGAGGCCACAAGGCAGGGAGACGAGTACATAAACACACAAAACACACTCCCACACCTATATTGCTACACATATTTATACAAAACACACACACATACACACAGAGTCGTAATTCACAGTGAAACGTAACGACTGCGGACATTCATTTTGCCTCTGGTATCTGTGGAGTCATTTACTCAGCTGGACAGCAATGGAGAAATAATTGAACATAATGAAGTGAATCATGAAGATTGAGCTTTGACTTTACAAATGAATATGCGTTCCCCATGAGAGACGGAAACACTTACAGAGACTTTTTGTGCTGAAAAATCAAACACATTTCCTGTTTCTCAAATGCTTTGTTAAAGGACAATACCACTTATTAAGCTCTCATTTGAGTTAATGTCTTTTTTCCTGGTGTGATAAAAGAGAAGTCGAAACACTGAATACTCACACAACACTGCCATGTAATAAAAACGTAATTTGGTTATAAAGAATAAAGCTTACATAATAATAATTAATCCAGATTTTACATTTCACACAGGTTATCATAATTTTGGGTCTTTTCTTTCTGGTTTCCGTTTCTTTCCTCTGTTTAAACTGTGTTGGCTAAAACCTTGTTTTCCATTGCCCCTCCTCCCGCCATCCATCACGGATCAATATAAATCTATTCTGAGCCTCGCTGTATTAGGCTTTAGCTCAATGAAAAAAAAACAAACATCACAAATGCGCACACAAGGGGCAGCAGAGAAACAGTGAATCACGCTGCAGCAATAGAGGTCACGCTGAAGAGGTGCAGTTTGCAGGGCGGCCACAGGATGGGGCTGTAAGCTCAGTCACACTCAACTCTAATGGCCCATCATTGTGCCACTGACGGGCCTTGCAAAGGTCAGTTGTTTAGTTCCCTTACAACATTCCTGTGTCCATGTAAAAGCAAACCGAGAAAGAGCAAAGGAAAGACACACATGGAACAATCTTAAATGATTATTTGGTGAAATGAGGGTGACAGACATTGGCATTCAACTACAACTACCCACACTGACTCACCATCACACTGGCCCATGACCAGATAGACGTACGTGGTTGCTAAGCAACCGTCCCCCACACTGTGAATGTCCAGCTGACAAACATGCAAACCCTCTGTGGGTGAGTATAGAGTAATAAATGAGCAGAGGACAGAAGAAAACTCCATCTCCTAGTTACTACTGAACTACTACTATTGCTACTATTGACATTACTACCACCACAAATACCAGTACTACTCAAACTATTACCCTAGATTTACTCAACTCCCTATTCATAGTGAGTCTTGTTGGTATCAACAATTATTTGATATCACAAAAGTCCATCATCAGAGGTCATTGTTGCTGGCCCAGATATATATAGAGAGGTGACCTATATGCAATGCTCAGATCACATGGTCAAACATTAAAGGGGCACTCCACTGAGTACTAATCATGAGGAGTACTACTCAACCTGTGAAAACATGTTTAATGTATTCTGTGACTCTGGAGGAGCTTTCTAAAGTCTGAGACAATAACCCTGATGATGTCATCAGGGTTATTGTCTCGACTTGGGCTGAGACTGGAAACATGTAACAGAAAGTCTGTGTCACAAACTTAAAAAAAGTTTAAAAGAAGTAGGTGTTTACCAGACAGGGTAAATTTGATGCTACAGTGTTGCATTATGGGAAATGTTGGATCCATTGTTTTTGGAACTTGACTATAATATAGGGACTAAAGGTCACTACAGCTAAGTCTGAATAATGCTAATAATTATATAAATGATATCATTTCAACTACTATTACAAGTACTACTACTAATAATAATAATAATCCTATACAAATAATACAATACATAAAAGAGTCAATGATAAACGATGCACAGAATAATCAAACCAAGCAAAAAACTAACTTTCTGATTTCACAGAGTACCACCAGTGTTAATTTCAGCCTTGAGTACTGACAGATCAGATTTAAAGCTACACTATAGCACCACATGCACTGGTGGTGGTAGGCAATAAAGTGAAGCCAATATCCAGGTACAGTTAAGTGTCAAGGATCTGGTCGCACCAGTTTGGATAAACTGTACTGTAGATAGCATGCATTTCCTTGTGATTAAAAGATGAATTAATTGGTAAAACCACCTTGACAACAAACCACAAAGCCATTTGGCTGTTGTCAGCCCTGGCACTGTGCTGTATTCAACATGCACAAGTAAGGACACTAATGGCCCTGTGTTTAACTTGGTGTGCAACCTTGGTTTTAAATGAAGGTTACATCCATTATCTGCTACCTTTAGGCTAATTTAACTCCCTGTTCCCTGACCAACCCCTCCATTACTCACTCTCATCCTCTCAGCCTGCTGTTTTTCTCAACTGACACTTGTCTTTACTTAACTATGCCTGTTATTTATTTCCCTTTTGTTTACCATTATGGATGACATTAAACCTCATATGAAAATGTGTATCGTTTACTTGAACCTACCACAGTCATATTAGAGCACAATGACAAGAAGTATAGGGACACTGCAAAAAAAAATCTATTAAAAATCAATAAATAATGACAAATTCTGCCAATGTGAGGTTTAAAAAACGTGTTTATTAAAGGGTTAAATGAAACAAACATCCATCCATCCATTATCTATACCGCTTATCCTTAGAGGGTCGCGGGGGGGCTGGAGCCAATCCCAACTGACTGAAACAAACATTTGTATCCATTTTAATAATAACACTAATAATAATAATAACCACCTGATTTGCCATTGCCGACAAGCAAAATCCTCTCATCCCAGCTCATGTATCTAAAAAAAACTATTTTGATTTGCCTCTAGATTAAATGGCTCATCATGATGGCTATTTTCTGCTGTGTACTTAGTGAGTGCCTGAACGTCCCATGAACCTCTTGGGCAAATTGCACCGTCAACAAGGGACAGCGAAGGGGGTGGAGCCATGCTGAATAAGGAAGCGGGGCTGTGATTGGTCATTGGGAGGACAAGGGGGGGGGGGGGGGGGGGGGTGACTGAAGCCAGGGAGCAGGGAGAGTGATTGAATGGGACAGAGAGGGAGGGAGGGAGGGGGGCACTGAGTGGGGAAACAGAGAGGCACGGAGGTAGCAGCAGATGGACTGCTGCACAGCCTGCAACACACTTGCAAAGGATAGACGATGTATGTGTGACAGTGTGTGTGTATGTATGCTTAACAGATAAGCTGTGTGTAGGAGAATGGTTGTCAATGAGTGAGGGTTGTACCAGCAAGCATCTTTCATGTCCTCTGGAACTGGATGCAGTGAGCAATAATCTCTCGAGGAAAAAAAGGATACAGACAAGTGAACAGGACACAGAAGAGTGAACACTTTTTGCTCTTCACACTTCGGCTGCTTTCACAGGGCAGGTGCAAGCCCAGCAAACTACTGTAGTAAGCCTATTATCAATGTACGTGATAGGAGTATCTCGATAAATGCTACGGACTGTAGCGGGACATTTTGTTCATTTGAGTATCCCGAACAAGAGAATTGTGTCTTTATCAAACGTAGTGAAGCGAGGGTAGGTTGGAGGGCACCTTTGGGAGCGCAGAGAGGGGGATTCTCTATGGTGAAGATGAGCCTGGACCCTGTACAGGTGATGAGCGGACAGGTCAAGGAGCTCAAAGTTGCCCCTTCGTCCAACGGGGACAGCAGAGGATCATGGGAAGAGAAAGAAGACTTTGATCAAGACCACTTGGGCCTCAGCACCAAGCCAAAACCAGTAAGTGTCACTAACCATAAATATATATCAGTACATCTGTGTCTATCTGTCAGTGTGTCTGTGTTTGTTAGCGATCTGGATTTTTAGAGGCTAGAATATCCAGATCATAAGGGTGCAAAGGCCTCTTGTTAAGATATTTACTGGGCAACAAGTCCCAAGATCCCTCTGCCCTCCTCTCTTCTCATCTGCCCTGTTTAGATGTTTACGTTGCCCATGTGCAGCTCAAAGCGTAGCTTTTAAATGGGGGGGCCGGGGGTCAGATACGGTGTGAGAGACAGAGCGTCTGTGAGTTTCTGAGGCCACAGAGTTTGAGTGTCAAACTCCTGTAACAGCCTTCTTTCTTGGGTGAGTGTGGAAGTAAGATAAATGAGCAGAAGAGCCAAAAAAGTGCTTTTTTCTTTTGAGAGTGGTAATTCACGTTCTTCAGAACTCATTAATGGCCATGCCATTCAAGTTTTAGTTGTTTTTTCAATGGACTTTGGTCTCAAGGCTCAGTTACATGTTATTACATCCAATTATTTACAGTATTTCCACTCTTAATGAAAATAAAGGATATAATATCATGTATAACAAACTGAGTATAAAAGTTGTATAGAACTACATATATCTATCTATAATAGATTGTCTTCAATGAAAGTGAATCAGAGGCTGATTTTGCTTACTCTTATCTATATTGTGAACAATTGTGAACCTTCCATAGTTAGGTTCCCCAAACAGAGGTTTTTCTCTACCAGTGGGTCCATAGTTCTGCCTCCAGAGCAACTTTGCTTGTGAGAAACTTCTGAGAAGTAAAAGTCCAGTTTGCAAAAGGTTAACATGAATCCAAGCTGACAAGTAAAAGAGAAGTAGACACGCTCAGTGGCAGGGTTTAGTGCTGTTTATAGCACTGCAGGACTTCAACATAGGGCACAGGACACAACAGTATTTCCAGGGAATGAGGGGACGGTATGCTGAGCTACTTTGAGTGACTGCAATTATATACATAAAACAAAAAAACATACAGAACATTTGAGTGAGAAAGTGTTTGATGAAGAAAAGAGAGAGAAAAGTACAAATAGAAAAACAACAAAGAGTGAGCAAAATACTGGTGAGTACAGCAGACTGAAGGCACGGTACCATAGCTAAAGGGTAGCTAAAAGCTGAGTAACCTCTGCTGCTTGAGGATTAGTGCGCCCACAGTGGTGTATTTTCAGACAGTAAACATCCATTACTGCTTAACTATCAATCGAAATATAACTGCTTTACATACTGAAATAAAGATATGAGCCCGGCCTAACGGACAGCACAGATCCGTCTCTGCCTGCATCTGAAACTCTGTACACTGGTTGGGTTTAACTATGAGTTTTAAGACACATAACAGCATTAATGTATACTGCATGTGATTATTCATCAGGTAATGGACCACATGGATTATAGGGCTTTTATTTAAATAAAAGGATGCTAATATGGCAGTTATAACTGAGCAGAATAAAGCTGTGGCCGTGATGACGTCATTCTACGTTCTTGTTATCATAGTACAATAGGGTTACCACATTAAACTTGATGTTTCTTAGCATGAGGCATACTGTATTTTTAAAGGCACAGTGAAATAAAAATGACACTTTCCAAGCTTTTATACTGTGTCAGTGTGTGAATTATTCAGTTATCTCATGCTAGATGCTACATATAGGTCAAGAAAAGTCATTTAGTGGTATTTTTACATCAAAATCCCTCCCTTTTCTCTTCCTAGGTACACATACCTTTCCATGTAGCCTGTTCGCGGACGCATATGAATGAAACAGTACATGTTAACATTCCATAGGCTTAATATTTGTATTCTATTGTATTTGTATTGTATTTTGTATTTTATTTACCTCAAAAATCAAGCGATTAAATTCACCTCATGATGCGTTTCAGCTCCCTTATGCATAACTGGCTACCCAAGAGAATGAATATAAAAGATAAATAAGGGATAATAATAGGTGTTAAATTGTTTTTAGTAATGGGAGCTAGACTCAACAACACAGGCCTCATTAATAAAAAAGAAAGGCAGTACTTACTCACTGCGTCTTTCATTTCATTTTAGTTATATCATTTTAATTAACATTAAACGACCAGGTCAGTGTAATTAAGTAACATGCATATTAAATTAAAGCCACTTCTCATCGAATCTGAAGGAGAGGACCAAGAAGGGAAAATGACTCAGGAATTGTAGAGACAGGGTTTCAGGCTTAAATCTTCAGTCTGTAGAAGGGGTGATAAAGATATTTTTAGTAACAAAATAATACTTATGTGCTGCAAATGTTAGCACGTCTGGCTAACTAGTTTACTTCCCACAGTAAAAACCAAACCCAGGCCAAGGAGCACATCATTAGCTAACTACATTTTGTGGGATTACAGGTTACATTAAAAAAAAGTCCTGTTCACAACAAGCACATCCACTGTGTAGTATTTCCCTACTGTTTGGAAGCTGTGCCTGCATGCTATCAGAGTTTAGCAGCTGGATATGGGAAAGTTTACACTCCAGCAACCCAAGCCAAAGTTGATATAGCGCTAAACTAATCGGTTAGTCTCCTAAAAGCCTTTTCTTTTGTAATGTTATAAGTGAAACATACTGTTTCAAAAGCTGAACAATAAAGCATAAATGTAACCTCTGTCTTGATTGTCCATGTATAAGCTAACGTGAAGCAGGCTAAACAGGGTTATGTTAGAATAAAACAAGAGTCTGGCCTTATATTTTTCTTTATTATTCTTAAATGGAATAACTAGCTCTACACTGTAATAAAAATAATTCTGTTTCATTATCCCATGTCTTCTAAATGGATCACCGTTAGCTTAATTAGCTAGCTAGCTATAGCTGACTGTTTTCATTGCAGGGAAAGGCTGAAACTGTTGTTTTCATTCTTTGAACTAAACGTTGAGCGTCTTGTATGTATCATGTATAGCCTTATCTCTATGTACATTAAAATTACTGTAATTTAGCCTTACTTTGTCAGTGTTTTTAGCAATAAAACAATAGTTCTGTTAGCCTTCATGGTATCGCAAGTATGTTCAACTGATTTGTCTTTGGAGGCTTATACAGTACCAATATTTTAAAGGCCTCCTTCAGAAATATGAGGATGAAAATATGTCTGAAACAACATACTAATAATAAGTAATTATACTGACAAATAGGCATAGAATCTTGTGAAAATGACTCTATTCAGGTTATATTTTTCCCCTGTAAGACACACAAAGCAGCACTGATCAAATACTGTATACACTAAATATGTAATCAAATAACATCCCATCAGAAGTCCCTGCCACTCCCTGGTTCATATGTGATTTTTAATATAAGGCCAATGTTGGCCTGATTTCAGACAAACCAGTACAACAACATTGCTGTTACTGGCAGTGTTCAGTCACTATCCCGTGTTACCATATCGGCCAAGGCCTGAACATACTGCATCATCACTGGCCTTTTACTTATCTATAAATATCAGCCCCCCCACCGCTACTCACCCCCTACCCCGTCACTTTCTGCTCACACTTTCACCTCTTTATTTTCCCCACTGCTTCCTCTCTGTTCTCTCTCTGTCTGTTGTCTGAAAACCCCTTCCAGCTTCAGATATGTAAATAAGAGATGACTCATGGATCTGGGTTATGCACAGACACCAGTCCTGCTGATCTGGCTCTGCTCAGCTCTGACAGGATTAATATATAGGGCTGGGAAGAGAGGAAGGGGGAAGGAGGTGATTACGGTTACTAAGGGTCCCTTTGCAGAGGAGCCTTGTGATAGATGCATTCCCCGTGGAGTGGGTAGGAGGCCCACTGAGAGAGGGCAGGCTGTTAACACTACCAGTATCAAATCACAGCAAAGAACTGGACCCTTGCTCTGGGATCACTCCCAGACTGTGTGACATTTTATTCATAGAGCAAACTGACTCTAATGGATAAGCTGCACCAAAGGTCTTGTACATCTGCAAGGCTGTCTCTGAGCAGCATTCGAAAAGAGACCGATGTTTTCCACTGCAAACTACACAGAACATTGTGTCAGACGTGTCTTCTGTGCAACTGTTTATCTTCATGTGTGAAAACTTGATTTAGGTGTCAGGCATTGAAAAGAAATATCTGTTAACAGGTCAATTATAGTCTTTACTCAAAATTAAAAGATTCTATACAAGAAAACCTCAGACACAGTATTTTTGGGTGGATTTTTGGATTTGATGGATTGTCAATGAAGCTCAGTTGTAAATGAATGTTCTCTAAATACCCGATGAATAAAAACAACCTGTCATTCTGCTAAGGTGACAGGGAGACGAGCCCGGAAGGTGGAGGGAGGCGTGTTCTTCGTAAGTATGTCCTATCATCGTGCGAGGTCAAAGGTTGTGTCCATGGCTACTGAATGACCATCACCACTGACCTTCACCTTCTTTTAACCTCCTCCTCTGTGACGGCTGCCGATGTGCCTGCATGATCACGGAAACACCCAGTCTACTAACAAAACAACCTGACCTGATGCTTTGTCACACGTGCTGTCATGTTGATTCATATTGAACTGGATAGTCACTGGCTGGACTGAGCTAATGAACCAACATGCTGTGTTCTAATCACTAGACAGCCACAGACAGCTGTGGCTCTTTGTTTTGTGAACTCATGCTGCTGTGATTTTTGAATTTTGATATTAGACAGATTATATGCTCTGCTTTAGGCTGAAAAACTGTACCCCTATGGTGAGTATGAGGCTCAACTCAAAAAGTAAAGTTGAACTGAAATCTTTGAAAAATCTCCTAACTTTTGAGTAAGGAAATATAAACTGTGAACATTTTCCATTTTTTTCAAAAGAGAAGACCACTGTTTTTGGACATATTTGTGGAAACAGCATCTACGTTTCAAACCTCTGGGTGGGTGTTTCCCATGGCGCAATGGTTGACTGATATTTAAAGGTCGGTGCTGCTAGGAGACATACTGTCAACTTCTGTGGT
Source organism: Macquaria australasica (assembly GCA_005408345.1). Classification (NCBI taxonomy): domain Eukaryota; kingdom Metazoa; phylum Chordata; class Actinopteri; order Centrarchiformes; family Percichthyidae; genus Macquaria; species Macquaria australasica. The sequence goes on along the minus strand of SEMN01000426.1, from coordinate 208,088 downwards.
ATGCTACTGACTGGAAGACCATGGATGTATTATAAGAACTGGATACGGCGCCGCCGCTCAGGCTTGCTTCCAGTTTATTCCAGTGGCCACTCGTGGTATTGCAGCTAAAAATTCCACTGCGGCCCAAAAAGCATTTCCCCATAGACCACCATTGTAAAAGAGACATCTGTAACTGCTGACAGCACACCTTGAACTGCAAACAAGCTCCATTATGACTCTTTCTATTATGAATTTTTGATCCATGGAGGTTTTATATTTGTAAAACTTTCCTTGGGCTGAGAAAAACGATTTAAAAATCTGTGACATCATCACAATGTAAAGTCTATGGGCTGAGCAGGAACTCGCGTGTGGGGCCAGCGGGGGGAAACACTACTGTGCATATTCAGTGGGCCGCATAACCCTGGAAGTAAACCCGGAAGCTAGAAACTTTTTTGGCGTATGCACCGGGTGAGCAATTCTCATTGGACTGAATAGGCGCCATCTTTGGTTCCAGTATCCAGTTCTTATAATACATCCATGTGAAAGACGTGTTAGCCTCGTAAAGCCTACAAACTGATATAATGTAGGTTATGTAGTGTTTTAAGAAGTCTTACTTACTTTATAACATTGAACATTTGGGAGGACAGATTGTGTTGTTAACATACTTGTACACTTGTGGAAGCTAGTGAGCTATGCTGATAGTTTGCTATCAGTACCCACTAGCATTCCCACTAGCATTACCTTATGTTCAAGTTCTTTCATCACCTGCTGAGCCATTGGCAGCTCTTGCACACTCGTTAAGTGTTTGTCCTGCATTTTACAAAGATGGATGTTCTAGCGTTGGCATTAATGGATTCTGTTGTGGTGATGGCAAATGATCAGACTGTCAGAACTCACAGCAGAGAGTAGTCCTGTGACCTCAGCACTCATTAGGTTACCTTGTGATTCAGCATCACAGAGTAACATAGGAGTGCTCATATCACAGTTGGGACTAAGCAGCGGCTAACAACTTCAGCCCCAACTGGTTAACTGTCTGTGGAGCCGTTGGAATTGTGTGTCATATAATGATTTTCGTGCCCACCCACACAGATGTCGCACCAGTCAAATAAAAATACTGACCTCGACAGTCAGTACCAAAAATCCACACCCCCTGGAGAAAACTAATGCGGGGGTGCTATCATGGCGGAAAAATAAATACAGCTTGTCTTCTTTTTGGTATTTACAATTTTGACTAAGTACACATGTCAGACCAAACACCAAATATACTGATTCATTAGCAAAAATGAATTCAGTTTAAGTTGAAGCTCTTACCCTCTTCTTACTTCTTGAAGTTTCAATCTAGTGAAAATATTGTATTATTATTAAATGAGCAAAAGAAGGCAAAGCTTCACATTTTGTCTATTTTTGTGCACGAGTATTATTTTTACCTTCACTCCACTCTTGCACGTTTTGAAGGTCCTGTGTGTTAATTTAGTTTTCTCCTGACTAATAGCAACCTTCACATGCACCCTGGGGAGAAGCTCTGCTTCTCTCTCGTGACAAAATAAAGCTGGGTTCATCAGTGTGTGGCACAAACACTACCTTTACACACGCCTGTGTTTGTATACGTTGCCATATGCAGTACTCGTAGTGTCACATATTTTTCTCCATAGTCAAATAGATTGAGTCTGATGTGAACATTTTTCACTTGATAAAACATGTGTGTGCCTTATAAATGCATAATGACAAAAGACAACAGTCGTGTTGTATGTACTGTATGTATGTATTTATATTTGTAAAAACATGTATTAACAATTCAGTTTAGTGGACACAGAAATACAGAAATAGAGAACTTTGCAGAGAAATTGTTAAAACTGGATTATGTTTGATCAAACTGAACTTTTAATCTGATTTACATGTGGGTCAGGATTAATCCTGACAAGGTGACGTGTGTGTGTGTGCGTGCGTGTGTATGTGTGTTAACAGGTAAGTAGGTGACATGTCAGCAGGCAGTGGTGTTGTGATGGAATAAGGCTAAATAGAGGGACAGTGGCTCAGTGCCCCTGTCGGCTTGTGGCCTATTTACCAGCACACAGCCATCGGGGCATGGACACAAACATGATTTCTGTCCCACAAGCACACGGATGTAGACACACATTGACTCAGAAGCATGCATTGTTTATTAGCATTATGTGCTTTTGCCTTTTTGCATTGCATACATTTTTATTGCATAGTTTAAAGTTTTAAACACTGTACTACTAAGCAATAAAATAGTCAACATTTTCTCTATTATTAGATTTATTAGAGTATTATTAGATTTATCTTATCATTAGATTATTGTGGGCAACATGCATGATTTAGAGCCTCTGGAAAAATACAAACAAATGATACTTGCAACCACATGTTATAAGTATACTGTACAGCACATTCAACCACACATTTGGGCAAAGTTGTGTGCACTGGTACAACCCTCACACACATGCACACACGCAGACTTTCACAAGCACATTATTGTACTTTAAATTAGTTAGTTTAAATTAGCCACCACCCAGGCATCATCTGAGCTGCTGCCCGCTGTGGGGACTAATGCCAGCTGCCCCCATAGGAATGTCACCCTCCCCCTCCACACACTAGCACCAGAGCGTAAACACACACACATTAGGCAACATGAGAGCAACATGAGGCCACTGTGTCATCCAGTACTGTTCATCTGAGTTCATGGAGGAACAGTCTTCGACAAGAATCACACACACGCCACACACATAGAGCTCCAAAATCATCACGCTCTCGGCGGGGCTCTGACACTGCATGTCCATTTGGTGAGTCACTGCACACTGACCATTTGACATAAATGCGTGCACCCCGGGCAAAATATTAGAATCACCTTTTATGTTTTATGAAATATAATTTGACAACACAACTACACAGAGTTGAATCAAAAGCCTTCTGACACAGTCTCAACAAACACTGAACATTATGAGCTTCATAAAGAAAGGATTTGTTGTTGGAATAGGGGGTTGGGGAGCTAAGTAGCTAGATCCACCTACGAAATTAGCCACTCTTTTTCTGGGGAACAGTGAGGCAGAACAAGTTTGTCAGTTTTACATTTTGTCCACCCAACTGGAATTTGTGTACAGTGTAAATAACCAGCTGTACAGACATTAAAAGTTGTCACTTGGCAAGTAACAGCTTGTGTTTAACTATGACCAGAACCAGTTGGTCTTTAACAGCACCTCTGCATGCTAAGTTAATCTTTAATAATGTGTGCTTGTGAAATGTTGAATGAGACGATTTTTTAAATTTCAGAATACAATATAAGGGACTGTATGAAAATTACACTTTAGAGCGTTTTCAATATGATCAGTTCTGCAGGCGGGATTTCATTCCATAGCATGTTGGTTGCGCACATTGTAAAAATAGTTCTATTAAAGTATTAAATGTTTAAATTGGGGTACAACATCTTAAATGAATTTTACCAACTTAATACTATTGTGTTATTTTTAAGATATTGGTGGGAGGGTCCAGGGGAGGGTCAAAAGAATATATTAATAACATGGAGGAAGGTCTTGCTTTTTAAAACATGAAACATAAGGTTCAGCCCCCCTCCTCATCATAATCATTTTTGTACAGTCCCTAAGAGTCAAAAAAGGAACAAAGTGTGTAAGCTGTGCTCAGGTAGTTGCAGCTGTAGTGTATTGTTTTCTTGCTGCCACTGTGAATGAAGCATTTGGAAACGGGTGGTCATGTGGTCATACCTGCGTAGTCTTCTTATCCCACGATTAGAGATGACACCATTCTACTAATCATACTCTAGATCTCAATTCATACCGTTTGTTGCAGCTCCAAGATAATTAATAGGTTGTAATGGCATTACAGCAGATAACAGGCCTGACAATAAGTGAAATGTGTCACATGTTTTTGCATGTAGCACAGCATGCGTTGTGATGTGAAGAGCTCTAATAATTCCTTTAACTGTTTCCAAATACAGTTTTAATGATGTTGACCGTGAGCTGTCATGTACATACGCATGCACTTGTAAAAAGGAAACAACAAAGTATTATTAGCAGGGTTTAGTTTGAGGGTCAATTTGCACCACAGGTAAAAATAGGCTCATTCATTCCTCCGACACCTTTCACCTCTCCTGTCCCTGTGTTTTCCACTCATCATCTCAATGGGTCATTACTGCTCGCTCATCTTCCCTTTTCTTATGTTCCTCTCCATCATACCATTTTCTCTCTTGTGTCTCTGTTTTCTTGCAGCCGAAGCCGGAGAACGCAGTGACCGTCGCCGTTTCCTCTCGGGTCTTGTTTCGGACTGAGCGGGAGCAGAAGGTGTTTGAGCAGAAAGGCGTGGAGGAGTACCTGAGATACCAAATCGAACACGAGAACGAACCCTTCGCCCCGGGACCCGCTTTCCCCTTCGTCAAGGTTAAAGCCACACAAACGTACACTCCCAGACACAACAAATACAGTACAGACTTTGATTTGCACACTGAACATTTGAGTTGTTCTGCTGTCCTGAGCTTGTTATAGCTGACTGTTGCTGTATCTTAACAGGCTCTGGAGACGGTGAACACTCGTCTGCGGGAGCTGTACCCGCAAAGTGAAGAACTGTTTGACATTGTTTTGGTGACGTACAACCACGCACACGTAGGGATCCGGCTCATCAACACCATCAACCATCACAGTGAGTCTTACAGAGATCGAATTATAAAGTAGAATTTGAAAATGAACCACTTTGGCGACCCCCAGTGGCACTATCATGAGATGCAATGTGGCAGACTAGACCAGAATAGTGGCTTTAAATATCTTCCTGTCATTGATTGGATAGTCAGATATCAGATTTCAAGCACCCACACATACACTTATAATTCAGTTTGACAAGATCATTATCTCACTCTCCATGTAGCTAAACTGAACATATAACACCCCCCATCCCCAGTCACTTATTCTAAAACTGCACATAAATATATAATATAGAATGTACATTAAATGATATGAGAGAAAAAGTAAAATGTAAAAAGGAGCAATAATAGTAACCATTGTGAGTAAATTTGAGAACAAAATAAAACAAAAAAGAATATTAAGGTAGAAAAGAAAAAAAGTCCAGTAAATAACTTGGGAGGCATCAAAAGAAAGAAAATAACATGGCCTTTAGCTTCAATGTGCCAATACAAGTTTGTATGTCAGCTATACTGTGTGTGAGTGTAGAGGCGGCTGCAGTCAATGTCTTGGTGTAGGCAGTACTCAGGAATAGTGACAGAGGAAAGCTTTTCCACATCTGGTAAAGAAGGACTGGCAAGTTTTATCAAATTTGGAGGAGGCACCTTTCAATATTTCTATAATCTAAGAAATTTCAGCAGTATAAGACATTTGGCCAATAAAGTCACAAATACTACAAAATTAGAAAAACAATTCTGTGACCGTGGTAAATGCGCATTGCATTTTTAGAATGTCTGAAAATGTGTAAAAAAATGTGTAGAAACTGTGTAATGATGGACAGGACCAAAGCCTGTGATAAAGCTACATAGACAAGAAATGCCTGGACATGTTATATATATCATATGATTCAGGGGAACCTACCCATTCTTTCTGGTGCAGTGTAAAGTCACCATCATGCATTACCTATGTGTGACAATACCATATTTGACATTAAAACAAAAACAACGTGTGTTTGGTTGAATAACTCCATAGTCAACCTGGGAGTTTTTGTTTTATTTAATGTGAAAAGTTATATTTAGGTGTTTTGGAACACTTTGGTGCACATACACATTTTTCCTCAGTGAGTTACAGCCATTTATTGGATATCGTCCTGGGTGTTTTTTCAGCAGACCATGTGACAATATATACATTATGGTGCTCTCTTTATGTTTTGGTCAATATCACCTCTGAGAGTAATTATCAAAGTGTTGTATATCATTGGAAAATAGACAACCTAATGTTGATATATTATATATAGTGCAAATTTACACTCAAGTGAGCCAGCAAGCTTCTATTCCTGTATCACGTGATCGCACGCACTGTAAATCAGCTCTGATTGTCGTAAATGCAGCCTTCAAATTGCCTCGGAAAGCTGAGAATCTCACGGTTCAGACACAGTTTAAAGCTCTATCATAAACTGTTCCAAAGTTAATTAATGTTTAGTGATTATGAGTTCTTTAGTTCTTTACTTTGTTGCATCCATTCTTTGTGACTTTGTGTTTTTATTAAACTGTTTCCTTATGCAACTTTAAGAACATAAATCTTATTTTACATATTACTATAAGATGTTAAGACGCAGACTTTGATATAATGAGATAATCCAAGTTGGTCAGGATACTGAAGCTGACGCAAGCTCAGCTGAGAGACAAACAGCAAAGTGTATGAACAGCTGACTGACGGGATCCTTCCCAGGGAAATCTCAGACCCTGTGGTGACATCTTCCTCACAGACCGCTTCCTGCTCGGCTTCTCAAATGTTTTCATATCCTCAGAGCTTCGGGCCGGGGTGAGTTCAAGACTGCCTCCGTTGGGATGTAAGAATAATCCGAGAGGCCCGAAACAAAAACAGGTCTGAGCGGAGCCACCAAAGTGACGCACTGCCCTCCAGATGCTTCCATGTTAGATCTCTCTGGTGGCTCTCTGCATGAGGACCCCAACACATTCAAAGAGTCCCCGGACCTCTGACCTTTCCTACAGAAGTAAGGAAAACATGGCTTCTCTGATGTCACACAGATAAGGGTTTGTTGAACATCATCCCTGCAGTGTTGGCCAGCAATGGGTCTCCCTGGGTGACACAGACATAAAAGATGATTAAGAAAGATTTACTCTCTCCTCAGCTCTCCACATTTGAAACTGAACCTGGGCACCTCAAAGAAACATTTAAATACTCATTTATCACTCATCAGCTGCTTATGCCAGCTATTTCTGACAGCTGCAGGATGAGGTATAACATTTTTCACCTTGCATTTAGATAACTGGGGACAACTATACAGTTAATGCATGGCTGTGAATGACAAGGTGCCCTCCAGCAATTCCATGTATCTACTTTGCATGTATACGTCACAGGACCCAAGGGCCAAGATGATTGGCAGGTCCTGTAATGTGCTCCGTGTGCAGAAAATTGAGATTTCAAATGATGACATTATTGTTCTCTATGGAAATCAAAACTGGAGCCACTACACAACCTCATATATGCATGAAATATGCATAACATCCTACACGGACACACACCTAGCTGCTATGAGAGGAGAGCGTTAAACTGCATAATGAAGCTGCTCATTCTTTGATGTGACAGCAGTGTCTCTGCAGTCCTGCTGATTTCCTGCCTTCCTATTAGCATGTTTTAGATCTTCCGAACAAGCAAATAAATCATACAAAGATAGATGATATGAGAACATTTTTGCAGGGGAAAAAAAAAAGATACAAAGACTCCCACGCTCCGGCACCCGTCGTAAAGGCAAGGGGACACTTGATGAGGTAGAGCATACTGCAGGGGTCAAACTCACCAGGGCCCAACTACAAAGCTAAATAAACCATTTAGAAAATCTGTAGAGGACAGTTGGTTCTTTGAGATCACTCAGGGGGGTTTAAAGAACACTGTCTCTCTGTTTCTTTTAGTCTCCGTTTATGAGTCATATTGTATCTGTCTGTCTTTGTTTCCGTATGTCATACATCTTTTAAAACTGCACTACACACTTTGAACTTTGGCAAATCCAAATAAGAGTCTGACAGGATACAAGAGTTTACTGCTGCTAAGTTCACATTTGTCTGGATGGAGCTCTGTCTCACAGCTATTCAGGATGAAGTTTTTATTCAGAAGATTGTTGATTGATTCTTCAATTTTCTCTGCTTGCTTTCTTTCTCATAAAATATTTATATTTCACCTCTTCAGGCCTCTGACAGTTTCTTTTTAAATTAAACAATCTGAGAGGCTTAGAGGAGAAACTCAGACTTTCTGTTGATGGTGGCTCATGCTACAACCTAAATATTTCATCTTCTGTTTCGTTAAATGGCTGCTGGGGAAAAGCTACCTGTTACCACCCCGGTGAAGGCGAAATAGCTAAGTTTTGGTAAATAAAGCATGGTGTACTGGAGAAGAGTTGTGGACGTGTTTTAATTTTGATGGATTAGTATTGAAGCTTAAGGTGGTGTGCAGCTTGCTGTGTCTGTGTTCTCAAAGTTAGAAAAAGATACCCGATACCTAGTGTTCAAAACCACAAATGTAAAAGCTATAATATCCATAAAAAAACAGAAAGAAAAGGAAAACCGGATATTTGTGTAGATGAAAATGTCTCAGATGATTATTCTGAATTTGATTTATCATACACTGATTCACAGAGACAAATTCATGCCTGACTTCAGAATTTCATTTGGGCAGGTGGTGTTTATTTGTAGAAACAGGACACCCTTTGTTGTTGTCCACATTAGCATTTCCAGTGTACTTTCATAAAGACCTCTCCCCACAAACCAAAACAAAAATAGCTAAATCTCTTCGTCTTCATCCTCTTTCAGTTGTAAAACTACAAATCTGTGCGTCACACACAAACATTAATTTCTGCGCAGCTGAACAGATACGTCATTCACACTGTTTAGTAGTCATGATTAGTACTACTCAGCCTGTGAAAACAGTTGTATAATGTTGTCTGTGGCTCTGGAGGAAGCTTTATCGAGTCTGAGAAAATAACCCTGGTGATGTCATAGTGATGTCAGGATTACCTTTGCTTGGACCTGGACACTAAACATTTATAAAAGTAAACATGTGTTACAAACTGGGGTTGTGGAGTTTGAAAAGCATGTACATTTATCAGGCAGGGAGGGTCTATTGATAATATCCTATTGGTTGCATTATGGGAAATGTAGGATCCAGCTGTTGTTGTGTGTGACATACTCAGGACTAAAAGCCAGGATATTTCGGCTTCTGCTGCATTGATTTTGACCATTCTTTTATTAAATGTGTTTCTCACAAGTCCCTCATCTTTATGGAAGTGCAATACTAAACTGATGGAGTGCCCCTTTAATGTAGACGTTTCTTGCCTAGTACAGCTTTAAATAAATGCCATAACCTTGCCGTCTCTCTTTTCATAATCAGCACATCAATCTCCCACCCACACTGACTTTCACTTTTACTATATCTCCATCTATCTCGGGTGTCACCCACCTACTCATTCTATTATAACCTTCAACTTTTCTCAAACTCATTCTATCACATCGCCAACCCAACATTATAGTCTATTACTTCACTCCTGTGCCCTTTCTAAGCACACATATCAGCTCATACATATCAGCTCATTTTTCATAAACAGCTCTGTAATTATGGATCTAATTACTTAATATCAGCCTCCTCTCGTTCTCCACATAGCGTCTCTGTACTGCTCTTTGGATCAGCCCACAGCAATGAATCAAGAGCCTCCCTCAGACAAAATGCAAACACTTTCCCACCAGTCTTAATGCCTTCTGCCGCTCATCTGCACAGCCCCCCCCCCTACAGCCCCCTCTTCCCCCTTCTAGTTACCCCCCTCATTGGACCCTCTCCACCTTTTAAGTACTTGTAAGTTTATCCTCTTACCCTGTCCTCACCCCCTCATGCCCCCTCCACTTCACCTCCTATGATTTCTGGAATTTCATGTCATGAACTCCATGACAAATTCAAAGCCACAGCTCCCAGCAGAAATTAGGACTTTTCAGTTTTGTTTCTGTATCTCATGGTCTGTAAAGAAACAAATAAATACATATAACAGTATTGTAATGGATCTGTAATGCTGCTGATGTACTGTATGTTGACATTTAACACTGGGCAATGTGCTGAAACTAAAAACCTTGTTGCTGTTTGTTCTTCTTGTCCCCAGACTTGTTCATCGAGAGGTTTTGTATGACGGGGGGAAGCAGTCCTATTGGCTACCTGAAGGCCTGGCACACCAACCTCTACCTGTCTGCTGACGCTGACAAGGTCAGGGAGGCGCTGGCCGAAGGTGAGCACACACACACACACACACACACACACACACACACACACACACAGATGAGGAAGATAAAGTCTAATTTTATAAGGTATCTGTTACTTTAGAATGAAAAATGATGACCTACAGTACAGGAAAGCCAAAAAGTAATATGATTGCAAAAAAACCCAACAAATTGGGATGTTAACATGTTGCACCAGTGAGTATGTTTAGATGCACCCTATCCCAGTTTTAGTCTTAATTCTTTTTTTTATATGATGTTTTATTATGATGTTTATATAGAAAAGATTATTGATCATCCGGTATGCACGATTTTGATATTATCCAGGGCCCGTATTTATCAAACTTATAGGAAATTATTTATTTATAATTTATATTCATGATATACAAATACGTAAATATTTAGGCAGGCATGTCTATCATGTACATCCAGTAAATCTGTTATTTCTGAAGCAGCTGGGTTAACTACCTGACCAGTTGAAGATAAACCCACTTTGATTTTTAGCCTTTACCACATCACTCTGCTGGATTTAGCTTCTCCATCTGGTCATCAGCAACAGAAGACGATTGAAATATAGTTTAAACTCCACATCCTTCATTTCCGCATGTAATGTAGATCACCATCACATCATCATATTTTTTTGTTGTCTTGACAAACTACGCCACAGTTTCTATCTGAATACTTTAGCTAGCATATTCAAGTTTACATTTGCAAACGCATAACTGCGACCATAACCTGGCCATAACCAGAATAGCAGTGTGCATCTAAATCCACAGTGGTTTTGAAGTGAGTTTATCATTGTAAGTGTAGTTGTAAGGGCAGAAATATTTTAAAGTCTTGGAAAGTGGTTGGCAGTGTTTTTTTTTTGGAGGAAAAATAAATAAAAGTTGCAAAAACTCCAGTACTGCCTTCAAACTTCAATTTTAATGGAAAGAAGAATGATGTTATTCAGTTCTTACGCACACAGCGAGCTGCGAGTAAATGTTTTTTCTGTCCTGTTCGCATGAGTAGCAGTGACTGACATCTTTTCCAATGCTGCAGTGCCATTACCATAAATCAGCATATTGATTATTTCCTCTCTTTGTATTTTCTTGATGGATTTTTGCGTGTCACGGCATATCAAGAAATACACTAAAGGGAATACCAGGAGACGGTAACATCCCATTTGCTCTGGCTGTGGAAGTGAATATGTATCAATATTTGAAAACATGCGCCGCTCTCTGCCAAAGAAATACAAGCTGTTAATATGCTCTGCTGACACGGAGCTGGAAACAGAATATATTGATGTGAAATTTGTGGGACATGAGGTGACAACCGCTTCTGAAGGTTTAAATTTGTTCAGTGCAGCACATTTCATGGTGCATTATTATTGCTGTCAAAAAGGAAGAGCACATACCGAAATAAAGCAGACCAGTTAAACAGATTGTGTTGAAACCAAAGAGAACTGAAAATCCTGCAAAGCTAACCCAGAAGGAAAGATGAAACCAGTTTGTAATTGCAAAAACAATATTTGTATTAGCTTAGCTGACACAGAACATTTCGAAAATCTTGATTTTCCAGCAATCAGAACCAGAAAACAACATATTATATCTACTGTGTCACAGTCTGTGTGTGTAGAGGGCTGAGAGAAAATGAACTGGAGTGCTGATTGATCACAGCGTGACCACATACCTCTCAAGGTGACTTCAGGGATATTCTTCATATGACTTCCACGCTTAATGTAATGCAGTGACTCTGTGGGAGGAACACACCCACCAACAAACCCCCCTCCCACACTCACACAAATGGGGTCAAGCAAAGGAACTGCCCTTGACATTTTACTTGAAAGGTCTTAATTAGCTGTGAAGCAATTTGTTAATACTTCCTGTAAGCTGGAGGCCATTATCTGTTCTTTTTAATAGCACTACAGCTGTAACAACATCAATGAAAACATTCCTGATTTGTTCTATTTTACTGTCCCTTTGCAAATAATGTTTCTGTTCGCTTGATTCTGATCCAACCAGCATGTGACTGTCTGTAGGTATCAAAGTATTCATTGGTTTGTTTTAAAGTAAAGTAAAGTGAAGTGAAGTGATATGTGAAAGCTGGATTTACCTTAGCAATTAATATTTCTGTTCACTTGATTTTGATCCAAACATGATTATCGGCAGGTGTCAAAGTATCTATAGGTTTGTTTTAAAGTAAAGTGAAGTAAAGTGATATGTGAAAGCTGGTTTTACCTTAGCAAGTAATGTTCCTGCTCACTTGATTCTAGGTATCTATCGGTTTCATTTTGAAGTAAAGTGAAGTGAAATAAAGTGAAGTAGAGTGAAGTACAGTAAAAGGAAGTGAAGTGAAGTAAGGTAATATGAAGTAAAGAAGTGAAGTGAAGTAAAAAATAAAGTGCAGTGGAGTAAAAAGTTAAAGTAGCATAAAGTAAAGGGAAGTGAAGTGGAGTTTCTACAACCACCACTATCCTTTAACTGTCTTCAGCTTATGTATTGTTGAACCTAATCTGTGTTTGTGTTCAGGAATCGCAGCAGCCACCATGTTCATGACAGAGAAGCTGACAGAGGTATCAGAGTCCCAGCTGAGGGTAGCATTTGATGGTGATGCCGTCCTCTTCTCTGATGAATCTGAGCGCATCTTCAAGGCCCACGGGCTGGACAAGTTCTTCGAACATGAGAGGGACAACGAGGACACGCTATTGGATCATGTATGTAGTTTTCACTTTGAAGTCTGTTTGGACATCTTCTCTTGAACAGTAGCTAATGCACTAATACCATAAATACAGTATATTATGTTTCTTTACGTTAAATAATCATAGATGGAATCAGTTCAGATTGCATTTTACTCATTCCCAGAATGGGTTTGGTTTTTTGTCATTTGTAATTAAAAAGAAAAAAAAAGTCTCTTACAGAAACTGAGGCAACAAAATGTAGGTGAGCTTTAAACCCTAATCTCCTTTGGAGCGTTACATTGCCATTTCCATGCAGCCCTAATCACCTGTAAATTATTATGCAGATGTTCTTGATATAAAATCCATTTCATTAACTGATTATCCTAGGAATAAATTATGCAAAATGATATGATAAATGGTTTTCAAATGGCATTGGGATTCAGACTGTGAGTTGGTGCGTCGTTCTGTCAGACAGCCAGCCATTTATGAAATTTGCTTTGAGCTGCGCAGGCTTCAAAATGCCTACATTCAAATAAATTTTGTTTTATTCAAACAACTCAAATTCAAAATAAAATATTGCGTGTGCTGCATGTACATAAATGTGTCATGACAAGGCAACAACAACTTATGATGCTAGTAGTAAAATACACAAAACAAGACACTGAAATACAGGAGAACACACAATCTCACCAGATCTGCTTTATCATAGTCTCTGTCTTCCTCTCTGGCAGGGTCCCCTGAAGGGCTTCCTGGAGGCACTGGGGAAGCTCCAGAAAAAGTTTTACGCTAAAGGCCAGCGCCTGGACTGTCCCATCCGAACATACTTGGTCACAGCTCGAAGCGCAGCCAGCTCTGGAATCCGGGCGCTGAAGACACTCAGGGCCTGGGGCTTGGAGATCGACGAGGCCTTGTTCCTTGCAGGAGCACCGAAGGGCCCCATGCTGGAGAAGATCAGGCCTCACATCTTTTTTGATGATCAGATGTTTCATGTGGAGGGAGCGGCTGAGATGGGCACCATTGCTGCCCATGTGCCCTACGGCATTGCACAGAAACATAACCCCAAACACAACACCGGTGTGGGGAAGTAGACAGCAGGACCTCAGATGCCATTGGCACAGTCATCCAGCCAGAAACAGAACAAGAGAAGAAGGATGGGATGGAGAAACATCAAAGATAAGAGCAAAGTGAAGTTGAGAGGTTTCAAAGCGCTTGGAAAGATGAACTTGTGTGTGGAAATGCATCATTTCCATACTGTAGCAATTGTATTGTAAGTTTGTTTTATCACAATGTACACTCTCAGCTTAATGCTATCATGTTAGGAGTTAGATACAGGTCTTGGTAGAGATCAGGTAGAGGTCTGGATGCCAAGTGTCCCTCAGCTTTACATTTCAAAGCCTCAATCTACTCAATACTTAAGTGTTTTGTCAAATCTTGCTTTATACAGGAATTTCAAGGGTACTTGATTGCTATGATGACCTGCTATTTCTCTCACTACTACTACTTCATAAAGAAGACAATGAATGTCAGCGAATGCTGGAGGATAACGAATGAATGGTTTCACTGATATTTACATGACTCCTGTTTAAGTACAGCACAGAGACTACACTGTATGTCGTCAATAAATGAGCCATAAGCACAATGCAGAGATATTGTGAAGTTAAACATTATAGTGATGTACTGTAGCACAACTACTACTGTACTGTAGTTTGTGTCAATGATTTTATAGAGTTTGACTTCACAAGAATGTTAAATCGTTTATTTGCAACTATACAAACTGTGTTGTATATTCCTGAAGATGGCAATATTATCTACTATTGTGTTAGTCCAAAACAAATATAGAAAGCCATAAGTTTCAGTTGGTGCCTTAGTTTCAGTGAAGACACTATTTTTAGTCATACTAGCAGTCGATCCAGTACTTTGGTCCAGAGTGAAATATCTCAACAACTGTTGGATGGATTGCCATAAAATTCAGTACAGACATTTATGGTCTGCAGAGAATGAAATCTAATGAATTTGGTTGTGATCCCCTGATTTTTTATGTTGCTTCACAGGTCAAAATTGTGCAAAATTGAAGTTCCAGTTCATGACAGTACTTCTCTAAAGCCAATGAGTGATCCCCCTTCACCTCAGCTGTACACAATACCATTAGCATGCTAAAGTTTATCCTCTTATAAATATTTCATATTACAGAAGAAAATGTATTATTTCATTAATCTGTTAGTCCAAAACAAATATAGACAGCCATAAGTGGGTGCCTTTAGTTTTAGCTCAACACTTCAGTTCACCCTCACAGCTACATTAGCATGCTATGGTTTCCTATTTTAGTATGTTGAATGTATTTCATAAGACTGAATATCGGAATATCGTTTTATTATTCTGTTAGTCCAAAACATATAAAGGCAGCCATAAGTTTCAGTGGGTGCCTTATTAGTTTCAATGGATATGCCTTTATAGCCATGCTAGCAGTGTGTTCCACTTTGGACCAGAGGGAAATATCTCGACAACTTGGAATTTGGTGTCCCCTTTCGTGTAGCTTAAGTTCACTTCAGTTGTGACACAGCATCTTTAAAACTAACTAAACTGAATTCCCAGCAGTTGCAGCTGTACACTACCATTAGCATGCTAACATTTAGTGGTCTTAAAGTTGATCTGAGCCTAACGACTAAGCACTGATTAACACTGAGTGAATTCTGACAACTCTGGTGTGAAATGTCCCTAAAATGGCTGCTTGATATGGCTTTTCTCACTCAGGCCAAATATTAGGCTACATTTTTGCTCCACTAGTGGTAAGAAGAAGAAAAGCAAAGTTGTATCTCCATGTTTAGTCCATCCATCAATTTAGCTTTCCAGTGTAGCCTGTACAATGAGTAATACCGCCTTGTGGACTGTCTATGACTATTCTTGTTTAAAAGTCACCCTGGTAGCTAGTATGAGGGCACCACAGCCTCTGTGCAGGGTGTTGTGGTTTCTCACCAACTGAAGTATCACAATAACAGATGTTCAACAAGCAGCTAGCTTGATTTTACTGCCCTCTCATGTACACCAAGGCTAGTACAAAGTCATCCTCTGCTAAGATGGTACTGATTGTTATAAAGTTTAACCAATTTAACTACATCTGGCAATGAATACCCAAATGGCAATCAATACGTTGTTTCAGTTACAGTATGACTTATGTTTGATTGGAAAAACATGAATTTGTCTTTCATTGACAGAATGGCCGCAGTGGCCTTTTGAAAATGTCAATCCACTTCACATCACTCTGTCACTGCTGGCAAACCCTCAGAAATCTTCCACCTGCTGTATATTTAGAGATGCTTCATTACACCACATCGGCCTGCTGAGGGCCTTGAAGCTCAGGAAAGTGACAAGCAATCCACCAGTTTAATTTCCCAGCCAAAACACATAATTAAACAGATGTGTCTTTTGGCAGACTTTTGCCCGAAACTGATGGCTGATAAAGTTTTCAGCAGGATGAGCTAATCAGTCAGCGCAGTGTGGACTTTAGGGTGGCATTCAGGAATAGATTAAAGCAGACGAAGCAATGTTTGAACAGTTTAAGACGACTTTATTGACGCTTGTGAAAGAAAATGGCGTTGCAATAAGAAAATGTACATGAACAATAAATAAAGATGTAAATTAAAGTGTCTGCTTTACTCATTAATGAAAATAGCCTCAGATTGAATTACTTCTATGATGAAACATGCAAGATGAACACATAACTCCTGCACTGGGAGTCACTGATTGTGCACTCCTTCACTCTACCATGGAGTGGCAGCACTGGAATGATAAATGACCTGCTGCTGCAACTGGTCTTCATTCACCACATGTTTTTATTAAGGATGAAAAATGTTGGGAAATGTATCACTCCACGTACATTCAAGTTATCTTAAATGATATGAACATGTTATCTTTACATCTTTTCTTTTTCCATGCCTTCCTTATAGCTAATCCCCCCCCCCCCCCAAATCACATATCTTTGATAAATGTGATAAATGTGTTAATATTCCCAGCTGAATTGGACCTTCCCAGCAGACTCTGGGTAATAAAAGCCAGAAAGCGCCAACAACCAGTGCTGGTCTATCTGGAGCCATATTGCTAACAACACCACAGGGATGGGCTCTGCTGGTAAATGCTGATGGATTGACATTCATGTGGATTTTATAAGCTCCAAAACAGTGGGCCGATGTTGCTGGCAACATACAGTAGAGAGCAGGGGCAGAAAGATAAGATACGGCCAGCTGGCGAACGCTGCAAAGCCTATGCACAGTTCATAATGACACACATGCGCAGGCTGCCAGCTGTATCCATAAACAGACAATAACCATCAATATGAATGCAGAATAGTGAAAGAGGATGGCTCTGTGCTTCACTATGCCAGACTGAGACGGTGCCTGGGGACAGAATTGACCATAACAACCCACTATCCTGCATCCTACAGATACCCCAGTTAGTGGATAAATGCTGGGAGGTGCTCAAGTGAAGAAGAAATAAAAAGAAATTGTGGCTCAAGTAGATTTTTTTCTGGGACATATTTTCATTTCAGGCGTTATAACTAGCCCGTGCTCTTCTTCGAGGCAGAGATCATAAGATTGGTTGATCACTCTTGTGATGGGAGGACAATCATGCAAGTGCAAAAGTGCAAAGAAAAGAGACAGAGCAGAGTGATGAGGGGAGTTATTTTATAGATTAGGGATACGTTCCACTGACTGCAATTAATGACTGAATGTGGGACTTTACGTAACAGACCATAAGCTCAAACATAAGCAGTCTTACTGCCAGATGTGACCTACAGAGGAGATGCTGAGCAGGGGCTGGGGTGGGGGTTGGAGTCAGCCTTTATCAGCGCCAGATAACAACACAGTAAAGAAAGGCGGTGAGAGAAAAAAGATCAGAATAGAGAGAGAGAAAGACAGATGGAGAGGAAAGCAGCACTTGCCCCAAAGACACAGATAACAAGAGTGTTGTTTTCCTTCTGCTCGGGTTACAAAGCAGAGTGGCACCCGTGAAGGGAAAAGATGGGTGACTCACTCCGTCTTGGCAGAGATGCTGGTCAGACTCAGAGGGACTCTGCAGTGGGAGACCAGTCTACAAAATGTTTTCAATCTGTTCCAACACACTTTTTGTCTGCCCAAGCACTGTAGCTTTTTGAGTTCTTAAAACAGACACTTTTCTGAAAGCGTTGCAAAGTTTTTAATTAGGAAACACCTGTCAGAAGGCTCTCCTCTTTGTACACTGCCACTTTATGAAACTGAAAAGGAAGTCAGTGGAGTTAACAACCTGGGTCGTAGATGTTAAGCAAATTTGTTCGGACTCTTTGTAACGTGCAATATCCTTGGTGAAATAAATAGTCTGCTGCTTAAAAATGTGTGTGTGTGTGTGTGGGACTTTGGTCTCAGTAACTGAGTATTCATTAACTCAGCACAGGCTGCATTTCAGAGCCTGGTAGCAGGAATGTAATGAGAGAGGTTGCCAATCAGGTACTGTCAAGATGTAATGAGTAAAAATACCAATTTCACCACACAACCACGGTGTGTAGCTGTCATTGTATCTTTGTGTGTGCAGGTTTTGTGTTGGAGCCTGACAGCAAAATAATAATGTTCCTGTCACAAGTGAGAAAACAGTTGACATTGTAACTCATATCAAGAAACAAATAACAGCTGCTGCTGTTGATTAATGAAAAGCTTCTGATAGCTTTTCATTGGTGTTCTAGCATTTTCTTGCATAATTTTAGCTATGCTACCAGGCTGAAATACAACAACAATTAAATGTATTGCCATGAGATTTGGTACAGACCATGGATGTATAATAAGACCTCGCACTGCTGCACAGCCTTGCTTCTATTTTTTCCCAGTGGCCACTTGTGGTATTGCAGCTAGAAATTCCCCTGCGGCCCAAAAAGCATTTTCCCCTTAGACCACCATTATAAAAGAGACATCTGTAAAACTGTTGACAGGACTCCTCGAACTGCAAACAAGCTCCATTATGACTCTTTCTATTATGAATTTTTGATCCATCGAGGTTTTATATTTGTAAAATTTTCCTCGTGCCGAGAAAAACTTTTTAAAAATCTGTGACGTCATCACTATATAAAGTCTATGGGCCGTGCGGGAACTCATGGGTGGGGCCAGTGGGGGGAAACACTACTGAGCATATTCAGTGGGCCGCATAACCCGGAAGCTAGAAACTTTTATGGCGTAGGTGCCAGGTGAGCAATTGTTACTGGACTGAATAGGTGCCATCTTCGGGTCCGGTATCCAGTTCTTATAATTCATCCATGGTACAAACATTCATGGTGTCCTGGGGATGAATGGTTATGACTTTGGTGGTCCCCTGACTTTTCCTCCAGCACCACCATGAGGTTGAATTTTGTGATTTTGAGTGAAATGTCTCGACAACTATTGGTACAAAAGTTCACCCCCCCCCCCCAGGATTCATTGTAATCACTTAGAGCCATCATCAGGTCAAAAAATGTTGAATTTGTCCGATACTTACTACTCACAGGTATTTGGTTTATGACCAAATACCTGCAAAACTAATGACATTCCCATCAGCCTCAGCTGTACTTTGTGTTTTGTGCTAATTCTCAAATATTAGCATGCTAACACATTAAACTAACATGGTAAACACAGGAAGCATTGTACGTGCTTTACTAGTATTGTCATTGTCAGCATGCTGCATTTAGCATTTAGCTCAAAGCACTGCTGTGCCCAAGTGCAGCCTCACAGAGACTCTTAGTCAAACTACTACAACAACAATAAAAAAAAAATATATTGCTAAAGTGAGTTGCAGCTGATATTGAATTCAGTATCATTAAATTGAGATTATTTTCATTGCTAGAGTTTAGAGGCTATGAGGAATTTTAATGTGGTGATTCAGTGACAAACCCAATAAACATTAGGTTACCTTCTGAGGGAGCCACTTGTTTGTTAATAACTGTTTAAATAGGACACGTAAAAGCTCCATAATTCACAAATAGGATCTTTGATGGCTTATTTGTTCTCAGAACAAAATGTTAAACGAGCTACAGAATTTATTTCAGGAATTCATCACTGTTAAGCTGAGAGAACACCTGGTTCAATAGGATTTCATTCATGAAGACAGTGCTTCCAGACAAAACATCAACTATGAAGGCCCAATAAACCTTCTGTTCTGTGCCCTTTCTGTCCCATTTTTAAAAGTCCTGGTAAACCACTGAGTACCAAAAGACACCTATCTCCAACTAAAATACTTACATGACAGTCACCTCTGGCTGGAAATGTGCATTGACCTTTTCACATTCAGCACTGTCAGGCTGGAGCTGCTTTTGATACAATTGCTGCTGCCATGCCCTCGGCTGTGCACAGCAACCTTAGAAAATCTACAGCATGTTATTTAAAATGACTTTGGTCAGTGCAGCAGTATGTCTCTGAGCTGTGTGTTAAATAGATTGTTGAAGAGTGGGACAAACCTGCAGTAGAGAAGACAGACCAGCTTCTCACTGCGATTATAAATACTCCTAATAGTGAAGGGAAAAAAACTAAACTGACTCTGAGTGTTATCAGGGAATGGGTATGAAACAGGACAATCTCCTTAAAATGCTCTCCCTTTCATGGTTATGTATTTTAAGTGCTACAAAATTACTTCTAGAGGGATTTACCCCCTCCATGTTGGTATCCATAGCAACAGATTAAGGCTATCCCTTGAGAGAGATAAAAGGAGAGATAGGAACACGAAAGTTTTAGTGTGTGTGCGTGTGTGTAGGTAGGTAAGTAATCCATGGATTGGCCTTTACAAAATCTATTTCGTCACCAACACACCTCGACTGTGTTTCCATGGCTACCTTATCCAGGATGTTGAAGGGTGGAAAGAAAGAAAAAAAGAGGGAAACGATGAATGAATGTATACATGGAGGGAAAAGAGAAGGTAATGCAATGGAATTAGGATAAGAAGGCAGACAGGAAGTAAAAAGTACAAATTGAGAATAAGCACACACTTATAGTAGGCCCTATAGGTGTATTTCCTAAAATTACATATTTAAATTCATACACACCATGCACGTGTACACAAGGTTTTAAAGCATGGACTGCCTGCACACACCTGAGGCAATTTAAACATACAACATCAGTGTCACATGAAGTGTGTGTGTGCACACACACATATCCAGTAGGAAACACTTCACTGAAAGCGTGGTCAGGCATGTTGCTAAGCACTGACAGATCTTCAGAGATAGAGGAGATAGAAGCGTGAGCAAAAAGAGGGGCTGAAGGGATGAAGGAAGGGAAGACGGTTGGGGGGGGAGATAGCGAGTGGATGGCTGGCAGAGACGCTTTACTTCACAGGGCTTCATGGATGGATGGATTGATTTTTCCTCATGCAACATGTGAGCAGAGCTTAGCCAAGCTTGCTCCAACCACATCCAACTCCACTAGATCACCAGTCTGAACTGGACCAGATAAGATGGCCAAACCTCATAGAGATATTCAGATATCCATTTTAATATTTCCTAAAAGTAAATTTAAGACCAATTTATTAACAAAAAAAATTACACAAAACTTAAAAAATGATTAATGGGAAATACAATTATTTGCTGAGAGTTAGATTAGAAGATTGATTCGATATGGAACTAGCGCTGGTAGCTGATTAGCTTAGTTTAGCATAGACTGGAACCAGTGGGAAATAGTTACTCAAAGTTTTAAAAAAGTGCCTACCATCACCTTTACTAATTAACATGCTGTGTTTTGTTTCTTCCTGGAGCCTGGCAACTTCACAATGACAATAAGATTACTGCGCCTCGCCAAGAAACAGTTCCAGCATGTAACTCCCCGTAAAACATTTTGGTGTGTGTACAGATTATATATAAAAGATAGAACATATTAATTTGTAAGCTTTAGAGGTGCTGGTAGGCAGATTTAGTTATCTTTGGACAGAGCCAGGCTAGCTGTTTCCCCGTGTTTCCAGCCTTTATGCTAAGCTATGCTGGCTGTAGCTTCATATTTACTGTATCAATATGACAGTGGTAACTAGCGCTGGTAGTTGATTATCTTAGCTTAGCATGAAGACTGGGCTGGGCTAAGAAATAGTTCCAGCACGTAACACCCCATAACACCACAAATTGTTATTTTGGTTTGTGTACAGATTCAACAAACATGATACAACATGTTAAATGTGTGAACTTTTGAACTTTGGAGTGAGCCAAGCTACCTAGTCTTTATGCTAAGCTAAACTAATCGACTCCCTACTCTAGCTTCATAGTTAACACACCGGCATGAGAGTTGTTGTTATTCTCATCTAACTCTCAGCAAAAAAAAGCAAATAAGTGTATTTCCCAAAATGTCAAACACCTTTAAACTACAAATGGGCTGTATAACAATGAGGACATTAACGACATAGAGACATTAAGGCAATTTGTAATTATTAAAGCAGATGTCATGAAAACAAATCATGTCAGGCATATTGATTTCATGTTATTTATTATTCCTCTCTGATGCACATTAAACGGGACCACCTGGGAGTGAAAATAGTCTGATTTGCATATAATTATTGCATCAGTTATGCATTGCAGAATTTAAAAATAAGCTGTCCTCTAATTAAAGTGTGCAGTACCGCTGAATCACAGAGACGCTGCCAACAGCAGGAAAACAAGTCCACAATGTCAGAACTGTAATTTCTTCAATTATGTCTTCTTTTTTTTTTACACACGAGTGAGCCTCACAAAACTAGACGCAAAACACATTGTTTGCTTGCTCAGCTGCCACTTTCCTAATTACTATGTTTCCGACATTGCATGACTATATATGGCTTTCAGATTAATTGTTGCTGTGTTGGGAAACTTTGACACAACTTGCAGTGACTCTTAAACAGTTCTTTAAAAGTTTGAATGAATTAGAAATGGGGAAAATGTGATCTCAGGCACCAGAACCTTTTCCTCTTTATGTACCTGTTATCACTTCCAGGTGTTTTTATCTGGTGCTTAAACAACAAGCATTTAACATTATCTGGAATTCATTACCTTACTTGCAAGAACAAACAGCTCAACTGCTATGGAAGCCCAAAGTTCGATAGTTCAGTATTGAATAAATAAATATAGCATAGTGTCAAGAATGTGGCACGTGAGGATTAAATGGTCATGATGGACATTTCACTCTAACATTTTCTGTGCATTGAGATTATCTCCTCCCAGTTACCATAACATAACAACACCACAAATTAATCTGGTTAAATAGGATCAACCTAAGGTGCCTCAGGTACGGGGAACAGGCTGCACTTGTTGATTGCGCCCAAGCAGTAATTTGTCATTTAAGCTACAAAATCAGAATCCACAAAATTTGATGTCAGAAACTGTAGCAATGTAGAAAAGCCTCAGTGTTCAGGTTTGATCATCCTTTGGAGAAATGAGTAGGACAACATACTGTGGACTCAATCAACACCTCCTTTAACTGTGAAAAAAATAAATATACCATCTGGTGTTGTCTGCTGAAACGTTGGAATATAACTCAGGCTAATTAGGCTTAAGTGCTTTTTACTATCTGCTGTGGGTTTTACAGAGCAGTGCATTTCTTTGTGGATTCAGTGTCTTGTCAGGAAAATGTAGAGTTTAGTCTCTAATGGTACAGGAAAGGGTCGGCTGCCCTCAGATGATCTAAAGCACTCTGAATTTGTAAAAGGCTTCATCGCAGCTCTGATATATGGCTGCTATAATCACTGATCAAAGAGATAATGTTTCCACTAATGGCCTTAATGTGCACAGATTGTGATGTGTGTGTGTGTGTGCACTGTATGAGTGTGTGTGTCTGTACACACAGGGGCACATAATAGTATTGTATGCGTCTCTAATTTTTAGTGTGTGTAGGGGACTTATTTGTGTGATTTTATGAGCATGAACTGTGTGTGTGTGTGGCCTGTCAATTAGGGAGGAGACTGACAGAATGGATTTCCTGTTGGAGCAATAAGACATTCATTCAGCACTGTGTGACACACGTACACACTCACGTTTGTTTTTCCATCGGTGTGAGGACCATGAATTTCAGGCTACTCCACTTCCGTACATATACAGTATATTTTTATATATATATATTAAGTGTAATTTTTACATTTCTATTTCTTGGTTTGAAATGCACAGGACAACATGTGTAAATAAGACAGCTGTGGAGTTTCAACTTTGACAGTGCCATGCTAGCATTTTCCTACTGCTTCAGTCTTTATGCTAAGCTAGGCTACAAATGTCCTGTACCTACAGTATTTCTATCTAGGGACTCACAGAGATCAACTTGATATTTAATTTCTCAAATGACTCTGTGTGGACATCATGAGTATGGACTGTTTCTTTAAGTCTTGATCTACACCCTGGACCTATTTCTAACCCCAGTTGACATGTATGGTCTCAAAGACTGGAGAAAATGCCAGTCATTGTGAATGACAAGAATAATTTGACATTTTGGGAAATACACGTATTCACTTTCTTGCTGGGAGTTACTGAGAAGATTAATACCACTTTCATATCAGTGCATTAACTATGAAGCTAGAGCTGGGAGTTGGTTAGCCTAGCTTAACATAAAGACAGGAAGCATGAGGGAACAGCCAGCCTGGCTCTGTCTTGAGTTAAAAAATACGCTCTAAAGCTCACTAATTAACACAATTTATCTGTACACAAATCATTATGTAAAAGTGAGAAGTTGTGACTTTAGGGGGAGTTAGCCAGGTTCAGTGACTTCCTGAAATCTTGTCCTCACTGTGAGGTTACCAGGCAACCAGTAGAAATTTCCGTAAATCACTGTGCCCAAACAGTAAAAGTTCCATGTAACTCACAGTGAAACCACAACTTTTCGTTTTTTAAATTTCGGTTTGTGTATGAATGAAATGAGCCAGGTGGAGGTGTTCACATATACAAACTGAACTATACAAACTAACATTGTCACTGACCGAATCAGTAGCTTTTAGCAGTGGAGCTTCAGTCATCGGTGACTGAGAGCACCATTATCAGTTCAGCTGTGATACAGAGTACGTTACCTCTGGTACAATGTTCAATAAAAAACATGATCTGATAACTATCACAAATAGCTGACTGCTGAGCTCTTAACCTTATAAACAGAGCATGTATAGGCCTAGTTTTGTACTGAATGTAACAGCTTGAACCAGCAAGTGGCTGAAAGTACAACTGAACTGAAGACAGAATCAGCACTGAATGTGGCGGCAGTATGAATGTTGATGTATACTTACAGATGTATGCGCTGAAGTGTATTTTAACAGTGATGCAATCGCTTACCTTAGAAAAAGTGAACAAATTACATAGTGTACTATGAATCTTTGAACTGAACTGTTTGAGACGATTCAAAACAGCAGTGCTTCGTAATTTCCACCAGGCTAGCTTCCCCCCGTTTCCAGTCTTTATGCTAAGCTAAGCTAATCAAGAGTACAGACATGAGAGTGGTATCAATCTTCTTATCTAACTCTCAGCAAGAAAGCAAATAAGTGTGTTTCCCAATGTTGAATTATTTCTTTAAACCTTGCTACACATGCTGCTGCCCAAACTTAAAAGACACCAAACATTGAGATATGGGGGAATTGAGAAAATTTTAACTTTGTGCAAATGTCCCCTGACACATTGAGAGCAACATGAGAGGCCAAAGCCAGCCAGCCATTTTTGAATGCATACTGTATGTGTAAATGAGACATAGTATTTTACCTTAATACTAGATGTAACCCTATCCATAACATCTGTAACAATACCCTAAATCTAATCCCTAGCTTAGAAAAACAGCATTAAGTCAGGACCAACAAAAATACAACAAAAATATCAGTTTTCTCTGAGTGTTTTCCTCAGAGACATCCTCACAAAAATCAAAGTACAAAATCACACACACACACACACACACACACATACGCACACAGTTGGTGGTATGAGTCACAGAGCAGCTGGATAACGTACAGATGACAGATAAGAAGAGGGAAACTGGAGGGCAGAGATCTAGATACTGTGAATTTGTAGAAAAGAGGGGAGATTTAGAGATTTAAAGATCATCAAAGATAAAAAGGAGGTGAGGAGAAAAAGAGCAGAGAGGGTGGATTACTAAAGCTCTGGTGGTGGTGCGTTTCCTCTGTCCTGTAGAACTGGACGGCATTTTATCCCAACCGAGCAGATGAAGCAGCCAGCTGTCACTCCAACAACAACCAGTACAACCCACCAGCTATGCACGTTCATTCATTTACATGCACATTCACACACAAAATGTACACACACACACACACACAACCTCAAGTACACTTTACTCCATCGCTGCCATACTGCGTCTTTCTCTCCCTGAGGGCCACCTGGCAGCGACCGCTCTCACCCGCCACAGTACAGGGACCCAATCATGACTGATGGCCTGTCACACACATGACAACACACGCAGCAAACAAGCAGATGCACGGCTGTGCTGTAAGCGCACACACGCAAACACAGTCACTCCCTACCTTATTGAGGTCAGCGGGGTCTCGGCAGAGTGTGTGTTTGTCGAGCTGTTGCTCAGGTCGTGGAGGCGGTTTCATTCTGCAACTTCCCACAAACACTCCATTGTTTTACACAGGAGTCCCAACATTTGGTGTTGCATCCTTCTTTTGACTTGTTTTCTGGTTGTAGAAAGATCAAAGCCATAATACATATAGAATAAAGTCACAGTAATGAATTGCCAGTCACTATAATGATGCACTCTTCAGGCATGCTTTTATATTTGCTGTTCTGAACACTGTGCCTTCTTGGTCGTGACTTCAGAAAATCCTCAAGTGCACATGATGTAATGTGTTTTAGTTTGCAGGTTATTTAGAATGAATAGACGGAGGACAGGGTAGTTCTTATAAATTCAGTGATAGCTTTAAGAAAACAGAGACCAGACCAGCTACACAATTATCATTTTCCCTACTGGTATACCTTGGTCTTGGTCAAATAATTAAAAAGTCAGTGCTGACTTGTGGACAATATTTAGGCAAGACTGCAATATTTTACCTCACATTAACCAAGTGTTTTAGCCCGTTTCCATCACTGTAACTTTTCCTCAAATCAGTATTTGTAAATTCATTGCTATGATTGTGTGTAAAGTCCTGTCTAACTTCTTAATAACCACAAGCTAGTTTCAAACTAGTGATTTAATTAATTGGGTTGCACCCTTAAAACTTAAGTCTTTAGTAGATAAAATTTCTTAAATCATGCATAATTGGTTTCTAGGAAACATGTAGCCACGTCCAATCAAAAGCAATCAACTATGTAAACAGGAAGTTACCGTAGCATCACCAGCAAGTAAAATAACTTCTAAACAGTTTTAGGGGGCAACATCATTTATTAAAACTTAAATTCCAATCCGTTGTAAATGAATGAATTTTATCTCTATATTCATACATGAAGAAATATATGTATTTCAGAGTTAGAAGTTTTCATTCAGTTTAGAACGAGAGGGAAATATCCAACTATGCTAACCTAATCAATGTTATTTGGTCACTTAGTCTGACATTATTGGAATAACGTTTACATACTAAAGCATGAATTAAGAACCATAAAACCCTCAGAAGATTGTCAGTATTTTGGATACAGGCGTTCTGGAGTTTTCAGTCTCTCTCCACCTCTGTTTGTCTTCTTTGCAACATCCATTCAAATGTCAGAGTCATGCGACAGTAATTTACAAAGAGCAACACGATGACTTCTGTTTGGACTAAGTTGTTAAACCTTCATGGTTCTTCAGATAGAAATTCAAGCAGGAATGAGCAAATGGGATTTTTTATTTTACTTTTTAATTTGGTTTCCGAGTGTAGTTCCTTTAGCCTACTCCTCACCATGCCTGGAACACATGAAGTCAAACAGGAAGCAGCAGGGATGAACTGCAGTGCCTCCCACGCCTCTTGTGGCATGAGCCTTTAGTATTGAGCGCCTCCTGTGACAGGAAGAGAATGAGTGTATGTTCGTGTTTGGCCTGGATTCATTATCTAGCCAGCCCTGCTGCTCTTTCTACCTGGGTGGTTGAACACACACTGGAGCACACCTTGATAATCACTAGCACGCACTCAGGGCCCATGTGCATCGATCAGTAGGGTGTTCAATATGATAAGTGCAATGCACAGGCAGAATTTCTATCTAGGGGCTGGAGTGGAGAGAAGAGGAGGCTAGATTAGATGTCCTATTGGTGAGAGGAGGTGATGAGGCATTTGTTAACTGAACTTTGACTCACATTAGAAAACTGATGAAGTGGAAGAGCAGGTTGCAAACAGGTTTGATTTAAAGTGATACACGCAATTCTCGTTTTTCTTAATTTCGAGATTATTTCTGTTGATAAATGTTCATTGCCCTGGTGTTCTACACTCAGACTGTGGACTGTATTTCCTACATCATCTTGCATTTATTTAAAAGTAATCACTGTTGTTGCCTGTCTGTCACTTCCTGTTCAGCAGAGGAATTTTAAACCCATGTTTAGATTAGCAAATACAAAAGCTTTCTTACCAAATTTATACTTTAGGTTTCATGGAAATTATGCTTTGCGAATTTAATGTACAATTTGTACAGTAACAAGAAATTCAGATGAAAAGGTTGGTGTTTTGATTTTTTTAAACATCATGTCAGAGTACAACACAAAAGGGAGTCTTATCCCCACAGCACACTGGGCAGTTTTAACATATTTTTTTTGGTTTTGCTAGTTTTAGTTTGTATTTTACCATTTTTAATAATGGCTAATTGTGTTGGTGCAGGCTGCACAAATTCCAGCCTGTCAGGACCATGGATGTATAATAAGAACTGGATACGGCGCCACCACTTAGCCTTGCTTCCTATTTTTCCCAGTGGCCACTAGCGGTATTGCAGTGAAAAATCCCCCTACGGCCCAAAAAGCATTTTCCCCATAGGCCACAATAGTAAAAAAGACGTCTGTAACACTGTTGACAGCACCTCTCGAACTGCAAACAAGGTTGATTATGACTCTTTCTATTATGAATTTTTGATCCATGGAGGTTTTTTATCTGTAAAACTTTCCTCGAGCCGAGAAGAGCAATTTAAAAATCCGTGATTTCATTACTTTTTCGGCATATGAGCTGGGCGAGCAATTCTCATTGGAATGAATAGGCGCCATCTTTGGGTCCGGTATCCAGTTCTTATAATACATCCATGGTCAGGACACAGTCCATAGTTTTCCTAAGAGGAAAAAGAATAGTGCTAGCTTTTGTGCAGGTTAACTTTACAACATTGTGAAGTTAAACAGCACAGTGTTAGGTATTGTTAACTAAAGCTGGTCACTCACCAAGAACCTGCCCAGGTCTCCACTGGTCCTCCTCACACCACAACTCTATTTCTCGCCACTGGCAGTTATTTCTCCTCATTACTGACGCTTCCTGTTGTCTTGGATGCCTAGCAGTCTGAAAAGGATTCGACTGTAGTCCGTCATGTGTGTATGAATATATATTTTCAATAGAAGATACCACAATGTGTGTACGCTTAATATGAAGCTACATCCAGCAGCCGGTTAGCTTAGCTTAGCACAAGGACTGGAGACGGGGGGAAACAGCTAGCCTGGCTCTGTCCAAAGATTAAAATATCCGTTAGCACCTCTAAAGCTCACTAAGCTAAGCTAACCAGCTCCTGGCGGTACCGTGGTACAGACTAAAATGAAATCACATGCCAGTTTCCACAAAAAAATCTCCCAAAAATGTTCAGTGTAAATATGCCAGTAATAATCTATTTTTGTCTGCTAAAATAACAACCGTCCCTAGCAGATTATCAGCTTTAGCTCGGTAGTTAGCTCGCTTATTAATGTTAACTCAATGTCAGTTGGTTGAATATGCTCTGTGAATTAACTGAAAAGTTAATGTTAGCTTGGTGAGTTGGCTGAAAACTTTGTCTCCAGCTGCCTCATTTTAAAATCAGAAGCCTGAAAAGTCGTTAATGAGTCTTTTTCTAACATAACCACACAAAATTACGTACAGTAGTTAGCTAGTGATATGCTAGCTTACCCCTGGACATAAATCTAGGTTGTTACTGTAAATTATAACCGGGCATGCTAACGTTTGCAGCTTAAATTAGAGCAGATAAAAAAGTGTTTAATCGATTACTTATAGTTTCGCTCTTGTGTTTTTGGTTTTGGAAAGGCTACATAAAAAAGACCACCAACCCTCCGAACTCTTTGAATACTAAATATCTCTCTTACTACAGCCCCACGCACACCACTTAAACATGTGGAGAAATAAAAAGCCTGACAGACTGCCTTAAACAACTGTGTCTGGAGATGTAGTCAGTCCACACACAGCACAGTGACAGATGTATATACAGTAATAGTATTTGTAGATTTCTGTTAATGTCCTCCTGTAAGCAGGATTTCTATTTTAGTGTGCGTGAAAAGGTATACACACTTGTCCAATCTGTACAGTAGCCTACTGCTGGAATAATTGCTCATAAATTAGACTTACCTATTCATGTGTGTTAAGTGAATTATGGCTCCATTAACAGTGTGTAATGTTTGTGCATAATGATATAAGACTGAAGAGAGAACAAACAGATTGTCTGGCCCATGATGATGATTGTCTAGACCAGGTTAAACTGGGGTCAGTTGCCAAAGGTGTGGGTGGGCTTCAGCACTTGAACACAGTTTCATTATGAGTGAGATCTAACTTAAGTAAATGAGGTTTGGGAGACATAGATGAGCTGTGTACCAAGTTGTTGCAGGGTTAGTTTGTAAAGCCTCATCCCCAGATAAGATGCTGATTGGCGCCCAGGATAACATACCAGACATGTTGTTTGAAACCTACCTGGCAACAACCGGGATCATTCAGTCTCTTATGCTCCCAGCTGCACCCACTAGCAACAGATTGCACAAACCCCGGCGGCAGCCTCACTCATCCCTCTGCCTGTGGGAACGGTTCTCTCGATGGCCCTTCAAACACAGAAATGCTGCTCTCGACTGCATACCAGATCTTATTTTGCTGTACAGTTAGTGGTCATCATGACTTAATTGAAGGAGCTATTGAAAAGAAATGTCGGTGTCAATTGTGTACTGTACACAGTGAGCAGAATGTCACTCTACTTATCAGTACTTAAAATCTGTGTTTGTTACACACTCTTCAAAACACTCTCATTGGCTGTAGACTATGTTTTATAGGCAGTTCAGCCTTTGAGATCACCCAACTCTTCGCTCCGGACCATGTGCACACTAAATTCTGCAATAATTCTGTTGGTTGGTTCGGTTGAAGTCCTAGCATATTAAAACAATCTTGTAAAATTCAGTTGCGACTAGTAGGGCTTAACTTCTCGAATCTGTCCGTCTTAATCATCTTCAACCCTGTCAAACTCTCACATTACAGCACCTGGCTGCTGCTCTGCCATCGATAAGGAGAACTGCTCTGTCCTATAGGTCACTTATTGGCAGGCTTGACAGTGCTCTTTATTATAAAAACGTCTCTAACCTGCTGAATAAAATGTTTGTTAACCCATACAAGCTTCTGGACACTAAATGCATCAATATACTGTCACTACACAGGTAGTACTGGACAAATGATTTGTTGTTGCATATAGGGGTAATTATTACAAGCTACAATCAGGCTAAAACATACACTTACTGCCATTGATTGCAGACGCCAAAAAAATGATACAGGCCATACTTGAATTGAGTGGTTCTATTGGTACCATCCACAACTTTTGCCCATGGAAACGCGAAAATAACCATTCTAATGTGAAACGAACTGCATCTGCCTCTTACAGGCTCATATTAGGTAAGACCCACCTCTTTGGCATTCTGCAATGAATCAATAGGACAATGACAACCATGTGACAACAGTACTGTGGTCCTAGTATCCTAGAACATATAGAGTATCACTCATTCTAAATGATGTCATTTTTGAGTAGCCTTGCCTGAAAGTACCAATTTATGGCATCCATGGCTGTGGCATCCATAAGCCTAGAATAATGAAATGGTATAAAAGAAAATAGTATGAACATTGTATTTGGACAGACAGTGTCATTAGCTACAAAAAGCTAATTCAAAGCAGGCGATGAAAGAAAGTTCCTCCTGGTAAACTTGAAAATTGATTCCATGTATATAATCCTGAGACTGGAAAATATTAATTTCAGATGGGGCTAAACAATAAAAAGTGAACATCTGTGGTAATAAACATACTGTATTCTGCTTTTAAATGATTGTTGAGTGATAATGGAAAACCGAAGAAATAAATCAGATTTTGCCTGCAGCATGAATAAAGTCAAAGTTCAATCCAAACTTCAACCCAACTGGAGCATCTGAGTGACAGTCAGGAGAGTGCGTTTTACTAATCAGCACTGAGTTAGTGTACGTACAGCACAGCGTTTTCTGCATAAATGTTAAAAAGCTGTCTTGCCCCTGCTGCTAAATCAATGATGACCACATGCTTTCATCACCATCCTCCCGGCAGCCCGGCCCAGACCCAGCGCAACAGCGCTTCTATATTTAGATCCAGGACCTAGAATACAGTAGCCAAGTAATCACCCCATCCTGTGTGAGTGATGAAGTGCTCCCAGCCTCCCTCCAAGGCTCTACAGGGGGCTGAGGAGCCTCTGCCAAACAGCACTTTGGTCTGCATCAGCTGGCATGTTACAGTAAGACAGACCATCACTTCAGTGTCTGCAATCAGACGCATGCACTCACACAAACACACACACGTCCACAGAGCTGTGAATGCAATCATCTGAAACATGAACATAGGTGATGATGTAAACACACACACACACACACACACACACACACACATATTCATACACACACACATACACACATTTCTGCCCATAATATTTTTAGTTTGAGTTCATATGCTTCTGCCAGATATAGTCTGTATAATTAAGTGGAAAATCAAGCGTGATGTTATTCAATTCCTCACATGAAACCCTACACTGAGAATAACAAATAAAAAATATTTATTCTAAAAGATTTACTTTATTGAATAAATAATAATAATAATAATAATAATAATAATAATAATAATAATAATAATAAATAAATAAAGCAGATTTCTCAATATGAGGCACTGGAAAAGGTGCTACATTGGTGTGAAACAGTAAGGGAATGTAAAAAATACTGTACAGCCCTCTCCCCCTTTAAGATGACTCAAGATCTCAATCTACCCATACTTGGTTTCCACGGTAACAGTCCCCTCCTCTTTCTCCCTCTCTCTCTCCATCTCCAATCTATTTTAATTAAAGTGTGAGAGATGCCAAAGGCCAGTCAGCTGGTCTAGTCGTTGCCTCCCTGACTCTGTCCTCTCATGTTTGCTTTGACTCACACAGACATTTCCCTTCCATCACTCCATCCCCACCTCCTGTACAGCATTTCCCTTTGTTTACCTTCTCTCCCTCCCCGCCTGTTCTCTAAATCATTCAATTTTCGTCTTCGTCACAGGTTACCGTATACTGAACAACTGTCAGGAAACTTCACCATTACGCTGAATGATAGAAATGGAGCTGGACAACAACAGTTGCATTTCCCCGAACTTCCCGTACCTTCTTTTACATTTACTTTAATTCAACGCTCAAACTTGATGTAGAACGATCTGCTCTTCCAGCTTTGTTAAAGCAATAAAAAAGACAGATCCTTCCCTTCATTTCACATTTTGGTGTGTAAAGCTAAGATGTAAAGCTAAGTTGCAATGATTCTTGTATATCTATATTTTAACTAATTAATTTATCATTGACTCTATAAAATGAAGTGTCAAAAAAATCAATGACAATTTCCAAGAGCCAACTGTGACGAATTCAAATTGCTTGTTTTGACGAACAATCAATCTAAAACCCAGAAAGGATTCGATTTATAATGCTATTATAATAGAGAAAAGCAGCAAAGCCTCACGTTAACAAAAGGTGGAATCAATAAATGTTTGCAATTTTCTTTGGTCAATAAATGAGTTAAAGAATTAGCTAAAAAACTAAAATAAAAACACAACATCTAACATATTACCATATACACGTTAGCTGTTATGGGGAACGTGTTAGCATTCTTTTGGAGTCGTGTTTCTGGTGACAAATGTAAGTCCAACTTTATCTCTGCTTTACTGTAGTTTTGTTTCAGTCTCCAACAGCTCCTTAGAAAAAATATCAATCTATATATCTAAATGTCTTTAGCTGCTAAACAACAAGCTAGTTGCAATCTTTGTTTGTCTGCCGATTGGTGCTGTTGATTTAGCACTAGCTTGCTTTATGATTAGCTGTACCCCTAAAAGACTTACATAGTGTATGAAGCACTCCTAGTTCTTTCTTCTGTCCCACTTCCCTCAGAAGCATTCACTTTACTCCATTCAAATAAAACAAAAGCACAATTTAAAGAAAGAAAGGGGCTTAATTGACCCTCTGAGCATGAACACGAGCTGATTATGCTGATCGCATGTTCGAAACAAACTGTGTTTTGCTTTCTAACAACGTGCCGTCCCCTCCCCCACGTCCCTGGAGGTAAGATTAGGAATTCCCAGAGGAATTAGACATCAGACCACTCATGTGTCACGTCACATTCTTCATGCAAGCGAATTCCAGCTAATTAAGGTGCAGAGAGAACAAATCGGAAACATTTGACCTCTCCCAGCTTAAAAATAAGTCCCACAATCCTCTGGGTCGTCAGAACTGCACAATGGGATGTCCCGATTTCCAGCGCATAAATGTGTGCGCGCATGTGATAATTACTGCAGTGCAGAGGCTAATTGGGCCAATGCATATTAATTCATTAAAATGTCTCCCTGCTGGTATCCACTTCAAATCTGGGCCTCATCTGTTGGAAGGGTAGGTGTCCTCGCAGGTTCCTGAGAGAAATACAAAGGAATTATTCTCAGGTAATATCCAGAGATATAGAGATGTCTGTCAGAGCCGAGCATAGATATTCAAAGCTGCCTTCTACTGCACAACTTCCTCTTTCTATTCAAGTCTGCTTGAAATAGAAATCCTCTGAGCACGACCTATTTTCAAAAAGAACCTCTCACTTTTATGATACCAGTTATTCTTTTAATTTCTTCCTGCAATTGAACCTTCTTGATGACCAGATGATAAAAGGTCCTTAAGCTTTCTCATGATCAGTGTATGTGTGGAAGTGTGTGTATGTGTGTGTAAGAGAAACACAACTAAAGGCTACTAGGGCCCATAGGGGCTGTTGCTGGGGCCTGGACTGAGAATGGTTACCATAGCAAACTGCTTAGTATTGACTTCTGGCAATGACTGAGATCCTCTGGTTTTCGTCCGATCCCTATCCTGTGTGTGTGTGTGTGTGTGTATTTTTAAGCTGTTCATCTGAGAAAGCCTTTTATTATTACATGTTAAATGAACCAAATGAGCAGATAGCAATCAGCTAAAGGGCAAAATGAGCTTCTGCACAGCAACACTGAATAGAATAGAGACAGGCTGTGACCTTAAGCCATGGTGTGTATGTGTGCATGTGTGTGTGTGTTCAGTCTACCTGGGGCCATATTATGCATATGCACCCTGGGATAGATATAAAATATAGAGCGCCATCAACAAATCATCCATAGACTGCACCAACTATCAGCTCCAATGAGTCACAATATGTCCTGTCCATTTTTAATTCTTGGTTATTCATTTGAAGAATACATAATTGAACCTGTGGGTGAAAAGGCTATTTACTAGAATGGAGAGAGAGGGTGAAAAAAATCAAATTATGGCTAATCAATGGCCTCATTTGAAAAGGAGTTGAAAAGACACAGAGGAAATGTAGATAAATGGGAAAAGAGCACAAGTGAAAGGGTGAGGGAGGGACACATGACGGAGTCGTGACAGAGGGAATGGGGAAAATGTCTGGCCGGGTGGTTTATGACAGTGGGAGAAGGGGATGATGATGACGGGAAGAGACAAACCAAGTTGGAGAGAGGGAGGAGGAGGGAGAGGAAGCAGCGCTGGGTGCCTCAGCAGGGGCAGGAGAGGGAGTAGAGCAGATGAGCTAAAAAACAAAAACACTGCCTCGCCCCATTATTACAGTATCTGTAAAAAGGGAACAGATAACGAAAAAACTGCTTTTATACATATAATTCAGATAACATAACAGTATGCTAAATTGGGTGTGTTTTTGGTTTAACCCCTTAACATCTAGTTTTGTCCTTTTATTTTCCCTTTGAAGTTGCTCTAAGCAATTTTTTTCTATTAACAATGGTTAAAATGATTGCACTTAATGTGAAAGTGGTTGCTTGTAGTGACAAACCCACAGAGAATTATTACAAACTTTCCATTTCCCCTTAGCACTGTGGAGTATTTTGGCATCCTTCAGCTCATTGTTTTGGTTTTATAGCCACTATCTCCCGGCAGGATGGGAATATAAATCTGGGGGTCATCAGGGTAAAAAAAAAAAAGGGATATGTACTTCATGCAGGATGTTGCTAAATGGAAACATGTACAACAAAAAAGCAGTGGCCCTAAAACACTGCTTTGGGGTACCTGTCAGGAGGTGGGTTTAAAACAGAAAAAAAAACAAAAAAACCCACATACAAGTACTTTATGATAAAATCTGAACTATCCCTTTAATTTTGAGCCAGAGTGTGAAATCAGCATCATGTGTGGAGAAAGAGACAAAAGGTATAAACATAACAGTTACAACACAGGAGTGAAGGGAACAATATTTAGGTTATAAGAAGGGAAAAGATATGAAGATAACTGAAAGATATACATTTTAAATAGACATTAGGAAAGAGATAAGAATCAAGGACATAAAAGTATTCCTAATAGCTCTCCTCATTACACTCCTAAAAACTCACTGGGAAGAGACTGAAACTTTGTAGAGAGGTATCCAGAATTGAAGGGAGCGCCACAGTAATTAATTGATGTTGCAGTGAGCGAAGCCCAGAATATTTTCATTTTCATTGGTGCCACTCGGGCACGCACTCAGGCAAAGTGTGCATTACTGCCTATGTATAATTGATGTGTCACATTCACCACACAGAGGCCTGGCTGGGAGGACTGGATATGCCACACACTGCAGATTGAAATGTAGGCATGCAGTAGCACAGGCACACACATATACAGTACATGCACAAGTGGCACGTGTTTCTGTTGCTATATTTCTCCATTCACTACCTTAATGTCCTAAACCCAACTTTAACTCTCACTTCTTTGTGCATAATCATAATGCCAGCTCTTAACCAAACCTCACTGCATTTATTAGCAATTTTACAACCCCATAGCACCTAATGACCATCAGCTGCTTGTGCTGATACGGTAGCACATATACACCAATGACTCAACTTTTACTGAAGATTCTTGCTCACTTTCAGGTGCACACTCTGTTAGGATGACCAGCATTGTAAAATGTCTATTGAGTGTACTCCCCTCTCGTCACATTTCCCTGAGCCAGTCTGTGACATTTCCGAACTGATTTTCTGATTTTTAAATTGTAATTCTATTTGTCTTCATAAAAATCTTGGACTAGGACTGTGTAGAATACACAGGCACTTCAATATATCCAATATATCCAGTTCATGAGTTTCAAATAAAATGTGAATCTTGTAGTCTAGAGCTTGAATTTTATATATTTCTATATATATATATATATTTCTATATATATGTTCCCAGAAGTTGCTGCTCACTTTGCATACAATGAAGACAGAAAGTGTCTGAGACAAAAGAGTGTCTTTTTAAATTACCACCATTAAATGTCTTTCTAAGCACCAACAAGTGCACTGTCAATTAAAGAAAAATTAATTCCCAAATGAATTAAAGTAAAACTCCAACACCAATACTCAGTCTCTCAGCATGTATATCTACCAATGAACAATGAGAAGTGAGAGGATGAGACAAACATTCTATTAGCTCTAATAATGCAATAACTGTGCTAATTAATATCAAGACTAGTGATTGTGTGTTTAGCTTGAAAAACAAATGTGATACATGAGATGTGAGTGTCAATAACATACCCAAGTAAACCCTCCAAAAATGTCCTCATTTAGACAAAACTTAAGTTTATTAACTTTGAATATCACATGTGAAATAACTTCACATGATCAAATAAAAACATTGGGTCTAACTATATTGCATATACAATACCATGCTGTCAACACAATAAATAAAATGACTAAACATGGGTCCTGTGATGTTTTAAAGTATTTCCAGTGACTTTGAATATAATATTTTTAACATATGCTGAAAATTTGTGGCTCAGTCCCATGTGTCTGGAGACTGATGCTCAAGCTTCAGCTCTGCCTGATGACGTACTTGGCTCTGAGCCCTACATTAACTCCCCGTCATCTTTGTGCGAACATTTGATTATTCTAAAAATAAAGAAAGATACAAGACCTCACACACATTCACCCAAATTTTCTAGGAACATTTAATCCAGCAAG
Source organism: Macquaria australasica (assembly GCA_005408345.1). Lineage (NCBI taxonomy): Eukaryota > Metazoa > Chordata > Actinopteri > Centrarchiformes > Percichthyidae > Macquaria > Macquaria australasica. Next base: position 170,265 of record SEMN01000426.1, on the reverse strand, counting down.
ATCCCAGAAAGTGTGAGTAAAATCATTCTAATCTCTGGGCTGGTTGCTGTTGGTAGCTCATGCATATTTTGGCAGGGGCTTATGGGTAGGGCCAAACGTTGCCTTGGCAACAGACAACCGCATCCACCCAACAACACGCACGCACACACACACACACACACACACACGTTGACTCTGATGTGTGATCAACCGTCCACAACACTTCTAATGAGTTGCTATTGTGAGAAACAGCTGGGCGACCCGTCCCTGACTCTGTGCGACACGGCTACAGGCAGATTATGCTAATGCACGCACTTAAAAACAAGACGACAGTGAAGTATTTTAGTATGCATTATAGGAAGCATTTATCAAACCTAGAAAGTTATTGCTCCTTTGCTGGTGGCTATATTGCCTTAGTGTTTTATCTTGCTTACTCTGAGCCAGCATTGCCTGATGTGTTTGTTGCTGATATGGGTATTGTTTTATTGAGTTGGTAAAAACATGATATTAAGATAGAGGAAGGCAGGTGGAACAGTTATAGGGAGACATTGTGTCATGACACAGCCTTATCTAAGAGTATCTGTTTGTGTGTCTGTATGTGTGTGCTTGTGTGTATTTGTACTCTGAGATCCTGATGTCCTCTCAAGGGTAGAAAGATGAGAAAAATGGTTTGGGTTTGAGGTTGGAATTAGAATTACTATCAGGTTTATTTGAGAGTTAAGGTTAAGGTTCAGTATAGGCTATATATAGTGGGGGAGGTTTGGATCAGAGGTAGTATTCTGCTTTTTCAGCCATTGAACCATAAAACCTAAAATCCAAGGACTTATTATTCACTCAAGGGTCAATCACAAATGCAGCCCTCCATTCATTTTAATAAAAAATGGAGCAGGGTTTTTTTTTTTCTTTTTTTTGGTGTTTATGGATTACACAGGGCTTTCATCATGCTTGTCCTTATTTCCATTACTGTTATTTTGGCAGGTATATGACTTGGGGGAGCTCAATCTTACACACCTCAGATCCAGCACTAGAGTAATCAACCTTACCTTAAGTCAAAATCAATTTTTGCCAGAAGTATAGTTCCACTGTCACTACCATAAAAAAAAAAAAAAATCCTCTATAAAAAAGGAACAAACAGCAAATAGTAAATGCTCTTAGTGTTGTGTCTGGAGGACAGGTGGGGACGGCAGGGTTCTGTTGGTTAATCACGACGAGTGACCCCTTTTACATTGTCACATGAGGTGGGTTTCCATCTACCCGTTTTTGTGCGACAATCTCTAAATACCGCTGTAATGTAGTCAAGCTCGAATGGCAAGGGAGGTGGTAGGTAGGCAGACTCAGCAGACATTTTGCTTTGCTTTGAGGTGAAGGTTTATTTACAGTGCTCTCCATAATACAGGAAAATCAGGAAAGATAAAACACAAGAAAAATAACTCAAAACCAACTCTTCACAAATCAAACTAAGGCCTGTGTTTACAACAGCACAACCTCACCTCTCCTCCTCTGGAGCAGCAACACAACTGAATATATATATGGTCTTCAATTAGCACCTAGAGTGCTGCGGCCAGTACCACAACCCCCAAAGGTTGACCTCCCCAGTAACCTTAATAAAATACAATCCCCTACCTTCTTGGACTCCTTTTATATGCTCTGTTATATTTCTAACAGGCGTTAGATCAGGTCAGTAGGCCTACACACTACTTCAACATATATCCAAAACAAATGAAATATTCCTTTCACCAAAAGAAAACCCCTCCATTTGGTTTGGCCCCATGATGTCAGCTATGACATCACCAACACCATAAAAATCAGGAACTGCTGGGCGGCCCCCTCCCAAACAATAAACCTGCATGGGTCTGAACAAAGGAACAAACAACGGTGAGTGTGAACAAAGGAACAAACAATTAAACAATGTTCAAACCTGCAACATAATAAAAATAACTGAAACTAACCTGTGGCTGTGTGTTTGCTTTAATTTACTCATGTGCTTAGATTTAGACTGTAACCTACTGCTAACACAAACAAACCCGGCATAGTAAGTACTGCAGTGATACAATAGCAGTGGTAAATTATAGCAAAATGAACACCTGTAGAAACTAATATATGTAATGTGTAAAATGAACATGGACGGGACAAGTGGTGAGGAAAGGAGTTCTCACCCACTTTGTCACAACCGCAAAAAAGATTTTTACGCTTGGCTGAGGTGGATAAGTTGGTTAATCAATAAAAGCAAAATGCGACAAAGTGCACTGGAAACAGACCTAGCGAATAAATCATGACGAAAGTGAAGCATGTGACTTAAACGTCCACTAATGCTTCCGCTCCACTGAGAAGACTAACCTTCCTGAAATTAACACGACACATACAGTAATGCCATATTTCCATCATGTTTTCCTCGTCGTTTTCCATCGTTTGAGGTTTGACTGGAGCTCTTTTCTTATCTTAATTATGTCATCTCGTTGCGCCCTCTTCTTCTGCAAAGGTTTAACTGGAGAATTAGTGCCACCAACTGTTTATCTCAATGTGCCAACATCAGCATAACAGTAGAGGATGGAAACGTGCATTCATTCGTATTTTCTTTTGGCCTGTTTTCTGTAAATTATGTAAAATTTGAGCTGTTTGAAGTTTTGATTTAATGATGTTTAATATCCTAGAAATTTTGCTTTTTATTTTTAGGTTTAACAGAACTAGACCATGTGTTTGATCCAACATGTCCTCCAAATTAAATGACAAAATATGTTGTGTGTCATTGCCTTCCAAAATGACATGACATGTAAGCGTTTTATAATCTAATGCCATATCAACAGGACAATCTCATTTGTCACTGCCTATCAAAACAGTCACAAATCACATTCCAGAAATCATTTGTTGGGGCATTTCGTTTCAGACACAAGTTTGTTTAGGGGTAGGAAGAGGTTGTGGTTTGGGTTTAAACAACTACTTTGTGGTCATGGTTAAAAGAAATCAGCTTTGAGTAGGAAACGGGAAGCGAACAGCAGTTGCCCATGTCAAAATCCATCACTTCCATGGTCGGTTTCTATAACAACCTCACTGCTTCTTCCACTTTTGCTCCTGAAATCCAAGAGTCATAACTCACATGACTGCTGATGATGTCCTTTTTCTTGGGAGGACAGCTATCAGCATACACTTAATGTTTTGGGTTATTTTTGAGGCTTGAATCATGTGGTGCACAGCATAGGACAGATTGACCATTATCCTCTCTGTGTGAAGGGGTTTCTATCAAATGTGCAAAAGAACACATGGTGTGATTTCTATACATAATGTATTGAGATGATCTACCTCAGTTCTTTAATAAGATCTATTCTGTGTTAGTAATAATTTATCTGCACTAGTGCTCAAAGCGTGTGTGTTCAGTACGAAGTTAATGCTCTGCTGCAAAGTAATGAAACAGCTTGAGGAAGAAAAAGCCTAAACCATAAAATCAGATTTTTTGGGCTGACTACCATCAGACATCAAATTTGTCTTCTCTCACTTCCTGTTGGTTTCCATGCTGCACCGATGTCCCGGGGGGGCGGGCATGCTAATGAGGTGAGAATCCAATATTTCAGGATCCATAGCAGAGGCCTACGGTGTCAAGGTGAGCCATCTAGGCAGCAGGGAGAGGACCCAAATGCAGGCAGGCGAGGAGGCTGAATAAGTCCAAAGATTTATTAACTCCAAAATAAACTCACGAAAAAACTCAGGAACTGATATGCAAGGAAACACCAGGAACACAACACAAAGAGCTCGCCATCAAGAACAACCACACACAACAACACCACAGAGAACAAAGGGAGAGGACCGGTATATAAAGGGGAGGAGACAACGAGGGAAACAGACACAGGTGAGTAACAAGGCACAGGTGAAAACAATCAAAACTGGAGGGAAAACAAAGACAGGAAATAAAAAGCACACAAGGAAACAAGAACAGTAATTTCAAAATAAAACAGGAAACAAGACCAAAAACACACAAGTCCACACCAGAGTCCTTAGGATCATGACATACGGAGGTTGCAGCTCGTTAACTTGGATTAAGAAACAGAGGTATATGTGTGGGATGAATTGGAATGAAGACTGTAGTAGGTAAGCACACAAAGACACACACATGCATCAATCAGTACTATAAGTCTAAGGAGTGATATGTCTTCAGATTTTCCTGAATTTCCTTACAACTAAATGACAAAAGGTGAATCAGTCAATGATCACTTGTATTATCAGAGAAGCTTTCATTTTTTTTAATTTCCCCTCAGTAAAGAGCTTCTATAGAAATCACTTACTTTATAGAACAACTATGGTCTTATTCTAGTAGTTCTGGCTATGTGTTCTATCGGTTCCGATAATATTGTACTCACCAAAGTAATCAACGACGTCACGGAACGCTACAAACTGAGTTTGAAACCTGAGTGGTCAGACGATCAGACAGTTTTGACCTGCAAATGAGGAAGTTTAGATCATCTGACAAAACTGTCTGTTGTCAACTATTTCTAGTGATGTCACTTTGTACCGAGATTTTCAATGTTATCATAACAAATTACTGTAATGTACAAAATGTTCATATTGGCAATATGTGTAAGACATTCACTATCAGCATACTATCATGCCAAAAAATCATGGTTATTTTTTGATGGTTATTGTAATGCAACCTAATGCCTTGGTCTTGGTTAAATATTGAAAATGCCAATGCAAACTTGAAGCACGAGACAAGGCATGCTGACTTTCCCAATATTTAAACTGTTTTTTTGTGGAGATTTTTTTGGCTACTTGGGGGCAGCAGAAACAAGTTGTGAACACAACACTGACATATTATCACCTTATAAGTTGATATGTTGAAAATGTTAGCATTTCCACATCCAGCAGTTATGGAGCAACATTATTATTCATATGGAGTCGTGTTTCTGGCCTCCTGGTGAATGTAAGTCCAGGTCTAACTCTATGTTCACCAGCTAGTTGCTAACTTTATCCGTCTGCTGTTTGATGCTGAGCAGGAAGTGGACAGTGGGTTTTTAGAGCTTTTATCTCTGAAAACAGCTGCCTGCTACTTTGAGAGCGGTGAAGAGTGAACAGCAAAGCCGGACAGCGAAAAAAGCTGAGCTGAAAGTTGCTAAAAAGCTCCGTAAAGCCGATGGGAGCTGCAGATTTGGGTGATGATTGTCTTTTGGTTGATCACGACGAGCGACCCCTTTCACATTGTTACATAACGTGGGTTTCCATCCATCTGTTTTAATGCGAAAAAATCTCAAAAACGTTTTTACACTTGGCTGAGGTGTAAAAGTTGGTTTAATCGATAAAAGCAAAATTCAATTCAAAGTGCAATGGAAACAGACTTAGCAATTAAATCATGACATACTTGAAGCATGTGACTTAAACATCCACTGAAGAGACGAAAAATGTCAGCAGACGAAAGCATCAGATCTGTGTGGAGCGATGAGACTGTAACGTTCCTCTAATTAATACATGAAACAAACATAAATGCCATATTTCCATAGTGTTTCCTGCATTTGTTTTTCACTGTTTGAGGTTTGACTGGCGCTTATTTAATGACGTCATATGGTTGCCCCCTCTTCTGCAGTGGTTTAACGGCACTCAGCTGGAAGATTACCACTAGCTGTATCTCGACGAACCAACTCCTAAAAGTCGCATAATGTCAGTGGATGGAAACGCGCATTAAGTCACATTTTTTTTTGCCGAGTTTCTTGAAAATTCAGTTCAGATTTGCACCACATTTGATAATGGAAACCTAACTATTTTTCAGTTAGTTTTCACATCGTCATCTGATGCATTGTTGTTACATATAGTATATCGTATTATCGTAGTATAGCTGCTTTAATCATCATTCCCTAGCCTTAGCAAAAAGTTTTAGCAGCCTTGACGTACTGTAAGTAGAATGGGAAACTGGTTAAGAACAAATGTTGCCAGTGAACGCAATCTAAGAAACAAGGTGAAATTGAAGTATCCTCCAATTTTGCAAAGCAAATTTGTAGTACATAAACATATTATGGGTGATGGGAAAGATAGGTGGTTCTCGATAAACAACACGCAGTGTAGAAGTTAATTACTTTTTTCCTCCATTGAGTTCTTACTTATTCAATGACCACGTTGTATCACAGCCACTTGCCAATAAATTCAAATCTTTTTCAGATTTTGGGGCAGTCTGCTCTGAAACTTTGTTTGCTCCATCTGAACATGTAATAGAGGCCGTAGCCTAGCAACTGTTGAAACCATTAGTCCGAGTATTAATTTAGAACGGTGATGAGGCAGCTACGTCAGAGCAGATAATGGCCATCATCTGGCCAATTGTGTAACCTCTGTGGTCATAGTGGGGGCCGAAACCACAACGTTGTAAATGTATGACAACGAGGCCGCAACATCACCAGTAATCATTTTCAACTATTCGTGTTATGTGCTCAATTTGGAGCAGTGTGTGATAGTATTTAGGCTTGGACAATTTAATAAAGAGTTCCAACAGCAGATTTACAGCATGACTCCTTATTAGCTCAGTGATACAGTATGTATGATGCACTTATGATTTTAGTCCTGTAGTGCTATAAGTGCTCATTCCTGCCGTCTACAAAATAATGTCTGAGAATGTGTTCCAAACATGCTTAGTCGTCATCAGTGGAGATTTAGATATTGATCCTTTTTCTGAAGAGTGTTTAACTTGACCTGCAGCTGCTACAAAGAATTTCAATATAATGATTTTAAAGTCACCAGGATAAACTATTGCCAGAAGGTTTCACTTTGTTTCAGCAAATGTGTGTTTTCTTCTGAGGGTCATGAAGAATCAACTTGCTATTTCCTATTTCATTGTATATCATTTTGCACATGTTGGTTATACTGTGCACAAGGAACATTTGTTGTATAAACCTGCATAGTATTGAATGTGTGCGACCATGTCGGTATGTAACATTTGCAGCTTTTCGTGAATCTGAAGTGTGAGACAGCTCCCAAAATAAAACTTGCACTTGTGGCTAGCAGTAGAATGGGCTGTCTGTGGTGTATGACCAATACACAGTTTTTAAAGCTGAACTGAAATTAAAATTCATGGACTTTAGCCATTGCTTTGCCCCATCGATGATTTGAGCAGTCCCTACATTACACCGTGTAATGGTTTTAATCACGGTGTAACATGCGGAGGGCTGAGGTTACAGGACTACCTGCAGCTGTGAGTTTGACAGTCTGGTCGTTTTCCATTACCACGAGTTAGACCCACTGCTGCTTTGTGTAATTATGTGGGAAGAACCCAAGTGTATAGGAGCTGCTGATAACTCAGCAGGTGTGGAAAGGTAACATCTAGTGGAAATCACTGCTAATGTTAACAAGCTAGGCTGACTAGCTTTCTTTTTTCAGAGTAGAAGAAAGTTGGCATATTGTAGCTTGCTAGTTCCACTTATTGCATGGAATACAACATGTTAAATGTGTCAAAAAATAATCTTTGAATATTTTTATATCACATGAAGCCCATGTGTAAATCAGCGCTCTCAATTTATCAATCCGATCAGATTTGCAAATGACTTCTTTCTTCAGAGAACAAGGAATGGAGCATTTCGACGGCAACCGCATCATTATCTAGAGTTAAGGGTAAATTTAATGCTATATTGTGGTTTGCATTGGACACTTTCATTGTGTAACATTAAATTTATTGTGTATGCAATCAAACTAGATTTGGGTTAACTCGCTAACACTGCCCATCATATAAAACCGCTGTTTACATTTCACAGAATGTGGTTGAGTTCTACTTTACATTTAACCTTATCTTCCCTCCTCCTGATCTAACAACGTGGTTGAGGGAGGTGTGAGTGGAGGTGAACAGTCCTAGAGCTCCACATCTCTCCACAGCTCTGTAACACGCTGTAGTCACTAAACTATGGCCACTTTTTGAGCGATCCAATCAGATCTGAATGATTTGATTGAACTCCTTCTCATAACTGAATCCCGCCACCACATATTCTGTTTGACTCGCAAGTACGTCACATTACTGAAGCTAAAGATGCTCTAACATCTGCTTCACTGTGACTTTAACAGCGTGACGGTCCTCTCAAATCATCAGTTTTCCGGGCCTAACCACTCAACTGGTAGGAAACCCTGGGGTAGACCCAGAACATGCTGGAAAGATTATATATCTCATCTGGTTTGGGAACACCTCGGGATCCCCCAGGAGAAGCTGGAAAACTTTGCTGGGAAGATGGGCATCTGGACTACCTACCTGCTGCCACAATCCAGCCCGGATAAGAGGCAGAAACTGGATGGATGATGTTTGTGCTATGATTTGGAGATTCGGGGTTAAAAAAATAAAGTCATGACTTGTACTGTAGATTTTATGCCCTCCTTCTTCATCTCCAGCTCCAGATGAGTCATTCTTGCTGCACTCATCTCATCAATTTTACAAAACCCTCCCTCCTCATGCCAGCGGGCTGGGCCACATTACTAATTTAACGTTTATTTTTCTGTTTTCTCTTCCTGCCTCACCTCTGCCTGCTGAGATGAGTCAAGGATGTTGGAAGGAGCATAGTGATGAGCCAATGGTCCCGGGAAGCTGTAGGAGATCTAAACCTTGTTGTCGAGCCATTGATTTAGTGTATCAATCAAACTGATCGCCTGTTGAAAAAAAGCTAGTTCACATGTAAGACTATGCTATGTGGGATATTTTAATGCAGGGAATAGCTGAACAACATCACAGAAAATGCGTACTTTGATTTATTTTGCAGAATTACAGAACTTAATTTAAACAGCTGTATTTGTGTGCTTGCTGGCCTCGCATTGTATTGTTAATTAGCATCCTGAGTGTTGTGGGATTTATCAGTCCAACAATCACAAAGGTCACTCTCAGCCTCACCTCACTGGTCTCCTCTGGTTTTGACAGCTACTGTGACATTAATCCCACATTATGCATCCTTGAATTGCCGAGAGGTCAAGCTCTGGCCTGGCCTTGTTTTTCAAGGATGCTCTTTGAGAAGATAAAAAATACCCACGGTTACTGTCCAAAGGTAAAATATTAATATTGATCACTTTGGCTAGTTTGTATTCAGTTCGTGGGTTGTGGGTTTTGTTATTTATTTTTTTTTTTTTGCATTGAAAAACCAGGAAAGACAATATTTTTGACATCATGAATTTGTGTGCTTGTAGCAATAGGCGTGTGTGTGTGTGTGTTACGTAACCACTGTGTAGCTTGGTGTATTCTCCACTAGATGCTATTAACTAGCCCTGGGCATTTAGCCAAGTCTAATCCTCTAATACAATTGGTGGTGCTGTCATAGCAACAGCTAAGTGCTACTCATCAAATCACAGTTCTCCATTATAAATGATGTATAATTATCAGTGATGAATATTGCTCAGATACTGATGTAATCGAATTGTAATGACATATTTTGTTATCATTTTTTAATTTTGTTGTCATCTGCAAATTTAAAGTTCTTAATTTATCTGTTTTGTCTGATGTAATGCATAATGGTGGAACACATTGTGCTTCAGTTAGATTATTTCGTATGTGATTTTGCATGCATTCCGATATTGTGATATATATATATATATATATATATATATATGTATATGTGTGTATTTTAATGTTGTAGCTAGTCGAGGTGGAGCTTTTAACCACTTTAAATAAGCTACTTTAAATAATTTAAAATCTTATTTTTAACTAATAACTTTAAAAAAGTACAATATTTCCCCTTGAAAGTACTGCATAGGTTGCATAAAATTGAAATATTCAAGTGAAGTGCAAGTACCTTAAAATTGTACATAAGTGCAGTAATTGAGTAAATTACTTTCCACCACTGGAGAATGCAAATATACAAGACTCACACGATTAAAGGATAAAGGAGGGTTTAACAAGCTCCAATTGTATCACTGGCAAATGTTACAATTCACTATGTATACATTTCTGAAGACAATAAGATCCAGTCAGGTTAAACCATACATGAACTTCACATGATGAAGAAGCTCCGTTTATGCATTTCCTCATTTTTATTCAGTCCTCCACATTTAAAATTCATAACTGGAGAAACTGGAAAGTAAAAAGATGAGCCAAGTGTTGTCATCTACGAGGAGAGTGCTTTCAAAGCCAGAATGCCAAAGACATTCATAGTTAAAAGCCTTGTTATAACAGGAAACTTTAATCATGATGGGGGCGATGGGCAATGCGCTCGCAAATGAGCACTCTTGCAATCCTATTTGCAGCTCTGTCCACAGTCAGTTGCCTTCATCTGAAAGACGACACTCTTCATCTCGGCACCAAAGACTCTGCTTCTCTGCTTCATTAGCAGAAAGGAAAACACCAAAGTTGTTCACCTTGGACTGGAAGACCTTGGTCCCTCTGCCAATTTCATGATTAGGTTGTGATGCACAGACTGTTGTGGGGATGGAGAGCTCTCTTGTATAGAGTTGCTTTTTTCTATGAGAACGTAACTCCCTGAGGATGAAAATAGGCTTGAAGAATGCAGTTTGATTTAGCACCTGTAAAATGTGACTTGGGGTTTCACTACTGTAATGACTTGAGGTCAGATATCTCGAAACGGTTTATTAAGAGTGGAGCTAGCTCATCTATCTCAAATGTTTATAAGTACAAATTTCATATGTGTGTAGCTGAGGAGCTCATTGAGGACAGCCATTCATCATCATCAGTTCAGTCACAGTTCCCTGCCCTCTCTTACACATTCATTAAGTCCTCCTGTGTTGATCAGGTGAGAACATCCTCTCCTCACAGCCAAAGGAGATTAAGTAGAAGCATTACAGTGTGCAGTCAAAGCATTAGTGAGAGTTGTTAGGTGCATTAAAACTAGCCGTCTCAGTCTGGCTGCACTTTGTTGTGTTTAAGTCTGTGAAACCAAGCTCAGAAGAGTTCTACATCACTGAAACAGGAGCTGCTGAAGCCATTTTCGATTCTGACTCATACCACTGGGCATTATGTATTCATAGCTCCTCTTAATTGGTTGTAAGATTTCAACTGGGATCTGTGTTTTACAGCAGTATAGTGTTTCACAAAGTCACGACTTGCTACAGGAAGTGCTTGTGCATTTAAAAAAAAGTTGTGTGAAGTAGCTTCCAAGAATGATTTTTATTGGGATTACAAAACGAAAGTCCCTCTTCCTCTCTCAGAAATAGCTCTGGTATAATCTCTCTGTCTGAGCACAAGTGATATCAGCTGCTGCAGGATTAACTGTCACACAGTGGACAGGTGTTGAGGGAAACCTGCTTTCCCCCTGACAGATCATCTGGTCAGTGAATTTTCTGATCCACATTCTCATTAGCAGACCACCCTTTGGTGAAAATACCAAACTGATTGCTAGACATAATTTGACACTACTTAAACTTGCAAAGCTGTATTGAAGATATGTATATTAACATACATAATATATTTGCCATTTATTGTGCAATATATTGACTAATGTAATTGTAAAATATTGCAGAATATTGTTGTTAGTGCTGCTTATCATTTACCATGAAGAATATATTTTGTCCTTATCATGTGTGTGTGTATATACAATCTCTTAATTATTATTATACAGAGTCATTAAGTACAGTTGTTATAATTAAAATTACAGTAATACTGTATATTCTTGAAGAAAGATTTTTGCATGCTAAGCAGCTGACAAAACAATCTCACCTCAAGGTCAATCTGGAGCTTTCAATCACATGATCTTCATTAGCAGCTAAACCCAGCGTGTCAGTCTGCTCTAACGTAAGCTGCAAATGTTAGCTTGTCCGACTAACTACTTCCGAGCACATCTTTAAATAACTAGGTAACATTATTTTGTGGAGTTGCAGGTTCCACCATAAATTGCCCTGTTCACGACTCTCACATCCGCTGTGTAGTATTTCCCCACTGTGTGGAAGCTGGATGCTAGCTCAGGGTAACGTCGGCGCCTCTCCAGCAACCCGACCAGTAAAAAGTCAGCTCGTGAAGCTAACGTTGGCTTAATAAGCTGAATAGCAACAGCGGATGAAATCTGCCAGTGGAAGTTGTCATTTCAGCTGGGAAAACAGAAATGAGGAGTCTGTCTACTTCTGTCAACATGATTTCAAATATTAATAAGAATTTCAATGGTAGAACTGCCACCGTTACTGTTGTAAACTGCTATGTGCCATGTGAGAATGGAAAATTTGAAGCCAGTAACTAGGTTAGCAAACGGTCAATTGTAGATGTTAAAATTGTATTTTTTCTGAGCATTTTAAGGATTTTTCTTCCACGTTGGCTTAAAATGTGAGTTGAGTTGCTGTCATGGAATTGTAGATGTTACATTTTTCCCATTTCAGTAATTTCATATAGTGTTTTTTATATTTGACACTGTTCAGTATGTTTTCATTACCCCAAAACCTTCAGCTGCAACTCACAATGAGTGCTGATGTATGTATATGATTAGTATATGTCTTCTCTGGTGCGGTAGTCAGGTCAAAAGTTACAATGCAGCAGGGGAGGACTCCCGCACAGAGAACAAAAAAGAGATTCAGACTGGAGTCTGTAATAATGTATAATAATAATGTAAAAATGTGGCATCCAATATGTAGGTAAAACAAGGAGACACCTTTAGATTTACAATTAATAAACATAAAAGTGCTATCCACCATGCTGATCCTAAATCAGCTGTTGCAAGACACTTTTCAGATGACAATCATTCTATTTTGGATTTGGCTTTCTGTGGCATTGACATGACTATTCCTAATCGCTGTGGTAGCAATGTGGATCAAATTTTACTCCAATGTGAATGCAGATACATCTCTTACCTTAAAACGCTACACCCTTAGTGGCTTAAATGAAGAGTTACATATGACCTGTTTTTTATGACTCTATCTTATTATCTTTCTATACCAGTGGATCGCATTCCCAGTGTATGTATTTATATTAGTATGTGTATGACAAAGTGTCAATGCTGTGGAACTTCTATTCTGTTTGTAATGACTTGACGTCTAATAAAGCCCTAGATCACTGACTAGGTGCACCTGCACAGTAACCCATATATAGGGCTATTCATCATGCATGCCTCATTTTGCACTGAGGAAAGTCCAACATGGACTGAAATATTTGCACTCTTGCACATTTCTTTTTCACTGCCTGTACATCCCTGAAATGTACCAAAAAGAAACATTTAAAACCCAGACTCCAGTCTGAATCGCTTTTCTTTTTTTTTTTTTGTTCTGTGTGCCAATCCTCCCTTGCTGCATTGTAGCCCCTAAACCTGTGTTTACACTGTTTTTTTAGGGCTCAATTAAGTTTATATTGCCAGTATCCTCCAGGTGGATTCACAGTAGCCATGCTGTCGGTCTGGACACCCTCTTCTGCACATTTCCACCCACAAACACACTGAACCACACAGATTTATTTCTGCAGTTGCATCAGCATGTCATAAAGCAAGCCAGCACCAGGCCAACTGGACAAAGGTGAGCTTCAGCAGAAGGTCTGGTAGATCTAAATTGACAGTACAGCTATACAAATGTGTCCTTTGACATAAACCATGGCATAAGCAGAGGCAGCAGTGAGTGATCACCTTAAAACCTTGGAACATCTCTTCTCAAAATCTGAACACAACAATACTGTAGACCTCGATCATGATTTGTAGATTAGTTTTAGCAGGGTCAGGAATTGATATGAAGATTTTGTTGTTATGTATTTATTTTCTTGACAATGAATTTCATTTATACGTGGGTTGAATTTGTGATTTAGGAGATCATTTGTGACGTGAAACATAAAAACATGAAATGATGTACGTATGTGCAAATGAGCCTGAGTTACATATTTGTTCCAGTCAAGCACGTCTAGCCAGTGTTTGATACGTGTGTTAGGGTTGAAGTTCAGGTCAGATGGTAGGGTGATCACACATACACATACAGGGGCATAGTAGAATGGCTATTTGTGAACAACCATCTCTCTCTCTTGAAATTATATCTGCTCTTTATTGAACGCTCAGTTCTCGGAGGCAGGGCTCCCCTGCAGAGCTAGTATCTGGGCTGGAGATGCAGGTGAGGTTCAGAGCAACGCTGCTGCCATTGTATTTCCTGAAAAGACAAATATCCAGTTACATGTCCAGCCCATTCATGGATTTTCCACGTGTCATGGAGCTTGGGTCAAATGAAGCAGTGGAAAATGCACCAAATAGGTACCATTAATGATTTTTTTGTTTATTACTACCACCACCGGGCATGAGAGACTAGTTAGTTAGATGCAGGTACTTTAGTTAAATAATTTACCATAAACAAACCAAATTTGTCCAAGTTTATTTCACATTTATTTATTCCAAGTTTTTTTCCAGTATCAATTGCTGGCAGGAATAAGCATGAACCCGAGCTGTTTCCTAGCAACACAATTGTAGTGAGGTGGTCTATAAAGTCGAACGCACCTTAGCTGTGTTTGTTTGCCATTTGGCTCATTGCTGACTGCAGCAGCGCACTGGGAGGTGAACAACAGACCCCGGGCGCTTCAGCTCTGTAATAAAAGTTTTCTCTGATAGTGATGCCTGCAGGGCTGAACATGTAAACACCGGAGAACCAGACGGTAATTCACAGGAGAAATATCTGGTTTTGGTAATACGCAGAACTCCTCTAGACGCAGACCTGAAGCTTGGCGTGCTGTTATGATGTGTGGAAAGAGTGTGGGGAGTTTTAGAAAGAAGAATTTAACACCTTAGTCAAATTCTCACCTCCGGTGGAAAACACATCCTTTGACTAATTTAGCAGATCTTTGAATTGGCACAGTGAGTGGTATCCAACTCATATTGTGTTTAAAGGTAAAAGATATTTGTGTTGGCAAAAACGCACCTTATACGAGTCCAATAAAAATTTTACTTGCATGCTAGTGGTGGGTTTTTTGTTATTATTCGGCCTGTGTCTTTGCTTTTGGCAGTGATGTAGCCTGTAACAGATCCTAGCTGTTATCTAGAGTATGTTGTTCCACTACTGGTGCCAGGCATTTTTCTCCTGCCCTTGGACTACCTGCTTATTTCATTAGGGAACTGCAAGATCATTCGTTTTTTTTATGTCTGTAAAATCCAGAAATGTATTTTGTGTTTATTTTGAATATTGTAAAAACAATAAAATATGATTTCTTGCTGTTTTACCGTGGTGCACAATAAGCAGCTCATTTGAAATTTCTTTCCCATATTTTTCTAAAACTAGATTTTCTGAGCTGTGCTCCTCGCAAAAGGGCTGTAAACTACGCTGATGTGTGTCTCCTTGCAGCAGAAATGACTTTTTTTGTGATCACGTTTTTATTGCTTTAACTACATTCTTTAAACATGCACACTGTGCAATGCAGCAAGACTATAAAGTATATTTTGTGAGTTCCCACACCATACAGCTTGCCCTGGCACCTTACCCACCTTACCTTTTTATAAAGAATATGTCAGACAATCGAGAGAGGAAGAAATTGCACAATAAATAAATGACATTGAGGAAAAACAAGTAACAAAACTAAGAAGAAAAAAATGACTTCAACACAATTATTTTGCCTCCACAACCTATCAACTTCAGAAGTCCACACATTGACATTATATATCTTAGCATTCTGCTTATTGATATTTCAATACAAATTATATCAAGAAAAAAATTGAAGCCATTGAATACAGTCAAGAGAAAGTGGGGGTTTCCATCTCACAGCTAACAGTTTTCTTCGCCAGAGTCAAACCAGCACACAAGATGTTGTTGGTTTAATAATGCCAAGTAAGAATCATCATTCAGTAGTTGTAATAGCTGTAAGTTAAAACTCCCAGAACATATTTAAGAAAGTACTTACATGCAGCCATTCAAACAAAAATCACACAGTGGAGAGGAACTGAGTTTCATTAGAGTCGTCTGGGAGTTAAATCAGTTCTATGTAAGAATTTGTAATGTATCAGTTTACATTTCATGGTGGAAATCGGTCAAATCGATGTTGCTTCTACCGAAAAAGATTAGCTTTAGCCATAGAAGCTCAAGCCACAACTGAATCAAATGACCTGTAGTGTATTCTCACTCTTTGGTCTGATGTTTCTTATCGCTGACCTAATTACTCAGGTCATGATCTGGATCATTTGCTCCAATCTAAAACTTGACTGGGCACTGACAGGTCTGCTGCTCTTACGTCAGTCTCTCCCTCCGGTTGTTTTCACGCACACTGCCTCATCATGTGATAACCTGTTCGCTGAGACAAGCCCTCACACTTCATGTTTTTAAAAGCTATTTTCAGCAGCATATCAGAATAAGTTTAGAATGATGAAATATCGCCTAAAGAAAAACAACTTTGATAGGTTGACTTTTTTTTTTTAAGTCTGTCAAAATACTAACTCACAATTTACAGTGCTTACTTGCTTGCTTGCTGAGCAGCAGTGGAGGGATAGTAACACACAGGAAATTTCATACTCTGGTATGTACACTGGTAGATAACCATTTGATTTGACTGAGACTGCTGAAGCTTCATGTTAGGTTCAGCTGAAGATTTTTCTGGAATCTTGTTGCTAAGGGATTGCTTAATAATTCATTGTAATAATTTCTTTTTTATTTCTACGTGGAGTTTTTTGTCTTGAAACACCATCTGCTGCCAACAGATTTATTTCTGTACACGACGTTGTCTTGATATCTTTAAGTTTAATCTGCATGAATTGTGCTACTTAAATAAATAAATTTCTAGGTTTTTTTTAGGACTTTTATGTTGCCCTATTAGTTGAAACTACCATTATCTTAATAATATACAATGTTAATTTTGTTGGCACTGTCTCAGCTTTTAAATCTTGCCTTAAAATACATTTTTTATAGACTACACCTCTAGACTTGTTTGTTTTGAAAATATACCTGTGATGATAGGTTTCTTTTTACTCCTATTGCTTCTGTTTTGTGTCTAGCATAGCATTAGTTCAGGCAGAGCAATGAAGTCCTGCTTCCTCATTTCATTCATGCTTCTATCACTGGGTCATTCATCAGCTGACAGTCATATTCATACAGCTACACAGCACGGCCATTAGAACCTGACACTTCTCACTATTACTCTGCTGATACACTCATGCCAACGTCGTTTGCTGCTGCAGCTCCGTCCACCAGCCCAACCTCCTCCTTATGTGCTATATTTTTCGTACTGTCGATTTAACTTTAACTATTATCTAATGTTCATGCATGTGTTAGTTAAGGGTGGGGTTAGTTCTCCCGGCAGAATCCTCGTGGCTGCTCAGATTCATTGAGTTCCCAGCAGAGGTCTGGTGAGCTTACGTCTTTCTAACTCCACACCCACGGTCATTTTCAACCCTGTAGTCTCCAGCCCCAACCGACGCCGACTCAAGTGACCACTTGAGGACATTTATCAGACTTGTAAACAGACTTTGATGTGTAAAATCGATGGAGTTCCCTTTTTAAAAATAAAAATGTAAAGGGTTGGCCTACAGCTGGGGTTCTCAGCCTTTTGTAACTTAAGGCCCATTTCTGATTGTTAAAACATTTCCTAAGATCACCTTCCCAAATAAATGAGGAAAAAAAACACAACATCCCGGGTGCTTTGTGTTTAAGTGTCTCTGCAACCTCGATGGTTTTAGCGCCTCATTTGACAGGATTTCACCACATTCAACACACTGTGCTTTCAGCTCAGCATCACTGCCTGCCATTATGATTCCAAATGTAATGTATTCAGGCTCACCACATTCTTTGGAGCTTTTACTGGCGCAGAGCTGTCTCCCACGTCACTTTTTCCATTTTATGTCACTGCATCTGAGGCTAGCTAACAGTTGGCTAGCTAAAAGTGGCAAAGCAGGTTTGTCTCTACCTGATGATGTGTGGTGATTGGCGTGGTGATATTGAAACATAAATGGTCATTGAAATTATGCATTTTAATTTGACATTTTTTATTTATGTGAATTCTTTAGATATAATCTAATATTTAGATATAAAAATAACTAGCTTTGTAAATTCCAAAATAAATAAATAAAATAAATAAATAAATAAATATATTTAATCTAACCATTTGGCAGTGCCACTGCCTCCGTGGCCCACTAGATGGTGCTCTGAGGCCCACCATGGGGCCGCGGCCCACTGGTTGAGAATGGCTGGCCTACAGGGTAAGCACCTTGGGTACTCTGTCACATGCTGGCATGAATGGTGAATTCAATCTCATGTATTTCCTGCTATATTAAAGAATAGGTTTTCTTTCTTTCAGTTAGTATGTATAGAGAATAATTGTGTTGATAAGCAAGTCTGTCAAAGCCAGGTTTGTCCTTGTAGAGAAAAATACTTTAATTGCAGAGAAACATTGCATTCTTGCCATCCTGTATTTAAAGGTAGAATGAGCAGGATTTGTCGGTTGCGGTTTGTAAAGACAACATTTAAAGTTGGCCCCTCCTCCCCAGCTCCTAGCTTCCTCTTAGATGCGTGCTTAGGATCTGGCACCTGGTCACTATGTTTTCATAGAGTCCCGCCCTCACACCATGCACACTATTATTGGCTGGGGGGCTACACACCCACTTCCATGAGGTTGACACCCAGAAACGTTCCGAACACAACAAACTCAGAAAATACAGGCAGAGGGCAGGGTCTCTGCAGATACAGACACCGCCACACACTTCTAGTGGGTCATAAATGATGATTGAGAGGGGTTATGTATGAGTCTATATATTGTTTTTTAGGAAAATCCTACTCATTCTGCCTTTAAACACCTGTGTGTCCCTCAGTGGTGAATGACATTGAGAACGACAGAAAGCCAAAACACTCCCATCAATAAATAATGAAATAAACTGATTGTGGCTCCTGTCATCTAAGAGTGCGAGCCTTTGTTCCCAGTGCTTTATCCTACTTCAACAAAGGTCAAACAGGTCTAATGACGCTCTCCTTTGGGGAGTCGAGCTCGACGCACAGTGAGGGAAGTCTTTCTAGAATACTGAAATGAAGGTCAGTTTTCTGGGCCGCTGTTTCCCACAGTGACCACCCTGCCTGGGGAAGAGGAGATAGAGGATGCAACGCAACACGACCGCTGCACGGTTATGCAAGACCAGAAAAAGTGCAACAACAGCGTTGAACCCTGGCTCAGAGGAGGGAAAGTGCCAACAGTACACAAAACACAAAGGAGAGAGAGAGAGAAGGGAGAAGAGAGGGACTGAGAGGAGGGGGGGGGGGTAATTCAATCACATCAGCGTCCTCATTCACAGGACAGAGAGACAGAGAGCCAGAGTTATGAACAACTAATGAAATAAGCAAAAGCTGAGTCAGATATTTGTCCCCGTCTCCCTCTCTCTCGGTGAAACAACAGAGAGGTGAGACAAGGAGAGGGATGAAGGTGTGGGTTAGAGAGAACACCAGGTGCAGAGCTGGACAGACAAACAGAGATGGGTCTTTGCTACAGTAACTCCTCCTTTCCTTCAGGAAAAAACTCCCCATCCACCCTAATCCCTCTGACCTGAAGAGAGCATGCATGGTCACACACACATACGCACTATCAGGCCTTGAACACACAACTCTCAAAGCCTCAACTTCCAGGCTGTGCTCGCACACGTCCATGATCATCATCAGCATGAAAATTACAACCCCCTTCTTGCCATCCTCCAGTTGCATCTCATTCTGCATTTGATTCGTCCACCCCCGCTGTGATGTTCTGATCACAATGTGAAACAGTAGCTATTGCTGAAATGAATCTGGAGCTCTACTCTAAGAAGAATAGGGTGAGCAGAGAGCACACACTGGCCACATCAACAGAATACGTGTTTCCTAAATTAGTAAGGGCTAATGAGACATGATCATCACACGCTACAGTGGCTGATTAAGAAGCTGACCATCCTTGAAACCACTCTGCTTCACATACCTCATCTAAAATCCATCATGGCATAGATTGTCTCCGGAAATTGTTGCTGCACCGAGCGCTTACGTGCTCACTTTAGAAATGTGTCCTTTTTGATTTTCCTTGTTGGGGTAGCGCTGGTTACACAGGCCAGCTGTCCCTTCAATGAGCAACCAAACTTACTCCAGAGAGACCACCGACTGTGAGTCATCTCCAACCTTTTGGAGTTAATAAAAAAACCTTCCCACAGCTCTCAAGTTCTGTGAGGTGTGACAAAGTACGGCTGATGTCTGGCTCAGATGGCGAACCTTAGTGTGTGTGTGTGTGTGTGTGTGTGATGTCTGGTACCTGGCTTGCCCCATCAACGCTAATATCCACAGACTGTCCGGGTCCGTATGTGTGTGTGCTTCCATATGAAAAATAGATTTATTTTATGTGTGTTTTCAAATTGTGCACGAAAAAACACCATAAATTCGAAAAATAGTCGAAATATTGCACAACTGTTTTTACGCTTGGCTGAGGTGGGAGGGTTGGTGTATCGATAAAAACAAAATGTGACAAAGTGCAATAGAAGAGACTCCAAATAAATCATGACGTACATGAAACATGTGACTTAAAGGTCTGAAGCTTCTGCCCCACTGAAGAGACAAAAAGATCACATCTGTGTGGAACAATGAGGTGATGTAACGTTCTTCACATTAATACATGAAACAAACAGAAATGTCAGCGTCATTTCCATCATGTTTTCCCATTGAAATATTATGGAGAACTGGATACTGCGTTCAAAGATGGCACCCAGTGCATACTATGAAAGTGGCTCACTGGGCTCATACATCTCCGCGGGCTTCCTCACGCTTATGCATTTTTGTGTGCTAGCCGGCTGACTTCCTGTTGGCTCCCTGCACAGGTTAATGGGCTAAAAGAACCTAATCATACGGCTTTTCTAGACTTTTTAAAATATTGGATCGAATTAATAAAAAGAGGCATTTCACTGTGTTTGTGATGCTTGAAAAAATTGACTCACCGTTTTACTTATCCTAGGGGGAAAAAAAATGCAGGAAAGTTGCAATGCCAAGTGTGGCCACTATGCCAAAATCACCTCACAGCCCAGGCTTGCGTTTGCCACTTCAGCGCCCAGTCAAACCTAGAGAATTAGCTCAACCAGCTGTTTATCTGGATGGACTCAGCTCCTAACATGGAAGCGCGCGTTAATTCACATTTCCTTTTGCAGATTTTCTGAAAATTTTGTTAAAATTTGCCCCACATTTGAATGGAAACTAGAGACTATTTACATTTAAACAAAAAACAGATTTATATGCCTCACCAAACTAGCCTTTATATTATCTCACTTCGCTGCCATTTAGTGAAGGCAGAAGATGAAGATAATGAAATCATTTCCCCACTATATTTCATAAAGACCACTAGTCCTTTATCAAACCAAAATGATGACACTAGATTAAAAAAGCAGTACTGTCCAAAAAGCACATTCTTTTCTCTGCTGGGTCCATATAGGACCTTTACAGTGGTATTTATATTTTATAGTGTACGTGCTTGTTTGTGACCCCTATGCAATCTTCATCTCCATCATTAAGAACAAAAATGTGGCGCAGTGAACTGTATATTTATACACACAGCATGGTGCGCCATCATTCTATGTTGTGACACACACATCTTTCTTTTTTACTGGGAGAGGGAGAGACAGAGGGCAGGAAAGTAGGAGGAGGGCTGTGCGCAACGTCGGTGCCAATGGGCGCTGCGCTGTCTAATTAAACCCCTACCACGTAATCCCGACGAAACCATCCCCCCATTTAAATCCACTCCAACGGCGCTCACCACTTAAACACACTGTCCTCCGCTGCTATCCCGTCCCAACCCGGCCCCTGGAGGAGAGGAAACGCCAGCTCTCAGCACCAGCTCCGCACCGCAGCACCATCACTGCTGCCTTTCGCCTGCACGGTAACATGGTTTGCACGGCTCGGCTGCTGTAGCCAAGGGCCACTTTAGCCAGTCACTCAGCCAGCCAGTCGGCGTGTGTGTATGTGTGTGGATGTGTGTGAGTGTGCAGTAGGAAGCAGAATCAGCAGTAGTAGCCGGACGGAGATCTCGATCGGTCCAGCAGCAACACTATTCGCCAGGAGCACCGGAGGAAGGCGTGCAGAGCGAGACGAGCATCCCAGCATCTCTACCCGGCTGTCCCGCACACCGGCACCGCTGAACCGGAGCAGGGATACCCTCCTCCCCTCCACACACACTGCCTCGGCTTTATCGGGTAAGGGAGAGGGTCGACATTCGTTCACATTGCAGAGGATTAGCTTACCTAAAATATTAATGTTTTCTGTAATGCCATCGCAGGTAGAATGAATTCGGCTTCTGGAAAAGCGACACAGACGCTTTTGTTTACCCGCGGAAACGGTGCGTATTTCGGCTGTGCGGTGACAATAAACCGCCAAGTAAAGCATCGCATGGGATCTGAAAACATTCCTTTGCATTAAGACAGATGTTTTTTTTTGTTGTTGTTTTTTTTTTTGTGTGACTTCCACTCAGGTTGATCATCTTCAGAGCGCTTTAATCGAGTTAATCACGCAAATAAAAGGACGGAAAACCTCTTTAGTACAACCAATAGGATGATAGCGGCATCGGCCTGCAATTTTTATGAATGGTCTTAACGCGGGATAAGAGGCGAGGATGGATGCGCATGGTGGTGCTCTGGATCTTCCACCTGTCCTCCTCTGTCTCACAGCCATGAGGTACATTCAAGCCTCATCTCCCTGAAGGGGTAGACAGGTAGAAAGAAGCTAAATCAGAGTGAACTGCATCCTCTTATTTGCTGCCTTAGTTCAACCCTACTAACCCTACTACTGCCTAGTAATATTCCTGTGTGTAATGAATCACACTGACCATGCCACAGCACTTAACAGTGTTTTCTCATATAGCGACATTATAGACCGATATTCCAAATACTGTATTGAATTGTGTATTTTGTCTTTCAGTAGTAAGTTTATAGACATTCCAATCAAATATCTTTCCTTTATTTTATAGTAGCTGCTTATGCTATGTTTGTTGTTGTATTTCTTAACCTTTAGAATAGTAGGGTTACTGTAGCCTATCAGTTGAATGATCTTGAAGTTCTTTTCTCTATTAGTGAGTCTCAGGTTGGGGACTATCTCACTGCTATGTAATAGGCTGATACCAGACTACTACTAACCAACCAGTGTGGTTATAATGCAGCTTTATCATTTTATCTGCTGATTGACGGTAGTGTTGTGGACAAAATAAATAAAATAAGAAGCAGGGGTCCAGTGCTCGTCAGGGTATATAACATGCCGCCTTTAATTATCATATGTCATTTGGGTGTTTAGGATCTCTGCTCTCCTTTTCCTTGAGATAACAACCCCGTTTATGCCTGATTCAACCCTGCCATGCTACACTGATATGATACATTTGCCTCTACGTTTTCTTTCCTAAATGCCACTCAGCTGTTGCACGCCATCGGTATAATCCTCTCAGATTTGACTGGTTGCTGTCAGACTTGGCATTAGGCACCGAGAAGTGAAATCTTGTGCAGAAAGTCACCCGTCACCCACTCAGGAATATTCAAAGGAGTCACATGAGTGGCAATTAAAGGGTCGAAAGGCACTGTGGTCTTTCTGCAGTTGTCATTTAGGGCGGCTGATAATAAAAAGAATGATGAGAGGTCCGATAACGTGGCCATCATTGGGTCTGACCCCAGGTTAATGGGAATGTGGTGCATGGTGGGGGCATGGCCGTAATTAATTGATTTGTATGTGGGGATTGTGTCCTAAGGAAACCTGCTCAGCTCAGTTTGCCCGGGTCCTGCTGCTGCTGACTGCTAATGCTAGTCTAGTTGTTACATAAGAAGATAAATGTGTGCTGGAGCACTACTCTCTCAGTCGCTCAGGCTCATAAACACACTTGCCCGCACATACACACACATACACACATACACTCATAACTTGTATATAACCCTGAGGCGTTAAGCACCCAACAAATGATAGATGTAGTCGAGATGTGTTTCAATGAGGCCGGTGATTTGCAGTGCAGAGAGAAAGGGAAATTGTTTCATTATCACCTCTTACTCTCTTCAACGGCTCTGTCATTCATGTCTTCGCTGTGAGCACATCTTTCTATAGTCTATACTGCAGGCTTTCACAGGAACAGTCTAGTCTTGCTCATATGGGTGACCTTACTCTCATGTGATGCTGCGAGAAATTCTTGACAAGACGCCCCTGACCGCATGTATGCATAGAATACATAAGTACAAGTCACTTAAATTAAGGTTACTGTCTTGCTGCGTGAACACAGGTCAGTAGTGGATCATGGGATAGAAACACACAGGCTCAGCCTCTTGGAGCTCTTTCGTTCTTCCAGAGAGGCAAGTAAAACCTTTGAATGCTCCTGATGCCCGGAGAACTTGGTGGAGCCGGAGCGGCCTCCAGGTCTTGGGTGGGGTTAACTTCCCCCCGCAGAGGCCTGCTGTTTGTGCATCTTCCGGCAGCATGATGGATGTGGAAGGCCAGTGGAATTTTCTCAGAGGACAACCCTAAGGGCTTTATGGGAAAAAGAGTGCATAAGAATAGCAAAGAGATAGACATAAAGGCTCAGAGTAAAATGGCTCTGTGTTCTGGTGGTATAACAGAGTAATGGGGAGGAAATGGCTGTGTTCATCATTTGAGAGTTATGTTACATTTTGTCATTAATACTGACCAGCCACTTTCCCATGATCCATTATATGATTGTAATGATAAGTGCTGTTAGGTATTGAATACACGACACTGTCCTCACCAAACTAGACAGCAATTCAAATGCATAGAATGACCTAAGTTTACTCCTTTAGTAGTGCAAAATATGACAGTGGTTGAAGTAGCTTGACGTTGTTATGCTACTGCAAGTGTGGCTTTGACAGCAGAGACTATAGTTCGCATCCCATCTTCGACTAACAGTCAAATTTGTTTTATTTTTAAGCCCCTGAGAACTCTTAAATCTTTCAAGACTTATGTATTTAATGGAAAAATGAGCAACAAATAAAGTTAAAGTTCAGGAAAAAAAACATTCTCGGTTATTTATTAAGAGTTGAACACTTAGAACTGTTTGGGTGTGGTTTGACTTGATTTGACTGATTATGCTGGCAAGCAAATAACCCCATAACTGTCAACACAAGTTGATTCAAAGTTCATAAACTTATTGGTACACAGAAATATGTGACATCACTTGTTCCAAATGGCCCCCGCCCACTTCAAACCAGTGAGAAAAGCAACGAGAAAAAAAGAAATACAAAAATCTCAAAAACTCTCCTATGAAGTAGTTAAAACTCCTCAAACTTTGGCAGATAATTTTGTGTTCATGTGGGGCCACATTGCTCATAGTAGGAATCTGATTGAGAAAATAGGTTATCAGGGCCTTTAACCATGAACACAATCTTTCCCCTAAAGTACTTTTACTTGCCTAAACTTTAATGATATGGGTGGCAGAACAAAAAACACTTATGAATCATTTCATCAACATTCATTTTGTAAATTACCTGTTTTATTGTTTAGGTGTGAAGACTTTTTGTAGCCTGAGAAGGTTTGCAAATAGTTGCATGTTACAGCTTCAGAGAAGACTGTTAGAACTACTCTGAAAAGAAAAACTATGTTTTCATGCTTTGTAGGATGTCTCTCTATGTGTTCATATGTCAGGGAGCGAGATGAGTGGGATGTGGCCTGCATGGGTTGACACGAGATCTGTGTTTCCCATGCGTGCTGCCCGACCCTATAATCTGCCCTGATCCTGCCGTGAGGGGTGTCTCCTGCCCGTCAGACATCCAGTCTGATAAGGCCCGCGATAAGGCTGAGAGAGCAGCTGCTCAGCTGGAGGTGGACGGCTCGGAGCGAAACACAGCACGGGTCTAAACTAAAGAGGTCACCAATCAATCCGAATGTGACGCTCGATGCAGCTTAGAGTACAGCCAGTGATGGTCCTTGTTAGAGCATCCTTACTGTATGAATTAACCTGAGGCGGTTGTTGTTTTTTTGGATTTGTTGCTCCCCCTTTTATGAATAGACTGCATTTGTTTGCCAGAGGTGGAAGAGGTACTCAGATCTTTTACTTAAGTTAAAGTACCAATACCACGATGTATAAGTACAAGTCATTTATTTAAAATCTTAAGTAAAAGTACATAAGTATTCTAATCAAAATGTACTTAAAGAATCGAAAGTAAAAGTACTCATCTGCAAATTATATTATTATATTTGACATTATTAGATTTTTATGAATCAATGTGCATGAGTCAGTAGAGCTAGTTTTAACCATCATACACAGTGAAGTTCGATAGTTTAGTTCAGTGGTTCCCAACCTAGGGGTCGGGCTGCTCCAAAGGGTCAAAAAATAAATCTGAGGGGTCATGAGATGATAAATGGGAGAGGAAAGAAGAAAAACAAAGTTCTGCTACACACATTTCTATTAATATTTTGGACTTTTCTGTAAACTTTGATTTTTAGTGAAATAGTGGATGATTTGTTATTTAAATTAAACCATCTCAAAAGTTTAGAAGGGAAAGTCCCTTCAACAGCTCATAGACATCTGAGATATGACAATGGGGCCAAGCTAGGGCAAAGCTGATCATATGTTTTTTTTATTTATTTAAAAAATAAATGTAGTGGAGTAAAAAGGACAATATTTCCCTCTGAAATTTGGTGGAGTAGAAGTATAAAGTAGCATAAAATGGAAACACTCAAGTAAAGTACAAGTACTTCAAAATTGTACTCAAGTATAGTACTTGAGTAAAAGTACTTACTTTCCACCACTGAACAAATCGGATATGAGGCATAAGCAACATGATTGTTCAAATCCCTGGTTGTAGGAAGATATAGCCGCACTGTCTCCAGTGAATCCAATCAAAAGACACTGGTCTGGAATAATTCGACAGAGCTGGTATGTGTCTTCTAATAAAAGCATAAAAACAAATTAAGCAGGAACAGGAAAGCACCACGAAAGAGCAGTGGGTTGGAATAATAAAGTAGCTAACAAAAAAGCACAAAAGAAAATAAGTTTTGAGTGGAGATTTTTAATAATTGACAGTAATTCTGCTAGTTCACCTGCTTTTCTCTGCTCTTCTACAGCCATTAGGAGGCTGAAAGGGCAGCCAATTACTCCCAGAGCTCTGCATGTGGTTTGGCTAATGAAGTCAGGGGGGAGAAAAGTGTGTGAGCGCATATGTGTGTGTGTTCTTTAGCACAGAAGGTGCAACAGCTCTCAACTGATAATACGTGGTGGAGAACACACACTCCACTGATACCTCTGCTGAGATCATATCTCAAAGCGGCCTCTTCCTCTTTGCCTCTATCTATCCTCCTCCTCTGCCACCTATCACTTCTCTCCCTGACCACAAGAATATTTCTCTTTCCCCGTTTCATTGCTTGACATAGTTTTATCTCTGCATCACTCCCACTCAATCATTAGATCTCTTCCTGTCCCTCTTCAATTAGCCTTTCATCTTCTTTCAGTACATTTTTTTTTAGCTCATCTCGTCTCTCTTTGTCCATTTCAAAAGGCTCCCTGAGAAATTTTAGCTTCAGTCTAAAGGGACTAATAGTTTAATTAGTCCCTTTTAGACTGAGAAGCTGTACAGTAGCCATAACAAAAATGTTTTCTTTTCTGGTGGCTCTCCCCTGAATTGAGATTCCTAAAGGGTTCTCTCTTGATTTAGATGGCCCTCTTATGCCTTTCAAACATAACAGTGTAGTCACGGCGCTGCACCTGTGGCGACCTGCAGCCGCAGCCTGTTTCTTAAGTCTGTTTGATACTCCCTGCCTGGAGAAGGAGAATTTGTTCGTCCTGTTGTCTGTTCCATCGTCATCTTACTATCATGGAGGCTGCAAGCTTTTTTCTTGTTATATTGGTCAGTTTTACTGCCGTGTTTGGCCTGCAGGGTACGGGCAAAACTCACAGACTCGAGTACAGCCGAGAATTTCTCATTCAACCAGGACTACGATGGAGGAACTGACAGCAAGTGCAAAGTCTTTGTTGGCGTACAGGAACGCCTGCATCTTTGATCTCAAAGAGCAGGACTCCAACTCTGGTCTTGAAATCGAAGGCTTTGGACAGCCCTTGAGATTGGATCGGGACCCTCATAAGACTGGTAAAGTCCAGGGAGGGAGCACCCAATGGTGCAAGACTGTGTTGTTCATGAAACAGTGTGCAGCCCTGATGTTGAGTTATTGACTGTTTCTCTGCGGACTTTGTATCTGCAAAGAGAATTTCCACAACCATCTCTCACAGTTGTTTATATCCACTGTAAAGCAAACGTGGACAATGCACCATCAGCCATCATTAGAGCGATGCAGTGTTTGCAGAGCATATCCCCATCTAACCATAGCCTATTATGGGGGAGTTTAATCGCTTCTCTAAGGAAATTCTTTAGTCTTTTTTTTTCAGTATATTACCTGCCCTACGAGACATGGTGAGGTGCTGGACCTTTGTTATAGGACCATCAGGGACGGCTACAAATCTTATTGCAAAGCTCCTCTAGGCACTTCTGATCATACTGCTGTTCACTTAGCTCCGGTCTACCAGCCGACTCTGACGAGAGAAAGTGGTCTGAGGACTCTATTCGGGAACTAAATCACTGAATGTTTTATCAGGGGGACATCACTCAAAAAAGAAATGTCCAGAAGTTTGTTAAGAGGAAGATAAAAGCTCAAGTTATGTGCAGCCTGGATCTATAGTTGGTGTGTTTGGATATGTCTGACAATGAATCGGCAGAGGAGTTGAATAAGTTTTATCTAAGGTTTGATCCACACAGTTTTAATCATGAATCCTCCAAGTGCTGAGACAGGGGTAGAGGACTGTAAGATTGATGAATCCACAGTGTGTCAATCTCTCTGTCTTATCAAGGAGAGGAAAAGTCCTGGAACAACTGAATGTACCTGAACTTTGGGGGTCTAAGATGCTATAGCAACCCTGTTAAATCTTGTCTTGAGGCATCTGGAAAGGAACAAAAAAATACAAGATTTCTCTTCATTGATGAACTGTATTCAGCCCCACATAATCGCACATAGGCTGCTGTCATATTTAAACATGGATTTTAATATTGTTTATTGGTTAATTAACTTTTTGAGTTCGAGTGAATGGTTCTCTCCAAGTACACTCCCATCTTCCACAGGGTCTCCTCAGGGCTGCGTCCTTTCCCCGCTTTTATTTGTCTTGTCTGTCTAACTTATTATGAAGACAGGTCTGTTCTTAAGTTTGCAGATGAGTCAGTAATAGTCAGCCATCTGCACAATGTGGAACAGAGTCACCGCCCAGTGGAAGGAGAATTTGTCAGTTGGTGTGAGCAGTCTTTACTAGAACTTAACATGTCTTCTCTTGCTCCCACCATCATTAAAGGGGAGCGTGCGGCAGCAGTCCAGCAGTACACGTAGTTCCATCCATCCTGGATGATACCTTTCATGCCAACACTGATTTCATTTATTAAAAAGACAAACCAGAGATTGTTTTTGTTAAAGCTGGGGTAGGCAAAACCTGTGCAACCTATGCAAAACCTTTCGCCTCTCTCTCTGCTGCCTCGTATCACTCCGCTAAGCCCCTCCCGCCAAACCCACAACTTCAGAAAGAGCCGGTTCCCCTGCGAAACCGTATCCCTTGTAGGGCTCGCTGTCCACGGCGTGAGCCTCAGAGACCGCGGTCCCTCTCGCCGCTACTTGTCTTCTCAAAGACGCCCCTCCAGCTCTTTGCGGCCGCAGGGCAGCTGCAACGCTGTCCAACAGTGGGATGAGAGGCTAGTACACCACACACACATGCTACTGTTCCCCCTCAAAAGTTATTCCCCACTGTTTGTCATCATGTCTCTTTGCCACTCGTCGTTATGAGCACCATGGCATCGAACATAATGAGCCTGAAGCTCCGTGTGGAGCTGGGATGTGTTGTTTTGTACTATACGCTGCTGTAGGCAAAGGAGGTGTTGGAAATTTATCACAAGTTGCAGGACTTTCGGCAGGATTTTCCCCATCTGAAGGGACGTGTACACACATCTGCTCTTGTAGCTTAGCCAATACGAATGCACAGTCTCTCTGAAATAACCTGTGATTGGCTAAAGTCTCCCGTCACGGGCTAGATTTTCTGAAGCCTGAAAACAGAGGCAAGAGGGGGGGCTGAAGTAGAGGTTTGCTCTCAGACCACTTGAATTATAATATGCTGTATGGTTAATATGGCATTTTTGCCCAGTGACGCCAAAAGAAAACTGCCTACCCAACTTTTAAGACAGAGGTTTCTGTCTCCTCCCTAGAGGCGACACAAAGAGATACATGAGGTCTTTTATTCCATCAGCTATTGGCTTTTTAAACAAAATGTGTTTTGGCCTGTTACTACAGTAGTTGTGGATGTGATCCTGCACCCCCCGGGTTTCTGCCTTTAATTCTTTCGCTGCTTTCTGCACCTGTGTACTTGTGTCTATTTGTATATTTGAATGTATTGTATTGATTGCCGTTGTAGTCACTGCTATATTCTTTTTGTATTTACTATTACTGACTGCTGTCCGAAAGCCAAATGTGAGGAATTTTATGGAAGAATAACCACCAGCTGTGTCTCCACCTCAGCCACATAAATATAAACCCAGTAGTGGATGTTGAGCCTGTAGTTTTGTTTTATATTATATATATATATATATATATATATATATATGAGAGCAGAGCAGTATTGCAAGATAAAACGTTCTGAGTGGAAAATTATAACCTGTTTCTTACCGTGACAGCATCAATTAAGCTCAGTGTTTCCCCCCACCGCCAGCCTCTCGCAGGGCTCTCTGGGCAATAACAGAGGGCCAATCAGAAAATAGACAAATCGATCCGGCGCCGGCTGGCTTGGATGCATTTACAAGCAGCCGTAATGACTGCAGACTCATTTCTCCAGCTGCTGGTGCAATCACACAGCAACCTTTTTTCTGTGGAGCTGTGAGCAAAAGAGAAGTATTACTCTGTAGAGTCTGTTCAATTAAATGTGCTGTCTGCCTCCTAAATGCTTGATTTTTTCTTTTCTCTCATTTCATTTAATCTTTTTTTACCTTTTATTTTGATATATCTTCTAGTGTTTATAGGTTATTGTTAGTGTTGCTGCTGCTTAACTGTTGTAAGGAGAGGGCACCAAATGTAAGGAGATCTAAGTGACTGATGGGGGCCTGGGCTGGACAGGTCCTTTGGAACATGCCAGATATTATAGATATTTACTGTTTTCAGGTGGGGGGGTTATTTTTAGCAGTGCTCGTGTTGGTGATCAGTAGTGATGAATAAGTCTCAGTGGGCCGGGCATGCCTCTGTGACTTCCTAAAGAGAATTAATGACTGGAAACAAGTAGTTTGGAAGTGTGGTGGTGGAACAGGTAGTCAAAGCTTTGACTTTTCTGAGGAGCAAAAGCTCAATGGAAAAATACTCAATTTAAAGCATCAAAATGGCACTCCAAAGGTGTTTTCTTGCAAACAAACAAAGTTTTACTGTATTTACGAACAACATGAGCATGTCCATGTTGGCTTTGGGAAATTGGGATGGGCAGTTTTTACTTTTTTCTTACCTTTCTTTCTCCAAATTTTGTAAGAATGAGACTTTATGGACAAAATACTTAATCGGGAAAATAATCCACAGATTGATCGATAATGAAAACTTAACTTGCAGCAGAATCAAACTACTCCTAAACTGTTCATTAATACAGGAAATTAAGAGAATGCTTGCTTTTCTCAAGGGTAACCTTCACTGGGAATAAACATTAAAAAAAAAAACATTTGCAGTCTTGTTAAGATTAAGATTGATTTAAGTAAGTACTATATTAAGTTAAATTGCTGTAGTTATGTTTTTTTCCTGTGGACCACAGGAAGAGTAGCTGTAGCCCTGGTGATGGTTAATAAGGATCTATAACAATGAATAAATAATAACACATTATGATATTCAATAACGCATAAGTAAAGCTTTACCTGACTGAAATAGAACTACTAAATCATAACTTGTTTTTATAGATTCTGCACATGAATGATGGATTGGATGTCTTGTGGATCATTTCATAATTTTATACTAATTTTTGAGCTTCTCCCCTAGAATTTAAACCTGGAGCAGGTTAATTATGCAGTGCTAAAATAAGGAGCAGTATCAATTTTCATCACACTGCCACAGAATTTCTTATCACCCAGGTGCAGTAAAAGAGTCACACTTCCAGCAGTTGTAATACCACAGCTCCGTGGTAGAAAGGAGAAACTGGGGGAGCCGCTAACCAGCGAGGATGTGATTCTCTGCTCGCTATCAGCAGACTGATGTGTGAACTCCCGAGCCTGCGGGAGGTGAGGAAGGAGGCTGCTGAGTGGGAGCATAAGAGAGTCCTGCAAGCAAGACGGGGAGTTGTCCGAACGCGTGATCTTTCCTTCGGAGCCCAGAGCGAGCCCTGCCCTCCAGTGCTGTACAAGTCACTGCACTGCATTGTGGGATATCTCCATCACGCAGCTCGCGGGGCCTCTGTGCGACATGATCGCTTGTGAAGGGGAAATTCTCGCTGAGCTAGCTGTTTGCCTTCCTGACAAAAGTAGGGGTGTGCCGGTATTTTTAGATGCTTTCTCTCTTTTTTTATCACCAGCGCAGGAGATATGAAAGTGAGACAGCTGTAATGTGGCGAGGCGGTATGGCATACTTTTCCAGTCACCCTTCATATTTCCCCTCAGTGAAGCGTGAGATTTAGGTTATTTCCCAAAGCTTCCTCCACTCCTCTCTGCATATCATATGCTGCATTGTCTTTTCTTTCTGAGTTGTAAAACTTCCTTTTGAACTGACAACATGCTGCAGCAGAGATGTGTCATCAACTATGTTTGATCAGATTTTTCGAGGATAGAGAGAGAAGTTGCACGAAATAAGCAAAGGCTAGATTATGGTTGAGAGAACGCGAAGTGGAGGCTAAATCCTCTTTATGTAAGTATATTAGAGAGCAATGTCCTTGGCCTTATATTATGTGATGACTTTTAGGCAAGAGCTCCTTGGCCTCCCCCCACCCCACTAGAGGGATACACATCAGAGCCCCAATCAACGTAATCGCCAAGTGTAACACACCAAGGGGATTTGTGGAACTTCTCAGGACAACTTTGCATTATGTAAAGATAACAGGATTTGTAAAAGAGCAGCACAAGATATGCGATGAACAGTAAATATCTTTATTCAACATTTTCAAAATTCTGTTTCAGTGTGAAGATGAAGCAATATGGCAAAACCCACAGCTCTGCTCGCTATCACCTACACATATACGATCTGTAAACACAAACGCTGCCAAAATTGTAGTTATTTTTGTGGATTCATTCAATACGTTTGTTATATGAGTCACACAGTTCCAAGGATGTGTGATCACCATGTGTTGGATGCGAGGTGGCACGTCAGCCAAGGAGTAAACGGGGGGGATGGAATCCACAGCCGCCTGTGCTGGTGTTTTTCACTGGGTGATTAGAAAATGTCATACAGTACATCGGATGTCTGCAGGAGGAATGTGATAAGTGAGGGAAAAAAGAGAGAGTGAGATACGGAGGAAGAGGGTGTTTGAAAATGAAGTGGAAAGATAGAGAAGGGAAGACACAAAGTAAAAGCCGGAGGGGTCGTAACCTTGTCGTCAGTGAGTGTGCCAGCAAGCAGCTGGAATAGACTGATGCTCCCGCCTCTCCCATCTGCCTTTCACACCCCCGACTCTCCTGAGCTCCACATGATCGGAGCCTTCTCTTTTGTTTTTCTCACCGTAACACGACTTTCTTCCTCTCCATATCACCTTTTTTGATTTTTCGCCCTTGTTTTTTGCTTGGATCTTCCTCACTGCTGACACTCTCTTGGATCCTGCTTGGCCTTACAAAAACTCCTGATGCTTGTCTTGTGACAGGTGATTAAACCCAAAGCTTTGGCTTGCATGCCTGCATGTAATAATATTTACTGTGAAATTGTCAAATCCACTTTCATTGACTAAGTTTCTGGAAACAATGCAAAGGAATGAATGATGACTGATGAGATAGGATTTGGTCTATGTTATGAAATACCCGCCCCACGTCACTGTAGTTTCAGCTTAGAGGGGCTCGCTGGTCTTGGATTGGTTGCAGGAGCTATTCTTAAATCCATTCCTAAGTTTCCTAAATTCTTAGTAACCGCTAACGTTAGCTAGTTTCAAACTAGGGATTTACTATATTGGGTTGCAACATTAAAACATAAGGAATGTCTTAGCTTGTAAAGACTATTGTTTGCTGCAGTTGGAAACATCTGTAGAGCAGTTAACGCTAAAACAATCAATTCGGAAAACATGAAGTCACTGCAGCATCACCAAGCAGAACTCACAAATATTACAGTTTGAGGGGGGCAAATGATATATTTAACTTAACTGTAAATCCTTTGTAAATGTATTTTATATATACATACATGATAAATGTGTGTTTAGTAGTATTCATGCAGTTTAGAATGCTAACTGGTGTTGTTTCGTCATTTAGCTTAACATCATTAGCTTAATGTTTTGTAATTTGAGGTTTATTGTGTTTTTGTAAAATCTTCCCAGTCTACATTATAAAACATCATTTTGATCGTTTTGAAGTGTCAGGTCAAATGTGTCAACCACGTTCCATATTACCTCTTTATTCTTCAATCTAAACGGCAAGCTAATGTTAGCTGGTTGGTTCAGTTAGCTACGTACGTTACACGTGTCAGTTACTGCGTGTAAATATAACAACTACTCTCTATTTAAGACCTAGTTTGTGTGGTACAACCCATTTTAATTTAGTGATGCGTAAATCGGTAAACACGTATGTCATAACTAAGCTAAGCTAGCTTTAAATATCCAAATTCTCTTAAACTATGGGAAGTGCCACATCTTGTCAAAGTCCCTAGTGATAATCATGTAGCTGTCTATCCTTTTTTTTTTATCACTCATTTCTCATCACAGAACACTCCTTGACCTGAATAAGCAAATAATTGCCTCCAGCAACAAAGGAAGGAAGTTGATGCTGGGAGAATAATTGCCATCTTCATTCTGGGAAGTGTGTGTTTTTTGTGACTGCGTGCAGATGGGTGCACGCGATTCCTGCACGTGGCTGGGAGTGTGTCTTTGGGGCTCTTGGTGCTGTGCTGGTGCAGTGCCGGTGCAGTGTGCTACTCTGGGACATGAGCTAAAATACACTTTGCTACCTCGGAAGCCTTCACCCTGGAGGCCTCTCTCAGTGAGGGATGTCCCCTTTTTTAAAGCCCTTGGAGAGTTTAAAAAACATCGCAATAACCCTTTAAGCACTCAGTGCATGTGGGACAATTCACCTCCCAGGCAACGTGATACTGTTGGCGGGTTGAAAGGAGAGAGGTTTGATTCAGTATCCTATTTAACTTGCCCTTACAATATCATTTACACTGGAGCTACAACTAAACCTAACCACAACCTTTTTAAACTGTCCAAGCTGCTGAATGGACGTTAGAAGAATGACATTTCCCTCCTGATGCATGCAGGTTTGTACTTACATCAACTTTTTGAATGAATGCATTGCAGTTAATGAGTATGCATGCTAGAACCTCATTAAACCTGAGCGCTTATATGTCAGGTGTGCAAAGGTTAGAGACTGACTGCTCTCAGTCTCCATTACTCCTCCTGTGTCTTGTCCAGGCAGCCAGGCAACTAAACCAGGACACCACGACAGCACTCATGTATCCCAGCACAGCATGACGCATCTGAACGCACTTTTTGGTATTTCAGTAACAAGGAGAAAGGCCAGAAGGCCGGGTTCTAGCGGACCTTTAGCCAGTTTGCGTTGGCAGGAGTGGGACGGAAAGATCTAGAGCAGCGGTACCAGGGGAGCTCAGGCGGCAGCAAGCAAGGCCCAAGGCATTTAGCAAAGATCAAGGGCTGTTAGAAAACGACAAACTGACATTGGAGACGGTGAGGGGAGGGGAGATGGATGGAGGATAGAGGAAAAGAAAAAGGAGAGGCTAAATGAGAAGATAGGGAAGACGAGTGTTGTTTGTCAGCAGATCAATTGCAGCTAAGGATAGAACTATATCAGGATTCTCCTTCACCTCTGCAGCAGGAATAGCTACACTTGACTTTCTTGTGAAAACACAAACAATTGTAGAGCCGGTATGGAGATTTATGAGTGTCTGACCTCTTCTTAAAGGCTCTGAAAACATGGTTTAAAATTGTAAGTATTTATATATAACATTAAACATTCATGACAAAGTTAAAAACATCTTTAGGTATTATTTATAGGTATAAGACTTCCACACGCAAAATCAAATCTGCTTCCTCAGGACTACTGGTGTGGTTTGGCAAACAACACTGTCAGCAGATTTTAAATGTTGCTTAACTCTGATTGGTCTACTGTAGCCCCGCCCAGTTCAAATCAGTGATAAAAGCAAATAAAAAAGTGGGGGGGACACATACAGAAATTTCGCATCATCAAAACTGTTCTAACTTTGCTGTAGAACTTTGTTTATGTAGGACTCCATCGCTCATCATAAGAAGCTTTTTAAGAAAAGGTTTTCAGGGCCTTTAAATTCCTAATTTCTGCAACTCCATGTTAGATTCAGTAGGTTTTCATATTCCCCTCATTGGTGACTGAATTCAGCAAAAACAGCAAAAAAATTCATAATTGCCACCTCTACTTCCTGTACAGTATGGGATTGTGTATGCCATATCATTGGTGAGAACTGCTCCAATAATCTCCATATAATCCTTAGTTCATCCACAGTATTACCCTGATAGCTGTATGGCTGCTATACTTTAGCATGTTAGCATGGGACTGAAGGGTTCCAATTATGGCTTGGGTTGACATAAGAACGTGTGTGCTAATTATTGGACATGTTTAGTTAACTGTCACGGACTCGAACACAAAAACTAGTGGACTCAATTGCACGACTCTCCCAACAATATTATGGGTATAACAAAATCTTTACTGACGCAAAAGCAATCAAACATAAGGCGCTCTCAGGGAGGATAAAATACAAACAAAAACCGCTCACTTGGAGGATCAAACACTGACACGGACTTGAACAAAACCTGGTACATGAACACTTGCTGGAACGCTTGACTCGACTCATCTGACAGACTGAACAAGACAAACTGGCACAGGACAAAGGGAGACAAGGACTATTTATACATGAGGTAGGGAAAACAGGTGAGACCAATCAGGGGCGGGGTAGACAATGACAACGGCGGGAGAATCACACAAAGGGAGGAAGTCAGAGTCTGAAACGAGAGAGAAAAGGTGAGTACAAAATAAAACAGGAAGTGCAAGACGAGACTAGACGTGAGTGACTTTAACTTAACATAAAAGTAAAACTAAGGCATGACATAATACAACATGAAACACTAAGCATTAACATGAAATACATTAACAAATCTGGCGAGACACAACATTAACATACCTTGAAAAAATAATTGCTTTGTTGAATGGAAGGGCATCAATCTAGTGCAACATTTTTGCATATTCTTTTTCAAAAAACAAAATGAACACTATTTCTTCAGTTCAGTCCACTGAAGAAAAAGTCTAAGGTTATGAAAGGTTTCAGCACTTTTTGGTCTTGTCTAAGGCCTTAGAATCAATGCTGACAGCTATGATAGTGGTAGGACTTCATCTTAAAAAGCCGCCCTCTTCTTTGAAAGCATGGATTTTTACATGAGTGTAAGTTGTATTAGACCATGAATATCTGTCATAGCTTCCTGACAATTGGTTGGATTATTTTATAGGAGAGAACTGTAGAGATGTCTTAAATTGTGTCTAAAAATATCAGTGTGCTCTTGAAGATGGTGCTGGCTTCTGAACTGTGACTAGCTCAGCTGCAGAGGTCAAGTCGTCTCCAAGAGGAAGACGAGCTAAGTTGTAGCTGTGTCTCTCATATGGGAGCGAGCCTGCTGCCGATATAATAAGCTGTCTGGGTGGAGGGCCGTGATTCGGCCTGTCAGCAGCCGAGGCTCCTGTCTTGGGTCTGCACAGTGTGCAGCAACACACACTATGGATTTTCATATATTATTATGCTCAGGCCCCGTGCTAGAATTACACACTCGCTAAGGTCATAGCACTGCACGGAGCAGATACTGAGACGAAAACAGACAGAGGGAGGAGAGGGAGGGAGGAACAGAAACAGTGGCATTAATTACCCATCAGTGTTCCTCTTGTTTTGTTTAATCTTTTTTTTTATATGCTGTCATCTTCCTTTCTCTTTCTTTTCCTTCTGTCAGTCCTCCACCTTTACTAAATGCAACCTAACCTAACACCCACATCCTCTCTTAGACTCACATATTGTGTGATCAACGAATGTTATAGCTTGACTCCCTTTGATGCGCCAACCGTGCAGTCAGTCTGCTCGTCGTCTCCTCGAGCCTGGCCCTTCCCACACAAACACATGGTGCGCTACAGTCAGGCAGCCAACTAGAGCTCCCTTCCCCTGCTGTGTGTGCACGGACAGATGCGGCGCTGACCTGAGCCGTATGCTGGTGAGCACAAGTCTATCTTAAAGCAACAGCTTTGAGTGTTCACAGCACTCGACCAAATGCTTGATTTACTGCTTCCGTCCAACTTATAAAGCTGCGGCATCTCAGCCATTAACCGAAATAAACAACAAAGGCTCCAAAAGCTGCCCACACTTTTCTCTTTGTGAACACCTCTATTAGAGTGCACTTTATTCATTTGCATGTGTGAAATTGCTGGTGTAAACAGAGGAAAGTGCTTTTAAAGGATTGCACTGACTGTGTTTTGTGTCCAGCTCCAAAGTGGGCACGAAAATGTCTTAAAATTGTGTACTTACAGCACAGTCTTGCATGCATATTGCTTTTGTCTTTGACGCAGCAGAACAAATTTCACTCACATCTGAGTTCATGGTGTGTATTTGCTATTATTATATGCAAAAGTCCAGTATAATTTAGCATTTATATTCAATAATGTTTCAAACATGTAGAGAGAGGGAACAGTGGAGCAGCTCCAAGACTGAACTGGTTGACAAATGTGTGCTGTTAAAGACTGTGATGAGCTTCCCAGTGTAAATATTTCATAAGGAATGGCTGCGAGGAGGCTTTCCACAAGTCCCGCTTCTTGAAAAATATTATTATATAAATGAATATCTCCTCTTATATCTGGCTCATATCTCTACCCTGCAGGGAAAGAGTAAAGTATAAATATGTTTGCATGCATTCCTGATACATATGCTGACATATTTATTCGTGTGCATGTTTGATTGTCTTTTCTTTCTGATTAAAAATGAAACAGCCAGAGAGGATTTTGTGGTCGAGGACATCATTATAGGAAGCAGACACTCAGAAGAAAGTTGTATGCTTTGGGTGATTGGAAAGCAGTGATTTCAGTTTTTCAAGAGACAGATACATCTTAAGATGTCTCTATATTCACAAACTACCGGTTGGGCAAGAAAGAAACATGGCTTCTTACTGAACAGGAAAAAGGAATGAGGGTGTCAGTGTTTCGGGAAAATGACATCACTGTCCAGTGCCAAGAAGGCTTTTATCACAAATTGCCTTATTCTCTTGGAGTTGTGGGAATACGTTTACCTGCATGATTTAAGGGCCTTTAAATAGTCCCAGATTTCACAGCAGAGAATTGATCTGTATTCGCTTGCTTGCTTGGAACCCAAGTAATGGATACGTGGAGGCACTCAGGCTGCTTGAAGTTTTCAGTCACGTAAACGTGATTGTTACTTCTAGATGGAGGACATTATTTCTTGTCTTTGTGACCCAGATGGAAATAGCGTTGCCCTCCAATGGATGTGTTTATAAATGAGGTCAGCCTTCTCCCAGATGGAGGTCTGAGTTCCTGAAAAGAGGTCTGCCGCTGTTGTCCTGCAGGGCCAGAAGGAAGTGTTTGTTAAAGCTTTATCAGAAAATGTGGCATGCTGGTGTTACCATACAGTAGCATATACACAATGATGCAAATGTGATTCTATTAGTAATTTATATGGCATTAAAAAGCCCCTTTTGCATTTGGCATTAGACATTCAACCAGCAGATGGTGTGATTTGACTCTTACCCAGTATCAGTGTCATATAAGGTTTGTTAGCTAAATATCTGGCTGGTGGGTGGAGGTGGTGAAGACACTGAGCCAAAGTTCATGAGTCCAATCTTCTAGACACAGAGCGCTCACTGCTGCTTGGTATTTTGGTACTTATTTTAACTAACATAGGATTTCCTACCATAAACCAAGCAGATCTATGCAATCTTTAGTAGTGGGACTGGGATTCTCCTCTTTGTTGTGGCACCATTTTGTTAAGGATCACAAGTCAGGTGTATTTCTACATAAATGTAATCTTTATATATTTATTTTATATATTTAAAACAAGTACAAAGTATACAAATTGAGTGGGATAGTTCCACTAGTTTCCAAAGCAAATCTACTCCATATACTTAAATCAAGTGCCATTTTTTTGAGTTAACAGTGACATGATGTCCCTGACTCTTTGCTTGTGGCCACATGCTGGTCACTTATTTTGAGATATATGTAAATTATGTACATTAGAGCTGCAATGATCAGTCGATTAGTTGATTGAAAGAAAATGAATCAGCAACTATTTTGATAATCGATTAATCGTTTAAGTCATTTTTTAAGCAAAAATGTCAAATATTTAATACAGGTTCTCAAATGTGATAATTGGCTTATTATGGTCTTACGTGATAAGTAAACTGAATATCTTTGGGTTTTGGACTGTTGGTCAGATAAAAGACATTTGATTACATCATATTGGGCTCTGGGATATTGTGAAGGGCAACTTTCACTGTTTTCAGATATTTTATACACATAACAATGAATTGTATAATTGAGAAAATATTCAGCAGATTAATGAAATTAGAATAATCATTAGTTGCAGCCCTAACGTGCATGAGACTAACTTGTTGTTTAATTTCACCCGGTGTGCACGATGGGTATCCAATATTCAACATGTTCATAAGTGGAGAATGCATATTTAGGCGAATAGGAAAGAGTAAATCCTTTTGCAGTTCTCTGAATTTGATTATGATAATCTCTGGAGTATGATTTTTTTCCATTAGTAGTTATTTCACCATGGGATCCATCAAAATTCCTGATTCACCCCAACTCTCCTTTCTATCTGTCTGTCTCTCATCATCTCTCTCTCTCTCTGAAGGGAATACCACATAAGCCTTTTTAAGCCTTTGCCTTCTGCACTTATGTGACCTTAAATGTTACTTCATCACATTCTCCTCTCTTCTCCTCGCCAAATCAATTCAATTCAGTTTTATTCATGTAGCGGCCAAATCATAACAAAGTTATCTCAGGGCACTTTACATATAGAGCAGATCTAGACCGTACTCTTTATAGTATTAGTTACAGAGACCCAACAGTTCCCACCATGAGCAGCACTAGGCGACAGTGGCAAGGAAAAAACTCCCTTTTAACAGGCAGAAACCTCGAGCAGAACCAGGCTCTGGGTGGGCGGTCATCTGCCTTGACCGGTTCGTCAGTGACTGTATGTTTTATACGTTAGTCATTTGAAATGAAAGAAGGACGATCATAGAGCACTATAAGGTGTGTGCATACATGTGTGAATACACGTGTATGTGTGTGCTCCTTCTTTTGACAGAGAGTTATTATCAGGATTTGGACATGCTCTGAAAACTGAGTGCAGCAGGAGAGAGCTCCACACTGAGGACCAGTCCTCATTCTTATTTTTAACCACTCCATTAATGTCTTTTCCTTCAATAACTCTCTGCATTTTCATCAATCCTTCCTCTCTTCTTCCTCTGCTTCTCAGCGTCTCTTTTTTTCTCACCATCTCCCAAAATGGAAAGACATGAATTTGAGACTTGATGAATTAACTCGTATTGATCGGCAGCCTCCACTACCAGATTAGCGGTGGCAGTAAGGGCACAATATGGAGCAAGTAGGGGATGAAAGAACAGGGTTGATGGGAAAAGAAGTCTTTAAGGATCACGTTCTAATCCATTATTCATACATTGAACTCTGTTTTTAAAGTGAGTTTTAGGTCAGTTTCTTGAAGTGGCTATAATCAATAATTTTATATAAACAGTGGATCACATGGCTACATTTAGCGTAGATGTAGAGCTGGACATCATCAGCGTAGCAGCGGAAGTGGAGACCATGACAACAGGAGAGGACCAAACACTGAGCCCCAAAACAATTGCTATGTTATTCAGACAACACTTGAGTTGACAATGCCAGAGCTTCCTGCTTGTCCTTGAATGCACCAACAAAGAACATTTTTCAAAACCCTCACTTCTCGGAACTTCAGTACCACGTTATAATAACTTGTCACCTACACACTGCATCTTCAACATCATAAGAAAGCGGAAAAAATAAGACCACAAATCTTCACCGAGAACAATCTGAGAGAGAAGGCAGACAATGCAGGGCTATAACGCCTCTCCAGCGTGACGGAGAGAAGCGACTGATCACCAGGATAGAAGTCTCAGGAGGAGAAAAGCGAATTGTTGGGCAGAAAATTATAGGAAATTGTGAGGGGTTTAAGAGATATAAACATGAAGAGCAGGAGGGGGAGAAAAAGAAAAGAAGAAATATGGATGAAAGGGATAAGCTGCCCAGCGTCTCAGGTGGCCTCTCAAATTGCTTCGCTTTGAGGCTGAAAACACTCGAGTGAAGACCAAAAAAAAAATCAATGGTGCCTGTCAGTTTTTTTGATCTGTCGCTGTTTTCACATGGCACCAGCTCTGTCTGCTTTATTCTAGTATTGCATACCACTTCAACATGCTTCCCTTTGTTGTCTACCGTCCCTTCTCTCCAGTCCTCTTGCTTTCTTTTCTCTCCCTCTCTCCATCCCTCTTCTTCCCTAATGACTGACTGTTGGCAGGCGATATGAAGGCAGCATTTTCTCGTCTTATAAGCACATTAAACAGAAAAAAGACCGGCTCTCTAAAATGTTAAATTGGACTTTGGATTTATCTCTTTTCTAACTCTCTCTGACTTTCTTTTTTTCACATTCCTTCTGTCCCTATTCCAGTTTCCCTCTCTCCATCTCAATCTGTTCTCTACTGCATTTGTTCTCTTTCAATTTATTGCAGCTGAAGTTGGGCTGACGTACTGTAACAGGTCTTTTATTAAAAAACCTGATATCGGCCAGCCAATGTCACCAGTGTCATCTACCTCTG
The DNA here is from genome assembly GCA_005408345.1 of Macquaria australasica. NCBI lineage: Eukaryota > Metazoa > Chordata > Actinopteri > Centrarchiformes > Percichthyidae > Macquaria > Macquaria australasica. The sequence continues at coordinate 127,469 of SEMN01000426.1, read as the reverse complement.
TGATGATGACGTTACCTCCCTTACCACAGCTCGTCAATATGCTTTTAATAATTTTAACTTCACATGGTGGCCCAGGGAAATAATTCCAGCCTGGTGTGGGAGGAATTTACTCAACAGTCTGTAAAACCTGCAGTGAAACCTGTTTCAATCCTCCTCAAGGAGCAGCTAAACCAACTTTTAGTGTTCACTGACGTGCTATAAGGAGCTATTGAAGGGGTTTCTGGGCAATAAAATGGCCTTATAAAAAATCCAATTATAATGTTGGCACAAAATATCATATCACTGGCAGCCTAAATGAAAAATAAATCCAAAAACCAGCCTTCAAAGGTTTTATCTTAAAGTTTTCACCATGTAGATTCTTAGCCCCAGGTTGTGCCTCTCACATTATTGTTTATATCACCTAAACATCAGTTTTCTGAAAGATAAAGGCTGGTGATCTTTAAAAAAACCCACAGCAGTTCTACTGTCATCAAAAACTCCATCAGGGTGAAAACAATACATTATGTGCTCCAAGATAAAGTAATTTTATCACATTTTCCAATGTGTGACACTTTCCTAATCCGAACATGGTAGCCAGAAGTGACACATCTCCTAGCGTAATTTGCATGACATGAGCCACTGATCCGTACGAGATGTAGATGTATTTCTTGTGTCATACTAAAAGGTTATGTCATTTCTGGCTAGTGTTTCTTTAAACATCTCCAAAGCCCAACCACACGCCACATTTTCTCTATTTTAGCATGTGTAGAAATAGAAAAAAAGACATTGTGGTTTGATAAGCAGCCAGTTAATATTTTTACTGTCTAGTATTTACTGACCGTTAACTGCTAGCTTAACATTAGCTTAAGGTTAGCCCCAGAAGTCCCATCCTCACAGTAAAGCCGTGTAGTTCACACTTCTGCAGGCTTACGAGTGACTAACGTTGGCAAGCTAGCTAGGAACCTGTGAGACAACTTGGTTACCGGGGGTCACATTTCTTCTCTTTTGGTAGAGGCTAAACACCTTGGCACACCTCCAGCCCCTGCGGCAGGCTGACACGTCTTGGACCAGTCTGTTTATTGACACACAGAGATGAAATTGATTTCAACCCTCCGTTAAACTCGTGGTAAGATAGCAAACAAGCCGACTCCCAAGTTGCCAAAGTAAAGGGGTTAGTGACTGTAATGTAATTACTGAGTTTCAGATTGTAATCTCTTACTCTTACCTACTTGTTACTGAAAAAACTAATCATCTGTTTTTGATTTTTTTTTTTTTTTTTTTATCAGCAAAACTGCATGTGGGTTTCCTCTGGGTTTGTGAAAGATTGTCAGCAGTTTATCTTTTAGAAAAATGGTTTCTTACAGTAGCTCTAAGACTCAAATGAGATGATGATACATGAGCTGCACAAACCAGGGCTGGGAGGTACTCTGTCGGACACAGATATCCCTCGTATAAGAGTCTAGGACTTGTCTTTTCTGAAAGACTTTCTAACACCCCTTTTCTCTGGCAGCACCTCTCGTCCTTGGATCTGATTTTCTCTCACCTTAGCTCCTTTTCTCTATCTGATTCGATCTTTGGTGTTGCATCATTTGTAATGCATGTTTTTGTCTCTCTCCGTCCTCTGCCTTTCCCTCCTTTCTCCTCTGTGCAAGAATCATCAGCCCAGAGGTTGATGACCCGCTTAGTAGCTCTGGAACAGATGTTCAAGGGGCAGAGTCTGCATGTGTGTGGTCAGCGTGTGTGTGTGTGTGTGTGTGTGTGTGTGTGCGTGGACTTAGGATGGGGCTGGACAGCAACAACTAACAAGCACTGGGCACTTAGACTGGAGGGATGGATTAGTGATTAGTGCATGCCTCAGGATGGAGGGATGATCGACAGAGGGAGGGATTGGAAGTAGGGTTTGGGGGTCGCAGGGGGATTAAAACAACTGTGGCTGATGAGGACAGAGACATTTTTACTATTGTGAGACCAGCAGGGAGGCATTGTACAGGTCACAGCTGGGTTGAAGGAAAAAAAAAAAAAACTAGGGGAAGGCAAGGGAGAGAGTGGCGACTGCAGGGAAAAGGTCAGTGTGTTAGAATAGGATTTGTTGCGTGGTCGTAGCTAATCGAGACTGCAGACAGCATGCCTGTCAGTTTACACTCACTTTCTGTGATTTGGTCTCCAAGGGTTTTGTCGAGCCCGTAGAGGGCTGTCAGATGATCTAACACCTCCTCTGGCAGCCATGTTGGAGAGCCATAGCCCAAAGAAGCTAATTGTGTTTCTAAGAGCTTTCTTCACCGCCTGATCGGATACATTTTGTTAACTTATTAGCTAACTAGCCACTGTGTCTTGTTATGTAGCTATGGGCTAAATTAGCATTAGCAGTGGTTAGCATTAGCAGTGGTTGTTTCATGATGTAGACAGGTCCCAGCCGGTTGACTCTATGTCAGCATTGGCCTCGCAGGTTCAGGGCTGATTTGAAACAGCAGATGGTGTGTTGAGCCATTTTCAACCCAAGAAATGCAGATTTTTATACATTGTTTAATTGTTGAGAGTTGGCGACATGTACGTTTTGCTTGTTGGTACAAAAAAGCATGTCATGTTTTTTTTTTTTTTACAACAAAGGTTGAACCATTCACAAATAGAATCTTCCTTCACCTCTCAGATGACATGATCCCAATTTGACAGAGATGATTACTTTACCCAACAATAGAACAAAGTTGTGCAGGTAATTAACATGAGTAAAAGCAGCTCCATGATGGTATTTGCTGTAGTTACAATAGATTTGTGTTGTTACCACAAAGCTTTCATTTGCTGCATGAGGTCCTACTCATTGTATTTAAGTTTTTTTCTTCTTGGATAAAACACCTATAATTCAAATTAACTAGTGACGCACAGTGTGTCAGTAGCTGGGTCAAATCACTCCCAGTTCTGTGGTATTGGTTCAAAAATTGAACAAACTCAAAATATTTCTTAATATCAATTGTTTTGGTGTGATCTCAGCCCAAATAATGGTAGCATTCAACATTAAAATGACCATAAATGTGTCATTAGTGTATAAGTATGCATTGTTTGTGGATGAAATACTGAATACTTTTTCTCTTTATTCACTTACTTTATTCCCTTTTGCTCGAAGCCAATTAAAGTGATGGTTTGCTGTGTTGTCTGTACGTCATCAGGGAGCATTAGTTGCTTTAATTAGAGAATCTTTGTCTCTCCAATTAAATCTCATCCTGTCTTCCATGCTTTTCTTCTTATATACCCCAACCCACACGTCTACACACAGAGAAAGGTACAGACTGTTTGTTTTCTGGCTGTGTTCTTCAAACGATAATTGGACAGCGTGGGGTGGCTATTATTAATTTCTACAGGTACTAAAAAGGTGTGTAGCCTACGTCAATGCATGTGTGACGGATGTGTGTTTTCCTAACAGAGACACAGTGGTGCCCTCAAGTCTGTTCCCTGCCTGCTCAACTAAAACACCCAAATTACTGTTTTATAACGAGACCTACTGATTTCACATATAGGTTTTCAGCGCTGCAGATACCACTCAATTACTCCTTCAGGACAAATAAATTGGTCTCTGCCTTTGTCCTTATATTGTGTATAGGGCTAAGGACTGACTGAGCTGTGCTGGCTGGCTTACTGGTGTTTGGACAGAGCAAAAACAGGGAAACCTGACATTCGTCGAAGGTGTGAACAGTAAAATGAAAGGCAAATATGTCCAATTTTCACATGAACACAATAGAGAAAAAGTACATAAAATTAGATGTGTACTGTTAATTAAATTGGACAGATATATACTGATAGGAACTGACATTTTCTTGTGTTTTTGGAAAACAGAAGAGAAATGTGAGCTTTTTTTAATGACAGGTGGAAATGCAGTGCAGTGAATCATACCTAGATACAGTCTGGATATAAGCTGCATTTTTATGCCACATGGCAAAGGGCCATTATATTGTTTCCTAATCCTCGGGAGTGTGCAGCGTTCACCAGTCCCCTAACAGAGAGGAGGAAATCATAATTGATGACTAAAGTTCTCCCTTCAGTAGCCCGGGAATTGGCTGCAAGCTTCACTGTCGGTGTACAAGCATTTAGTCAAATGCCTTCAGGGTGAGGGACTTAATATGAGTCTAATTTTATTAGCTGAGTAAAGAGACGATCGGACGTGGGGGTTTTGTTTCTGTGTATGTGAAGCTCTCGCCTGGCAGCGATAATGACCTGCAACACCCACACCGTCCACCTCATATGCATCACACACATACTGTTTGACTTTCCCAAGTTCATATAAACACAAACATGCTTGCTCTCACTTTCTGGCGCACACATGCACGCAAAGTTGTTGGTGTAATTACCTAGCATGACTGGGGAGAGACTGGAGGTCAGCGAAGTCGGCCAAGTCTCATCGGAGGTGGTCAAGCCCCAGTGATACTGTAATTTAAATTCACACACACACACACACACACACACACACACACACACACACAGACAAACAGAAGCAACTACTTTGAACACAGGCTAATTAGCTGTCTAGTACAAAGTAGCAAAGTTAACAAGCACAAGTTTGTTGCTCTTTACACAAAGCTGTTACAGTATACAGCAGTGTCATATCGGTATATATTAGTAACAGTGTCATAATTGATCAATGAAAGCACAAGATGTCTCTACATGCACTCTGAAATTACACCAAACACTTTTATTGTTTACATGAAGGTCTGAAATGTTTTCAGGTGAAAATGAATGATATTTTAAGGGGTTTGTATTCCAAACAGCATTCAGGTGTTTATACCTCAAATGTGGGGTCAATGGGTAATGGGTAAATTAATGGATTATTATATATTATGGATTTTTTAAGGATTACCGGTATATGCATGGCTTAAAGTGAGAATATGTTACTTTTGAAAAACAACACATTCTCTCTTGTACAAAGTGAAAAGTTGAATCTATAAGCAATAAAACACACACAAACTCAATCCAACACACTCAGTGGTTTTGCTGCTACAGCCATATTTGGTCTGGTGTGACCAGTAGTTTAGGCTGGCTAAAGTTCATGTTAAATTAATGATCTGTAATATATATGATAATATTTTTCATCTATTATATACACAGTTTAAAGACTTTAGGGGTTAAAAACTCCTTCAAATTTACATTATATTTTATATGAACCCCTTAATTTGTACCTTATAAACCTTAATTATTTTTTTTGTTCCATTGAAAATACCCTAGTTACGTAATTTGAATGGGTTCATTTAAATTGACCAAAACCCATGAAAACCATCCCTGAATTTTCCCTTCAAGGTATAAATGAAGTGATGGTTGTCAATGATTTTCAATTTTATGGTTAACTCCTTAAAAACCTCCATGCATATAACCCATTAAAATATTTAATAAATTAAAAATGTCCCCGCTGTGGGACAATAAAGGCTTATCTTATGTTAACATATTATAATTATAGTAATTATTATCCCATTAAAACTACCCTAATGACATAATTATTAATGGGTAAATCAATGGAATTTTAAGGTAAAAAAAAAGAAGAAGAAGGGATTTGGTTTCATAGTGACAGTTTCATTATGTAGTTGCATCACTGAACTTGTGTTTTGTCTGGCAGGTTGAGCTGAGGTGAAGATGGACACACACACACCACACAGCTGATTTGACACACAAACACACAGCAGGCCAGATAAACCCACAAATGTCATCAGTGTGCTAGCGCTTGACGTCACAGGGTGCGTTCGGGATTATTTAATGTTTTGTGAATGTGATGCAGCAATTTAAAGACTTGTGGCGTTGCATAACATCCCGTATCAGGGGAATTGGGACACAACACTGTGACAAGGCTCGCTTTGATTTCATCTAGAAATTCAGAGTCATTGCGTAAGTGGACAAAGTCATGTTGTCAATTTGTCAATGTCTTGTAGGAAACTCCCTTATGTTATTTTTTCCACTGTTTGCTTGGTGATTTAATTTGCACAAACTCAGTTTCTGTGTATTGCAGCAGGCTAGTAATAGATAAAGCATCTTCTTAAGCATCTTGGTTTCAAAGGGCTTTTTCTTCTGACAGTCACCTATATCTAGTCTTGCTTGAAGAATCCTACTTTCTGATGCCTCGTATTTTTTATCTGTTGCTGAGTGACTCCAGTGACCAACTGTATTTCGCTTCTCATTTGTCACAGGAGGTCATCCTCGTCTCTGCTTAATTGTTGCTGACCTCCTGTTTGTTTATCTCTGATTGGCAGGTGTGAAAAGCGGCCTGGCTAGTGGTATAGTCACTGTTGTTGTCAAGGAAACCAAGAGTCCTGTCCCGTTGCCATGGGGAAACAGAACAGCAAGCTGCGGCCAGAGATGCTGCAGGACCTCCGGGAGAATACTGAGTTCTCCGACCACGAGCTGCAGGAGTGGTACAAGGTACAAAGACTCACACTGTACACACACAGTCTGAAGTATTTATGGGTGGTACCAAGTCATACCAAGTCATAGTAATGGTACTACTACTACTGCTACAAATTCAGTTGTGGGAAGTAACTTACATAATTACATTTGCTCACATACTATACTTGAAGTGCTTGTACATTACTTGAGTATTTCCATTTTATGCTACTTATGCTACTATACTTTTTTACCACTACAATTCAGAGGGAAATGTATTGTACTTTTTTTTGCTATATTTATTTAGCAACTCTAGTTAATCGTTACAATGTGTAATAGTAAATAGTAATTTACACACAAAGTACATCATCATCTTCTAAAATATGAGGCATTATTGTAAAGTAGATAGGTGAAGTAGTTTTAAATTAGCTTCACCTTGACTTGCTTCAACATCAAAATGCTGCTTACACATTATTGCATTAGTAATATTGTCTAATAATAAAATTATGTGACACTGAGAGCCACACTACACAAGTACCTTTACTTTTGATAGTGAAGTACATTTATCTGATAATACTATACTTATGTACATTTTTGAATTCAGGTAATTTACCTGTAACTAACAAGTATTTCAACATCGTGGTATTGCTCCTTTTACTTGCACCTGCATTCATTGATTTATTGGCTAGCTTAACAAGCTGTCAACACAACACTGACATACTGTCACCTTTTAAAGTTGATGTGGTGAACCTGTTAGCAAGCAGCTGCCTATTTACACATCTAGCAGACATGGAACAACATTAGCATTCATTTGGAGTTGGGTTTCTGGCCAAATTTAAGTCCAATATTTACTGTCATTTTAGCTCTATTTTGGTCTTCATCAACTCCTGAGGGAAATATCTGAGGCTCTTTAGCTGCTAAATGCTCCACAATGTTTGCAGCTAGTCGCTAACTTTATCTTTTAGCCGTTTGGTGCTGGGCAGTTAGCGTACAGTGGGTTTATTAGATTGTTTGATGGAAAACGAGAGCGTTGAGTATGATCCAAAACGTTAAAGTTGCGGGCTGTAAAACCAACAAACAATGAGCTAAAATAGGCTAAAAAGGAGAGGAACTGCATAGCCCCTTGAAACATTGTTAATATAAAAAATATTGATTATTGCAGCTTTAAAGAAACATCTAAATACTGTAGGAGTCAAATTATTTATGTTTTTTCTTTCATTCTCACCTTCTGATATTAAAGTTGAGTTATTTTGAAAACTTGACTGTTGGGTTACAGTGATCATTTATGGGACAGTGAACTAAGTTGATGTGACTTTCTGAGGATAATGTCAACGTGTCAGCGTTAACTCTGAGTTTAAAAGTCAACAGTATGCAAGTGTTGCTACAAATTTACACCCATCGCAGATCATTTAACACGTCAGTCACTAGTGAGCTAGGACAATTAGGACTTTGGTCAACACAGATCCAAACTTGGTAACAACTGAAAACTTTATCTGTAATAAAGTAAATACAAATTGTTATTCCAAGTTGTATTGAGTCACGTAGTAGAGTTACGTTCGAAACCACATTTTAGAGTAATAAGCATAGCACTAAGTCTAGTGCTCCTGCACAAAAATGAATCTGCCATGATAGCCTTTCTTCTACTGTACAGTCATTTTTCAACAGTAACCACTGACAGCATCCTTGAATGTGACAATGTTTGCCTCCTACCAAGGCAGAGCACCACCCTCTCCCAGTCTGTTAAGTCTCGGCATGATGAAGTGTCACATTTACCTGACCTGGCATGAATTATCTCTTCTTGTGTGCATGGATGTGTGTTTGTGTAATGGCTATATGGCTTGATGCATGGATTAGACCTATGGAACAGCTGTGTGAGCTGTAAGAGCTGTACATGTCAAACCGTCACCTCCCTGACCTGTGACTTGAGCCTCGCTGACCCCGGGTCTCTTCACACTGACAGTGGTCATGCTGGTGTTCGCTCTCAGCACATTAACAGCTCGTGGATGCTTGAGATGTCATATAAACTGCATCGTATACTCCACAGGATGTTGAGGTGCCTGAGGTCTCTGAGAAGGTATCCAGCTTGTCTTTTTTGGGGATTTATTGGCAATAAATCCAAGCCTTGCTAAAAGTTGTGACGCTCTCTCACAGAAAATGTCAAAAACACTGGCAATGAAAAAAAAGTTTTATTAGGAACAGAACCATGTTGACTTTCCACCTTCACTTACGAGAATATTTGATATGATGATCAAAAAATAATTCCAGCCTTGAAATCGGTACAATGACTTTGTCACCTCGCTACCTCTATCTTAAAGGCCTTTGTAAAAATTGCTTTATTTCTGCTGAAAAAAGACCAAGACTGACATGACTTTTACTTCCCTTTTCTTCTCAGGCACAATGCTGCTTTATCAAATGTGACTCCTTCAAAAGAAGATAGAACTACTTTCAAATATCCAATACTAAGCTCCTTATCAAAAAGTACTTCTTCAATCTGTCCAGAATGAAATATTACATGAATGAAACATTTACTGGTCGAATTTTTTACAGAAATTTGATTCCTGATTGTTCCACCTGACTTTGAAAAGGTTTTATTTGGGTCTCCTGATATATCACAGAGGTATATTACATTGTCCTGGAGACTGAAGAGAGCGTTAAAGGACTTTTATTCACCCTTGTCTCGCCTCATGTCTTCTTTTCCTCAGGGGTTCTTGAAGGATTGCCCCAGTGGAACGCTGAATGTGGAGGAGTTCAAGAAAATCTACGCCAATTTCTTCCCCTACGGAGACGCCTCCAAGTTTGCTGAGCACGTCTTCCGAACTTTTGACACCAACGGCGATGGGACGATAGACTTCCGGGAGTTCATCATCGCCTTGAGCGTGACGTCACGGGGCAAGCTGGAGCAGAAGCTGAAATGGGCCTTCAGCATGTATGACCTGGACGGAAACGGGTACATCAGCCGTGATGAGATGCTGGAGATTGTACAGGTGAGCAAGAAACACTGGGTAGTGATGTGTGGTTGGGTGCAAAGGATGAGTTAAGGCATTTGGACTATGAAAAGGATGTGGTATATTTTTCATTTTTGAAAAGGTTTGTTTGTAGTCATCCCCCAAGTAGACTATACTAGCTGTCTCACACTGAAACAGCAGTGGAATCCTTTTTGGAAACAACCTCAGCAAGACATTTTTAAAGTGTTACTTTAGCGAATTTAGTATTGCACTTCCATAGTTGGAGGACTCACAAGAGACAGACGTGAAAAGAAGAATGGTCAAAATCTGAGATATCGTCATTTTTAGTCCCTGGTATTGGGTCAAACACCAAAAACAGTGGGATCCTACATTTCCCATAATGCAACCAATAGCATCTCTGCATTGAACCTTCCCTGCCTGGTCAATGCACACGTCTTTCAAAATCCACACATCCAGTTTGTAACACAGGTTGTCTGTTAAGACTAAGAGTCTACAGCCATGCCAGCAGCACTGTGAGGCTGTACTTAAACACAGCTGTGCATTGAACTAAATGCTAACATCAGTATGCTAGCATGCTCACAATGACAATGCTAACATGCTGAAGTTTACCATGTTAACTATCTTGGCTTGCTAACATTTACTAAGGCTGATGGCAATGTCATTAGCTTTGCATGCATTTGGTCATAAACCAAAAGCATTTGACAAATTAAGTTAATTTACCTGATGATTGCACTAGATGCAAAGTCAGGGGATCACCAAAGTCATTACAGTTCATCCTTAGGGGGACATGAATGTACCAAATTGTATGACAATCCATCCAATAGTTGTCGAGACACTTCACTCAAAACCAAAAATGTCAACCTCATGCTAGCACTAGAGGAAAAGTCAGGGGGTAATTAGGATCAATCCATGAATGTCTGAAAACATTTCATGGAAATCCATTGTTGAGATATTTTAGTTCGGACCAAAATGGTGAATCGACCAACCACACTGTTTGCATGGCTAAAAATGGTAAAAATCTGTGCAGCAGAGACTGCGATATCCTGACTTTTAGTCCCTACTTTGTGTCAAGCACCAACAAAACTGGATCCTGCGTTTCCCATAATTCAGTCAATAACATCTTTTTGTTAAATCCTTCCTGCCTGGTAAATGCCCATGTCTTTCAAACTCCATGTTCCGAGTTTGTAAGACAGACTTGCTGTTATAGATGTTAAGTTTCCAAACCCTAGCCGATGACACCATCAGGGTTGTTTTCTTTAGTGGACTCCTCCAGAGCCACAGAAGGAATTACCAATGTTTTCACATGCTGAGTCATACTCCTCAAATAAAGTAAAATCTGTGGAGTTCCCCTTTCAAGACAGATTGGATTTCCTTTAAGATCAATATATAAAGCACAAATCACAAACAAGAGGATCCCAAATATTAGTCACATGGGGATTTTGAACGCGACACATATCTGTGGTGACAGATGTCAAATCTCTTAGCCACCAAACTTAACTTTGCTTTTAATAAACGCATATGGTGCAGTTGATAACATAATATGCTTAAAGAACAAATTTGGCCTCACCAGGAGGTTAAAAATCCTTTTTTCTTGCTGCAGCATTGTCACCCCACCTTCAAATTTCTCAGAAACCCACTACTGAACATTTTATTTGAACCACACAATCATATAGACTTGTGCATTGACAGGAAAAGACAGAGAGAGGGCTTACGATAAATGCTCACTTTAATTATGTAAGTTCATACATTAGTTTAAGTATGTGCAAGGAGGCTCAAGCACTAATATGCAAATACTAAGAGGCATACTTAATGTGATGATTGCAATATTGGCATAGGCAACAGTTTGCATGAAGACTGTCAAGTACAGCGCTACATTAGTGCTGTATGTAATCTCCATTAGTGCAGTATGTAATCACTCTTGAAGAGAAGAAATCGGGAGACTCTTATGTTGAGATATTGGACTGAGGATCTCACTGTATGTTTTGTGTGTGTGTGTGTGTGTGTGTGTGTGTGTGTGTGTGTGTGTGTGCGCGCGCGTGCGCACAAACTACTGGGTTCTCACGGATTAGCAAGTTAAATTTAACCAGAGTTTATCCCTGAGTATGCAGAATATTGGGATTATCCTCAGGCTCATTGAGGTTATGCACTGTTGGACGAGAGAGGATGGGCCCATTGTGTCATTGTACACCAGAGAGAGAGATTGTGACGATAGAGACGTCTACACCACATTATTGGACAACAGACCAAATCTTCATACTAATCAATGTAAATGTACACCAAAATGTCAACAACATTTTTTCCAGATTTGTAGATTTTTAAAAGGTTTTTGACTTGATCTGACATTACAGCCTGATTGATCCTAAAATGTATTGAAAATGGTACAGAGAGAAGGAAATGTTTACCATAATTAAAATAATGAATACAATTGTTAAAAATTGGGAATATGGAAGGAGAATATTTCCCATCAAAACAGGAGGTTGTAAGACGGGGTGAGAGGCAGTCTCATTGTCCTTGTAGTATAAAATGTCTATTTTTCGATATACACCCAGCTAGTCACCCTTTTTTGGAGGAGTATATGAACTCTTGTTTTATAGTCCAAGAGATAAAATATTAGATCCGGTATGTCTTACCGAAAAGCACAGAGGGCTTACTTCGTGCAAGCTACCTTCCCTTCTGATTGTGCTGCCGTGATACTGATCTACAGTCAGTTTTACACCCTATATTCCCAATGGAGAATATTTAATGGGCACGTAAGCTGACTGTAGATCCGTGTCTGAGGCCAGCTGATAGTCAGAGCTTCTCTGTGCTCACTCGCTGAGGTTAATTTAATACCATCAGGGGACGGGATGCGCTCATATCGATCAACAGATAAAGATGTAACAGATCACTACAATAAGCTGCTCGCAAGCCCCCTACCCCTGCTGGCACATGTGGTCTATGTCACTGTGGTATGATGGTGTGGTTCTATATCCATACAGACCCTGCATAGGTGTTTGTGGAAAAGCTGCCCAGAGAGCAGCTCTTAGCATCAGGAGTAACAAATGTCAGTGAATCATGTGGCCTCTAGAAAGCATGTTAATCACAGTGACTTTATTTTATACTTCAGTTGGATTTTAGTTCTTTCCTGCTGAGTCTCCTCAATGGGTCCCTGCTCGCTTGAATTCACTTATCTATCTTTTCTCCCGGCCACACCCAACCCCACCCTCTCTCTCTATCTCCTTCTTTCTCTCGTTCCATCTATCAGGCCATCTACAAGATGGTGTCATCTGTGATGAAGATGCCAGAGGATGAATCCACGCCGGAGAAGAGGACGGATAAGATCTTCAGACAAATGGACCTCAATAATGATGGTGAGAGGACGAAATGGCAACATGGAGGGATGCATGTGCTGCAGGGAGGGAGAGGAGAGGAGTGAGGAATAGTGGAGTTTATTGAAGATAATCTTTGAAATGTGCTCATTTTACTGGAAACGAGATTTTTTGAGAGAATTTTGGACTGCATGTGTCAGCTTCTTTTTTTTTTTTCTTCTTTTTTTTATAAATGTCCGTGTCATGCCAAACATTTGGCCCATCCCTCATGGGATCACAAGACATTATAAATATAACATGCATCCTTTGATAACACAAAAAACATATCATCAGTTACGACATTATATATACTTCTTTATACTTTCAAATAACTTATTTATGTGAACAAATTCAATTACATTGTACACTGAATAGCAGAAGAATGAAAAGAAATGCTACAATAATAATACAATAATACATTAAATAGTTTATTTAGCTTAAGAAGTAGGAGAAATTTCTCAGCCCATGAAGAAACATTTAATCCTTCAGTTTATTAGCAAAATTCAGATTCAAAATCACCAAATTTGGAGATACATGCTTTTCACTGGACAGGAAAGGTATGAAAGATTGTAATCTGAAGAGTAACTAGTACCTAAAGCTGTCAGACAAATGTAGTGCAGTAAAAAATATTTGCCTGAGTAGAAGTAAGAAGTTGCATAAAATGGGAATACTCAAGTGCAAATTCAAAGGTACTTGTACTTTACTTAAGTACAGTACTTGAGTAAATGTACTTAATTACAAATGTTATATTCCACCACTGGTTTTGAGTAAGATTGAAAACTTCAGGTTCTTACTTGTGTTGGTGAATATAGAAGCCTATATATTTATATGAATCTACAAAGTTCAGCTTATGTGATCCGACATTAAACTGGTGATGGATAGTAGAAGGATTCCTAAAATTAATTATTTCAGTTTTCTTCTTCTTCAGTCTCCATTTCTTATACCATATTGACTTAATTCAAATAAGCATTTTTGTAGTCTGCATGTAACAAGGGTCACATTCCTTCAAAATAATGGCTTTTTTTCCTCGTTTTCTCTTTCTACTTCTACGCTGCAGGCAAATTGTCCCTGGAGGAGTTTATCAAAGGTGCCAAAAGTGACCCCTCCATCGTCCGGCTACTCCAGTGCGACCCCAGCTCGGCCTCCCAGTTCTGAACCCCCCCTCCGCCCTGCTACAACCCTTTCTTCCTCACCCTCTCTGTTGCTATTGAAACAGTCACTCAAATCAATGCATGATGGTTCTCGTCTCTCATATCATCTTTTTTTTTCTTTTTCTTTTTTTTGTGTGTGCAAGGATGGAGGAGGAATTTAAAGGATGCAAAGAAAAGTCATCAGTCATTTTACTTTCATTGTTATATCTGGGATAAATGAAGGGACTTGCATACATTTAATGATCAGTCGACAGTGGCGTCCACTAATGTTCCCGAATATCTCTCTCTCTCTGGAACGTCGGATATCCAGGGAGCTTGTGACAAAGTGTGGATGTTTTTTATTTATTTTTCGCAGGGTGGGTGGATTGCTCAGTTTCTACTCCAAAACACACACACACATGTATATCATGTATATACTGTACGTCTATATATATCATGAGATGAAGTACATTTGTCTTCATGTATGGTGCACGCTCTTTGGCATTGAAAGGCAGTATTATGTAGCGTAGCTTCCTGGTCTGATCTGAACGGGTGGTCGGGGTGGAGGTGGGGGTGGGGCGTTATTGGGATATTACTGCTGTATGATCTATTGCTGAGAAAAAGGCCTAAGATCCCATTAGGTTTTTATTGATATCTGCTGGCATTTTGTTGATTTTTGAATTTTAAATGTTTTTAATTTCATTTGTACATATTGTTTCCCTCCTTCATGCTGTTTTATTTATTCATTTGTATTCTGATTATCGTGCTTTTACTTTGATATGTTGCTAAAGATGACCATATTCCAGTTTACAGTGACAGAGAGAGAGAGAGAAAATGTGAGATTTGTGGATTTGTTAAAGTGGAAGATTATGAAATAAGGGTGTCCTGTAATGCATTTGATCAACGGCACCAGTAGCACGTATCGTTTGAGCCGCCATGTGTTTATAAAGTACGGTATGTGCATTTGGTCTGACTGCGTGTGTGTGCATGTGAATATGCACTGTATGCTTGAGGCTAACTTTGACAGTATTATCATGTTGTGCTGTTTCTTAATTTGTAAGTATTTTAACGTTTTATGACGGCATATCACTGCCAAAATCCGCGCGTGCAAATTAGATCCTTGCGCGCGCAACTCAAACAGCCACGCATGTATATTATTTTTGCGAGCGCTTTCACAGCATTCGCGCGCAGAATATTTCTGCTCGCGCGAGCAATATTGTAGCCTGCGAGGAAAAAACAATGCTTTGAGCGCGCACAGCTCTCCTGCTCGCAAAACTTTCACCTGCTCGCTCGCACGTGGATTTTCGTTTTGGCAGTTAGTGGACGGATCCAGTCACCATTGTATCCCCAAATATAATTGGTCACAGTCCTCGTCACAGTCCATCCACCCATTCATTTTACTAGTTTCATAATGCTACATTTACATTTTACTATGTAATTTTTTTACGGTCCTGAATTATTACACTGACCTACCGTTATCTGATTAGCTAATGTTAGCTAGCTAATCAGATCTCATTTGCACGCGCAGATTTTGGCAGTGATATGCCGTCATAACGTTTCTTTAACAACGAGCAGTAAACTTAAGGTAGTTGTAACCTGTCACTATACTGCATGATCCTACGAACCAGACAACGACAAAATCCACAAAAACAGTTAACGCACAGCGGTATCTTTTTGTAGCTCTGCAGCCTCCTCAGCACTGCACCAGGCAGAAATGATTGAATACTTGTCCTGCTTTGGGACAAACCCTCCTCCCACTCTTTTCCTCTGACAGACAGAGAACTCACTAAGGGCTCGTTCATCACTCTCTAGCTGAATGCTTTTATAACCTCCTGGATTAGTCTGCTTACAGAGCAGTTAGATGAAGGGAAACGTTTCAGGAGACAGGAGCAAGTGCAGATACTTGTTCTGATTAGAGTTTTCAGGGTTTCCAGACACATGTAGTAATCAGACAGAGATCAGCGGCTGTGTTTACATTAGCACTGGTGCAAGTCCTTAACTCATATTTGGGACACCTATTCTAACATATTTAATTCATAGAAAGGGAAACACTTCGAGACATGGCATCAACCCAGACTCTCCAATTTAAAGAAGTCCTGTATTTCATTTAAACTGTATGATGTTAGAGTTTGAAAACACAGCCTCGACTGAATTAAACATACTTCAGAATAAATCTGAAATACCGTGCACATGTAAACGGAGCCACTGGTTGCAGTAACACCAGCGCTACCCTCATGTATAAAGGCCCTCATTGGCAGATCACTATTGCCATCTTCTGTTTTGGATATTAAACACAACACAAATGGTTTGTGAAGAAGCTAAGCGTAAATCTGCACATTGCAGATACTCATGGACCCATTTGAGGTTAAGTCTTACTTTGAAAACTGCCTTTCAGGAGGGGATCTGTTTCCTCGATGTTATCACTGAAGTCACAATTTGGAGCAAAAATACTATTTTCAATTCTATCAAAATGTTTCTTAAAGTGAAGCCTGTTAACTGAAGACCATCCAAAAAACACTGAAGGATACTTGTTTTTATGAAATATATTATTGTTATATTGGCCTTTCTTTACTTTTATAGACTGATATTGTGCAAGTATAATGTATATGTGTTTTGATATTTAGAAGTGCTGAAATGTAACTAAGTACATTTACTCAATTACTGGACTTGGTACAATACTAAGATACTTTACTGGAGTATTTTTTCATGTTATGCTACTTTATACTTTTACTTTACTACATTTCAGTGGGAAATATTGTAATTATTACTGCATTACATGTCTGACATCTGTAGGTTCTAGTTTCTTTTCAGATTATACACCCAAAACATATGATCAGTTGATAAAATGTTGTATTGTTATAGATTAAACTGCCCAAAATTATATAAAACAGTTATAATTAGCTCCAACCTTACCAACTACAACATTAAAGTACTGCTTGCATGTCAGTGCATTAATAATAAGGATCCAATAATATAATACTATACACTCCGACAGGGGTCATTCTGCATAATGAGTACTTTTACTTTTGGTACTTTGAATACAGGACTTATTATAATGGTGTCTTTTCATAGTGTGGTCAGTAAATTCTTCCATCACTGGTATTAGCAAAGCTGATATCCAAAATCCCTGAATTTGACCATGTCCATGTCCTTACCCTACCCCTCCTCAGTAAAAAGCGAGACGGATTCAGTATTTTAATCCATAACCTTGTTCTTATGATGTTGGAAAATCCTCTTGAAATGGCACACTGAAATGCTTCATGGAAATCCAGACTCATGCAATTATTTCAGGTGTGTTAGCAGCTCCATAAAGCAGGTTTAGACAGGCTTCACAGAAGGTGAGGAATAAAACCCTTCCAGACATCTGTCACACTGGGGTGATGTCTCTGTCTGCCATGCCAGATAAAAATCATTTTTCTTTATCTCGTCGGAGAACAACCTCTGTCATACCAGACTTAACTGACAAACATCTAAAAATGGCCCATATCTGCCCAATATGTGTGTCTTACTTGCCCAGCATTTCACTACCTCACAAATTGAATTACTGTGTGCAATGGTGGCAAAGTGAACTACCAGTGAGAGACTGAGAGCTGTGCTGGTACAGCTGCAACCACGTGACATTAGGACTAACCTAAGGTTAACTTGTACCAAACATTTGCACAGGAGCTTCCTAACCAGCCTCTGCTTTGGGGATCCTATAGTGTCACTGCCTCCTGCTGGTAGGATAAGGAACAACAGTTGCTACCCCTTGATCTACTACAGTTTAATCTTTTTCTATTCTCATTGCCTCTGATGAACTGGTACCTGGTGTTGGATAAATACACCCCCCCTTCTTTCTTCCTAACCTCCCTTTCCTTCCTTCCTATTTTTCTGTTGCATGAAAACCTCACGTGAGGATGTCATGTTTGTTCCGTTGGACCTGAAAGCGAAATATACCTATGTGTTTCAAAGCTGCCTGTGTGGACGTTTCCTCATTTCTGGTTGTTTAGCAATGCTTTAAGGAGCAGAGCATGTCACCGTAGACAAGTCTGATGTCTGGTCTGACGAGTGAACATTACTGTCATACATTTAGGAGTTGCAGCCTGTCAAGGTACACTGCAGGCCCTCATTAACGTACACCTGGCAGGACGTGGGTGAATGTTTTTGTGCTAACCTGTCAGGATGTCTACGTGTGTCATGAGCGTAACCAGTCATACCCGTCAGGTCACTAACTGCTGACATTACCACATTAAAATGAAATGTTTTCAGTTACAGAGTTCAGATACAAAACACTCTGCAAAGTTATGGATAAAAACTTTATTTACTCAGGCAATAAATACAAAAATTTACAATAGTAGTTTCTCATAAAACTAGCTTCTTTCTTCAACAGCAGAAAATAATGCGCACACACCAGATCCTCTGCAAAAACACATAGAAGGTTGAAGGCACACCCACACACACTCTGTACACTGTATTGCTTCACTTGTGAGGTCATTTACTTATCTGTATGGCTGGTTCAACATTAGAACAAATACCCTTATTCGTTTTCTTGCCATGAGTTAGCGATACCACATGTCTGTACGCTAAACATGAAGCTACAGCCAGGAGATGATTAGCTTAGCCTAGCATAAACACTGGAAAACAGTTTAAGATACACCAACCAGCAAAAATGTTTAAAAAAATGACATGTTGAAGTTTTAGGTTTATGTTGTGGATTAAATAAACAAGATATAACATGTTAATTAATGAGCTTTAGAGTTGTTGCTAGTTGTCACTTTGGCGAGAGCTAGCTAGCCGTTTCCCCCTGCTTCAAGTCTTTATGCTAAGTTAAGCTATCGTGTCCCAACTACGGCTACGTACTTAACACACAGACATGAGGACGTGGTATTGACCTTCTCATCTAAGTGCATTTCCCAACATGTCGAATTATTCTTTTAACTCTGAATTAACTAAATTAACTAAACAAGCGAGGCTTGGCACCACGTCCTCACTTTGGAGGATTTGCCTCTGTCCTGATATGAGTTATTTGACCCCATAGGTACAAAAATACAAGAACAGACAACCGGGATCCTGCACACTGTGCAAACAGTCTGAGAAAATCCATACATCGGGTTTGAGCTCAGGTCCACTGCACTGCTAAATATAACATCTCCAGCTCTGAGTTCATAGTTTTGAAGTACTGACAGGAAAATAGGGTTGTGAGTATGATGTTTGAATCCCAGTATTGTAGCTAGAACTGTACCCTCACAGCACTTGGTCTTCAAGAAGCTCTGGCATGTCAAAGAAGACTAAATCCAGAAGCTGGACCTTTCCAGTGTACCCCTCTCCAGCAGTCGATGTTGCTCCGGTGCCCTTTGCTGGCTGCCAACCCTCGTTTCTTGCCTCTCCCTGTCTGACCTTTCCCTGTACGGCTGGGGAAGAGGCTGCCTCTCAGAGGGAGGAAGACTCCGATGCTGACGAGGAAGATGCTGTGGAGGGGGAGGAGGTCGGCACTGCTGTCTTGGAGGTTCGGTATTCCGTCTTGGAGGTTTGCGGTAGTTTCTTGGAGGTTCAGTATAGCATGTTGGAGGTTCATTGTAGTGTCTTGAAGGCTCCGTATAGTGAGAGGGATGACCTTCCTCCATCGGCCTCACCACATTTATCTACACACAGAGAAATCATTTTATGACTCTATAAAATATTGCTCTATTGAAAACAGTCACACGCACCATCTAAAGGATTGCATTTTTAAAGCAGCACAGTGTATATTTGAGTCGAAATCTCACTGCTCTGCCATAGTCTCTGGTTCTCTTCTTGTTAGGGCAGCAAGGCAGACCCAGGAAGGAAACGCAGACAGCAAAGCACCGGGTGGAAAATACCATCTGGATGACACAAGTCACGATCAGAGGCACCCAAAGGATCAGAGTGGTACTCTGGGGAGGGATGGAGGAGTGGAGTTAGTGGCAACCACCAGCTGAACCATAGAGAACACAATTTGAGGCAAGAGCAGCTTCACATGATCAGGGCTACAGTGTGGGTAATAACGTGATACAGAACCTCTTTCTCTCAGACGCGCTGCAAAAACACAGCAGTGGGTCTGGGAGTTTCGGTTTGCACAGGAGAGTCAGCATTGTGAATAATATATGCAGAGCAGAATGTATCAAAGTAAAAGTACACAGAGGGAATTCAAAGAAAAATAGCTGCCTTTTGTTAGGCAGACTACAAAGAGAATGAAAGTTCATAGTTCGAAGTTTGGTGCTTTCTTTGGAATTCATGATGAAATATGCAAGAAGCACAAAAAAATAAACCCTGCATAACAATCTTTACTGCCCCTAAGCAACTATGAACATCTGAAGCAGAAGTCCAAAACACTTTCAGGTGATGTAATGCACCCTCCGGCAGCCATAATGGAGGTCCCTAGCTAATAGGCACAACATGGTCTGCGGTCTCAGTGGACTACAACAAAGTTAGTTACCTCTGTACTGATTCTGATTCGGAACTCAGTTTGTGATTAAAGGATAAATCTGGTTTATTACGACTTCCGTCTTATGTTTGTCCATCATTTTTAAACTTTACTGAGGGGTAAAACCAAAAGTAAGCACACCCAGAATGATTCCAATAATCCCTTATTTCAGGAAAACTGCAGTTCGGGCTTAAGTTTTACCGATCACCGTTAATTTTCTCTTCCAAATATAATAAAAATAAAAATAAACAACCTCTTTTTAGAGTTGATGCAGCGATCTCAGCAATTACCTGTGAGTAGAGTGTTTTTATTGATAGGAATGATTGCCAAAACTACAGAACAAAGGCCCAAGTTGTAATAAACAGGAAATAACTTTATATTAGCTAGTGACTTTAGTATTTGGACAACTTATCATTGCTGTCACCTGCACACGAGCTAAAGCTAGCATGACAAGTCACTATAGTTATGTGTTCACACATAACCGCTTTGCTAAATTAGCTTGATTTGGTTAGTTAAGTGATCTTTAAGTAAAGCTGAGGTGAACAGCAACAGGCAAATCTACTGCCTCATTTTTTGCTATTTATATTTTTATGTATTTGTGGTCACTACAAGCATCTTGTGTAGCTATGGTGACTATGTGCGTAGCTTCCGTAACTACACCTTAACCTCTTAACGCACAGCTTTAATGTAACTTCATTGACAAGTTGCACATTTTACCCATAATGTGGTTCATTGCAGAACTGCAAATAACCCCAAGACGCTTGAAGTAAGCACAAATACATAAAATATGAATCAGTAACCTTAATTTCCCATATTTAGAATTTATAAGCAGTATACAAATACTTAATGGTTTATAACACTATAATGTAGTGGTATGCAGATACAATAATAGTTTTAAGTCTTTAATGTACAGTATTTGTCGACAATTATAACTTCTCCTATGACTACATATTTTATATTATTACGACTGTTTTTTTTTGTTTTTTACTATATTGTCATTCATTATCTGATTATACATGAGCCTTCACTTATGGGTGCCCACAGGAGGACTTATAGCTGTTGACAAATACATTAATAAACACATCTGCTTACAACTACATTATAGTGCATTCTAAACCATTTAATAAAGGTTTCTATACATCTTATAAATGCTAAATATGGGGGCTTAAAGTGAAGTGCTACCTATTTGTGTATCCGACAGTCTGGCTACCAGTGATCGCCACTCTTTATCACAGTGAATGACAGAACGTAATGTAAATACGTTGATTCAACAATGAGCCAGGTCAAACCTTCTCTGTATCACAAAGCGGATGAAAGAATGTAAACACAATTTCTGTATATCTGTCTAATGCTGTGTTTGTTCTGTTAATGGGTGAAACCCGCCACTGAGCTATAACCTGTATGTATGCATCTACAGCAGGACTGCCATTAACCCCTTGCATCAAGTATACATCCAGCTTAAGACAAAGGTCACTTCACTGACAAATTGTAGACTACTAGCCGTGCTAAAATGCCAAAGTCGTGCTGATGTGTGGCTGCAGCTGTGAGGCTGAGCGGGCCTGACAGTCCATCTGTAGCACACTGGAACAGGACAGAGCCTGAAGTGGACCGACCCAGCCCACCGGCTGCAGAATGTGACTGACTGAGTGACAGAAAAGACAAGACACCCAACCTCACACTCCCTCCTTCTCCCACACCCTATGTACACACACACACGCACACACAAAAAGGGATACCAGCCACCATGATGTGCCACACCGCTCTGTTGTGTTTATGCCGCAGTGACAATAGTCAGCTGTTCAAAGAGCCAGCTGCTGCAGAAAAGGTCACAGTTCAAGCCATGATCTCAGCGTCTGCCGTACACACTAATACACTCACATAGATACGCGTGGGGTCAAAAGGACACTCGCTGGTGATGCTGGAGTAGCCAATGGCATCTGGGAAGCGGCAGGGAGTCAGGAGGCTCTGCCCGCCGTGCATGACGGCCCTCACCACAGACACGGTGAGTCCGATGACTGAAGCTGCTGCCATGACAGCTGCGGCCAGGCTGACTGTGAATAGTGACCACGTCTGCGGAAGGAACAGAGAGAAACACAAGAAAAACAATCACTAAAAAACAATAACTTGATGACAGATCAGATGAAGCTTTAAAGCTCCCAGGCATCTGCAACACTAAATAGATAAAAGGAAAGAACAAAGAATATAAATACAAACAAAGCAAATATGGAGATTTAAGGCAGCATTTACAACATGAGATATGGGAGCAAATGAACAGTAATGAAAAGAAAAAGGTAAACATGAAAATATGCCAAAAATCTAAAATATGTTAACGAGCAGCTGAAGGAAAATAATATGTACATTTAAAGTAGTCATTTAGAACATGTTTTTGATTTTGCCTTAATTTCACTGTTTTTCAATCCAGATTTTCCCATTATTTATAGTTATGTCACACAATTTACCAAATTTACTTACTAGTTTTGAGGAAGTCCGTATTCTATTGCAGCTTTCCACTGGGCTTCAACACAGTCCAGTGGAGGCTTAAAGGGGCACTCCACCGATTTTACACATGTACGTAGATCAGTTTACTTGTCATCAGGAGTACTACTCGGCCTGTGAAATCAGTAACCCTGATGATGTCACCAGGGTTATCTTGGTTTGGGCTTGAGATCTAAAGGTTTTAACAAAAAGCATGTGTTACGAACTTGGAGTGTGGAGTTTGAAAGACGTGGGCATTTACCGGACAGGGAGGGTCCAGGATCCAGTGTTTTAGGATCATTTGCCATACTAGAGGCAGGCCACTGCTGCACCATTTTGACCAATCTTTTTTTAATTTGTCTCTCATGAGCCCCCCAACTTAATGGAAGTGCAATTCTAAATTTATTTATTTATTTTTATTTATATATATATATATATATATATATATATAAAAAATAGTAAACTGAATATCTTTGGACAGACAAAACAAGACATTTTAAGATGTCACCTTCGCTCTGTGAAGTTGTGATGGGCATTTGTTCACTATTTTTGCCATTCCATAAACATAACAATCACAAAAATAATCTGCGTATTAATTGATCATGAAAATAATCGTTAGTTGCAGCCCCATTGATCTAATACTTGGTAACAAGTATTGTGTGTATCAAAGCCTGATTTCCTTCATTACCATGAACACACACACACTGTAGCTTAGTTTGAGTCACTCCAACATACACTGATCTGCTGCTGTAAATACTAACGCATCAAATTTGCAGTTGAAAATAGACCCTAACAATTACACTATTTATTCTCGTTTGGGTAATGTTTGCTAAAAACTACAGTATCCAGCTGTTTTAGGAAATTACTGAGCCTTTTTTTTTTTTAATGAAACTATATGTATGTGACCCTCTTTAAAGACTTACATCTTCAGTAAGAACAAACGGGCTTGAGGCAGAGTGCGACAGAGAGGATAGAGACGTCTAAAAGTATTGAGAGACGGACTAACTCCTCGATGGTTTTGGTCCTTTAATGGGATTTGGCGATAATAAGAAAAACATAGAATTGTCAGCCTCCTCCAAACTTCCAGTAAGAAGCATTAGAAACTAAAGCTATCACCTCTGCGATAATAAATGATATACTGGGTAGTTAAACAGGGAACCTGTCAGGTATAGAAAGTCTCTAGACCTATAAAATCGCTTTGTGAAGATGAGTGAGTTGTTAAGTCGAAACCTGATAAGAACAAAAATTGTTGGTAATTTGTCTGGGTGATAAGAAGCATGTAGTAGCCAGCAAGTGTGCTAAAGGACTGCGTTAACATGAAGGGGAGTGGTGAGATTACATTCATGACTGAGTAAGATAACAAACGTGAAACTGCTGCTTGTCAGCGCTGCCTTGCCCAGTTCATGGTTACTCTTACTAACAAAGGAAACAGGGGGTGGTTTACCACGGCAGGTTTGCCAGGGCTTTATTCATTCTGTTCGGCTCTGCGCCTTGTCAGTCCCGTCTGAGCAGCCCGACAGCTGATTGAATAAACAGAGAGGAAAAGCTGTGCTGCACGACAGGAGGGAGGGAGGAAAAAAATGGAAACTACTCCAGCTGTGCAGGGCTGCATTCAGACACCTGAGGCAACATGCAGGAGCTCAAAGGTTTTTTTTTAATGTCCTCCTGACTAGAAAGACAAGAGACTACAGCTGAGGATAAAGTGTGAGAAAGATGGAAAACATCAAAGAGAAAGCAAGTGTGCGTGCAGTGCAGGTAGATCTGATATCTGGAAAAGAAGGAGGATCAATGAAGAGAGAAAGCATCAGGGGAAAAGACTGACAGCAGCACTGTCAGAACATACCGTACACAGATTCCTGTCTGTTTTTTTAAGGGTTTTTATCACATTCAAATAAAAAAAAATTAAAATTTATCAGAAAAACACAAGTGATACTAACCATGCCTCTACTCTTCTTGTTTTTAGACAGGACAATAGCCAGAATGCCAACAACAATTCCCTGCAGAGACAAGACAGATGAGAAAGAACAGTCACATCGTTTCCATTTGTAGCCGCCATGTCCATGAGGATACAGGGGGAAAGGGGAGGACAGGTGTGATACAAAATGACCACAAAATGAAAAAGGAAACACTCAAGGTAGCAACGTGGGGAGAGGTCAAAAGATGATTCCTCTCAGCACCACAGCTGTGCTATCACCACAAGCATTTCATGTGTTTAAGTGCCTTTGTGTGTTCTGAAAGTTGTTTTTGCACGGCCTAAAGAAAATAACTTATCACAGGATGGCCCTTTAACTTGACATGGAATTCATATGAGCGACTGGAATTATCAATTTGAGATCATCACATAAACCTGTGACTGATTTAAATGACTATTTTCTCTTAAAAATGGAAATGACATATATTTACATTAAATACATTTCCTATTTGCAATAAAAAGGAGGTTTCTTCAAGAGTTCTTTGTTTAGGAAAGTGGTTTTATAAGTAACCCTAACGACTAGAAGGATCCTGTGATTAGTCTGACTGAGAATCTAAATCATTTGCAGGATTTTAAAGGGGCTATGTGGAGCTATATTAACACACACTTGTGTGCATGTTACTTTAACAAAATGGCTTTTCATAGCACTCACAAATATATTTTATGGCACAAGCCCAAAGTACCCTTTGTTGTAATATAGATTCCTTTGATTAATAAAGTTTCTACAGTACTTTATGATCAATCCTAGGCACATTTTTTGGAGGAGTAGATGCATTTGTAGCTTGTGGTTTGCAGAGTGCAACCACAGCTCTGATGGAAAATCCCACAACTTGACATTACAAAGTCTGAGAAGAGAGCACGGAAATGAAAATGCTTTTCCTTTATGGTTCATTTTTCTGTCAGTTTTTCTCTCAATCTAATGGAAATAATCCCTTTATACTCCTTAATATTCCCAGAGATGTCACCAAAATTTCCTCTTGATGTCGCAGAACTGCTC
Source organism: Macquaria australasica (assembly GCA_005408345.1). NCBI lineage: Eukaryota > Metazoa > Chordata > Actinopteri > Centrarchiformes > Percichthyidae > Macquaria > Macquaria australasica. The sequence continues at coordinate 101,831 of SEMN01000426.1, read as the reverse complement.
TAGGATCAGTATGACTCATATGTCTTGGCACTCACTACGAGACCGGAGGTGAGGGCAACCACATTGGAGATGCCGTACTCCATGACCCGGACCTGCTTGTGGACGGTGATGTGTCTGAGCACCACGCCGTGCACCAGCGCTCCCAGCAGGAAGTTAACATGACCGATGAGGACCATGCACAGACCCATCTTCATCAGGGCCTTGGGCTCCTCCAGGCTGGCACAACACACTCCTGGGGAGGGGAGGGGAGGGAGGAGGAGGAGAAGTCAGTTTGAAATATAAAGAATCACAACACAAAACAGAGAGTCGCAGTGATTTGTCAGATCATATTTCATCATCCATTTTGTATTGATCAGAGACACAAGAGTCAGGTCAAAACCACTGCAGAGAAGCCGCTTGTATTAATGATTAGCTGCTGAACACATAACTACAGTGCAGGCTGTTCTGACTGGAACAAGTGTATTAGAGTTGACTGAACACAAAGAAGAATGAAACTATTTTACATTCACTGAAATAAAGTCAAAGCTGGAGTGAGGAGGATAAATATGCTAAAGCAACTGCCAAAATTAAACACCAACAAATATGACAAGCATGACAGTGAACTTTTTAAATTAAATCTAAAACCCAACTTTTACAAGACGCAGAAACCTATCATATGCAAATGCCATCTGAAAAGTAACAAACCATCAATCCACCCCCATCAAAATGAGAGGTTACATTTCATGATATATAATACATTGATATATATGATGATATATAAATTATATTTGTGTATGTATGTAACATGGGACAAATCTCCATTTTAACCTACCTGGCCACTGCTCCCATCCTCACATGACAAGACAATTTCACAGGTGAATATTTGGGGAATTCTCACTCACACATCCCTGCATTCACTGAGACAACATGCAGAGGGGACATTTTGCATTTCACACAGCCTCAGATACTTTAACCACGTGGGCCAAAGGATGTGGGTTCAAAATAGCTCAGAAGTACTCACTTGAATTTGCACGTTTTATTTCAAATTTAAATCAGTGTAAAATATCAGGACCAATACTCATCACTTTGACACAGGTGTTGTTGAAACTGTTTCAGTCCCCTAGGAAACTATTTCAACTTCTCCTGAGTTCATCACCTCCAGACTGGTGTGCCACAACAATACCACACCCAAGCAAACACTCGCAAAGTTTTCAACAAACAGATGTCTGCAGTTGATATGCATTTAAATAAACGTCTCAAGCATATTTATTACCTGTACCGGCCATCTCTGTCAGGTCACCATTCGTTTAAATTGACGGTGAACCTTATCAGCGTGTCCCCCCCCTTCTCTCCAAACTAAGCACCAGGCCCCAGTCACTTCTGCTCACGTTTTTCAAAATAAAATCTAATCTTATCTAACAATGTAAGTGTATGAAGTTGATGAACATAATGTACATGTCAGTTTATCAGAGTGACTTTTTGATGCGTTTCATGAGCCCAGTAACTACATTTCCTCACTCAATTGCATGCCGTAGGTGAAAGTTACGGAAATGGCAAGAACTGAGCAAATAGTGCAATTGTTTGAGCGAATGAAGAAGATTACCAAAGTAAAGATTATGTTTGAGTAATAATCTGTGGTTTATTAATTAATACTTTAAATGCTTTATCATCCCCCAAAATGCTCCTTACGTACACTCCAACAGTTAGTCTTTTTAGAATACCTTTCATGCTTTTATTTTGAAATGACAGCTGCTAATGACCCGTTGTCTGTTGAATGTCGGAAACCTTGCTGAGCTCCCGTCAGCACCTCTGTTTGTTTTTGGTTGGAAAAAACAAACGTACGGAAACGCATTATACATTAGCGTAGGCTACACTACAGTCAGCTGACTTTATTCATAAAGGGTGTCTTTTTACATTAAAATGTTCTTTTTTGCTCAATGTGGTGCGTTAAGGACATTTACATATTATGCTAGTTCCGGTGTCAACACCTGGATCAAAGCCTGGAAAAACATGAGACAACTTTTTTTTTTTTTTTTTAGGTCTGATGACCCGATGATACAGTTTAGTATGGTATATTAATCCCGCAGCAAAACTGTAAACATGTTGAAGTATTATATTAGTAAAAGAAATGCAGCAGGATGTGTTTGACAGGCTTCTCATTGATTCCATAGATAGCCTATATAACGTTACTAAAGTTACTAAAGAGTACCACAGAGGCTATAGTTTATGAATATTGCAGGAATGCAAAGTTGCCTCAGCAGTATAAATAATGCACAATCACAAAATAATTGAACTTTGGGTGGGATCATTGCCATGTTTTCTGAAGGCTTCTCATCCTTCACATGACAATGTAGTATGCCTTTAGTGCCACCAGGTGGAGAAATGGCGCCATTGTAGTCGGAGAAAGCAGGTCTTACACATGAACGTGCATTACTGTGGTTTTATCAGAGTTGGAAAAAACAAACTTTATTTTCAGTGCTTTGACAATCTTCTTTAGGGAATACAAAAAACAAATAATGTCATTGTCATGATGACAATGGTCACAAATATGAGCAGACCTTCTGTTCTTTTAATAATGATCAATTACTTCATGATGTACAGCAGTCTTTCTTTTGGTGCTGAAATATTTATTACACTTGTGGAAAAATAATTACAATATCATTATAGAGCATAGGATTGTTTATGTCAAAATAGAATATATTTAGATAGATTATTATTATATTAAATGAAAATACCCTCAATGGGAAAAAGGATCCCCCTATAGTAAATCAATTAGAGGCATACAAAGAAATATTGAGTCCCTACACTGGTTCTCCAGCTATGATGTAAGAAATGACTTGCAGCCATCACAGTTCATGTCAGGGTGGACCTTTCTAGACGAGGTGTGGACGCTGCCTCGATGTTTGAGATTCACCACCCGGGAAGCAATCAGATAGAAAATCTCACAGATGTTGAGCACCACACACACAACGGACGCCCCCACCATGAAGTAGGTGAAAACGGTCTTCTCAGTGGGCCGGGATATGTAGCAGTCCACCAAATTAGGACAGGGCTTGACATCACATTGGACCTTCCTGGGCAACTTGAAGCTGTCGTAGATGTAGTGGAGCAAGTAGAGAAAAGTGATCTCAAAGGTAGTCTTGATGAACAGGCTCATGAGGTAAGTCCACCACAGTCCGCCATGCTTTTGGCCTGGGTTGTCATACAGCTGAGTGTCCTCGCCGTGCTTGGTTCGGTACTTGCGTTCCCGCTCTTCCCTGTAGGCCACGTGCAGCACCACCATGAAGGAAGGGCAGGTGACGAAGATGAGCTGGAGAGCCCAGAGGCGAATGTGGGAGATAGGGAAGTAGTAATCGTAGCAGATGTTGGTGCAACCCGGCTGGCGGGTGTTGCAGTCAAAGTATCCCTGGTCGTCGCTCCAGACCCTTTCAGCGGCCACCACGAAGACCAACACCCGGAAGACGAAGACCACTGATAGCCAGATACGTCCGAAGGCAGTGGAGTACTTGTTGACTCCACTGAGAAGATCCTGGAGAAACCTCCAATCCATGAGTTCAGCTTTGATTGGCTTCTTAAGGCCTGTGAGTCTTTAGAAGACTGTCTTTAAATGTTGCAGGAGGGAAACTTTATAAACTAGGGAACACAACAAAAAGACAAACACAGAGTGATGCAATTATCCAGAGAAATACCAGGTTTGAAATAATACAAGGAAAATATATAAAATCAGCTTTGATATTCTGTAATCTGTTCTAAATATTTTACTGCATATTTTAGATAGGTGTTCTCTTTTCTGATCAAACCATTTCTTGGAGAGCTATGAAACCTCAATTCCCTCTCCTAAATCTCACATTTTCACTTACTTACAAAGTGTGACACTTTGAAGAAAGATGCCTTTTAATAATTGATGAAACACTTGTTCAACACATAAAATCTTCCACAGTGCAGAGGAGCACTTGGTTTCAGTCTTGTACACTTTTAAGAAAGTTTCAGCTGAAGCTCGAAGGTAGAGTTGGTTAACTATTCTTTCATTCTGCCTCCAAATGTTGTAGTCCACACTGAGTTCTGCCCTTAAAGTTTTTTTGCTTTGCAGAGTCTTAAAACTGAATATGAAAATATATAGTTACAAAGGCATGACAAAAATGTCTTCGCTTACTGTGAGAAAACAGGTCTTCCACTCAGTCCATTGTGTCCCCTGTCTGGGAAATAGACTGGGAATCTGTTCAGCAGGCTTTGGGAAACCTCTCTCCTGCAGTGGGTCTTTGATATTGACTGCGTACAAGAATCAACTTTTGGTCATAATCTGGAGGTGTGGCCACTTTACACACTACTCCTTGTCAGCATTAATTTATCTTGATCTGACACTCAGCTAAGCCAAGAGCTCAGAGAACAATGCCTGTTAAACTCACTTTTACTATATGGCAGTTGTATTGTGACGGGGTACCCTTACTGAAGCTGGTGAGTTCCAAAGAAGACACATCAGCGGTTTGACCCGAACAAGGCAATTGGTTGCGGAGTGTGACTTTGTGCAAATTAATAAAGTTGATACAGTATAATGAATAACAAGTAGACCTCAATACACTCCATTTAGGTGTGTCTGTCTACTCTGATCACCACGTTCCTTAATGGTGACTTGGTATTAGCGTCATTAGGCAATTGTGATGTGGAGATATGCCCTTTGTAGCTTGGATTGATCAGGATTAAACAGGGCCACCACCTAGCATTTGTTTGTGCAAGCACTCTGGAACCAATGGCACTAAAATACACCTGAGATATGGAGTGGCGATATCGCAAAATCAGATATAACAAGGGCTTGTTTGTTCATTTTCTCAGGTAAGAAGGTGCTACAGTCTTATGATACTGTTCTTTACAAATCTACTCTCGGCCTTTTGAATGAATGAAGGATGTGGTAACTGTCATCGAGGCGGTCTGAAACCTAGTGTAGAAGTGGTGATTTATCACGTTTTGTCAATAATGCTACTCCCTTCACTAACCATGTGTAGATCATTTTGTACCCAAGACGTTTTGGTACGTCACGTTGTGGTTTTTCTGATAATTTTGAACAAGTTTTAATGCACCATCTAGATCTCTATTGGTTCAATTTATTATATACTACTACCCATTTGTCTGCCCTGCATGTTGTAGGTTCACTGAAGATGGCTTTGCCGAAAACACATTTGATAAAGCTCTCGTTTGAAAAAAACTACCTGAATGATACATAGGTAATCAGTTTAATGTGTAAGATGTATGAAACTTTTCGTACAGGGATAATAGAGGGATGGGATATGTAGCAAAGCAAATGTCACATGATTTGCTTTGCTATATGATTTTATTTTAGAAAATCTAATCTTCATATCTTGGTTAAGGTCATGACATTATGTGTGTTCATACATTAGTGTTTTCCTCAATTCCAGTTTGTGTTAAACAAATGCACACTGCAGCTCTCACATCTCAGAATAAGTAAAGCAATTTTTTTTGTTAATACAGATAACAAAATAATCTCACATAAGAAATAATCATAAATAGTCAAACTACAGTAAATCACCTTTAATGTATATCAGATATTTTAGATCACAAGCCTTTAAAAAGAATACATACATGGTCAGCTCAACAATATTGAAGGACAAAAACGTTACATCATTTTGATATTTAAAAAAGACATGACCTTTGTAAACAACATTTTCTTTAAAGCCAATAATCTTTAGCGGATAAATCTGGCCAACAGTACAAAAGCTACCTAACATAGTTTTTACCTTGTTCTAGTCTCACAGGTCAAACTCAATAACATGATACGTGTCTCTCAGGAGACTGCTATGCTGTACGCTGGGGCTGAGCTCTCTGTGCCAGCTTCTCTGTTGCCGTTGTCGACCATCTTGGCCTTCTCCAGGACAGGCTCTTTGTACGCTGAGTTCTCCTTCTCAGTCAGAGGAGTCCTGGTCATCATGAAGGAGTTTTCTCTCACTGAGCGGGGTCCTCCTCTGCAGCACTCCCAGAACCTCTTCCCACATAGGTAGAAGATCTCACAAAGAGTGAGGAAGATGCACACAAAGCTGGTCACCACCATGAAGACGGTGAATATTTTCTTCTCTGTGGGCCTGAAGAACACATGGTCAGAGATGAGACAGATAGTGTAAGATTAAGATTTATTGATTCCTTTAAAGAAATTTCAAGTGGAGGTCAGAGGCCAAGTTCAGCCGTTGAGATTGGAGGATCTTTAACAATTTAGCACCTTGGAAGTACCCTTACCTGGCAATGTAGCAGTCCACCACATTGGGGCATGGCTCTTCGTTGCATTTCACCAACGGTGGGAAGAATGTGGCCTCGTAGATGTAGAACAGCAGGAAGACAAACACACCATCCACCATCATCTTAAACAGCAGGCTTAAGAAGTAGGTCCACCAAAGACCCCCTCGCTTCTTCCCTGTGTTATCATACAGAGGGGTACAGTTTTCTCCGTACTTCAGCCGGTTTTTGCGCTCACGTTCTTCTCGGTAGGACACATGGAGCGTGACAAGAAGGGACGGGCAGGTGACAAAGATCAGCTGGAGAGCCCAGAGTCGGGTGTAGGAGATGGGGAAGTAGTGGTCGTAGCAGACATTGTGACAACCAGGCTGCCGCGTGTTGCAATCAAAGTCCTTTTGCTCGTCACCCCAGACCTTCTCACAGGCCACTAGGAAGACCAAGAGCCTGAAGATGAAAACGATGGCGAGCCAGATGCGACCGAACGCCGTGGAGTATTTGTTCACCCCGCTAAGGAGGCCCTCAAGGAAGGCCCAGTTCATGGTGTTATTTCAGATGTTAGCTTGGACCTTGAAGAAAAAGAAGCTCCAAATACCCCAAAATGTAGCAGGCACTCTGCTGAGTGCTCAAATACAGATGTCTCGGACACAAACTGGAGCCCGTCAGCCACAAAGGCTCTTTTATTACTACTGCCTTCTTGGCACAGGTTGAAGGGGAGGGAAGAATTCGAACAGAGCAAACATAGACTCATTCTTCTGCTACAGTCGCTAGTGGAGGTGGTGATAGCAAACACCTTGACTAACAGGCAGGAGAGAGGCAAAGAGATTGCTAGATACTAATTCACACATCAGCCCAATGCTGTTCAGGATATTACAAGTTCCTGTAAGTATAAGACATTTAAAGAAATGTTGTCGTTTTGGGAAAATACCCTTAAATTTGCTTTTTGAGAGTTAGATGAAAAGATCAGTACCACTCTCATATCTATCTGTTTGAAGCTACAGCCAGTAAACGCGGCTTAGCTTAGCATGAAGACTGAAAGCAGGGGGAAACAGCTAGTCCGGCTCTGTCCAAAGGCAAAAATAAACCACCTACCACCACCCTAAATTGCAAATAATTGATATTAATTCACTCTTGTAATGTAAATTTCTCCACTGTGAGACTATTAAAAGGATTTCTGATTCTGATTCTTGACACGATACAATCAAATTGTATTGTGTAAAGTGTGAATTAATATCAATCCAGATAAATTCAGCAAAGCAGAGCAGTGTTACAATACCTTCAGCCTCCAGTTTGCACCCTCAGAGTGCTGGTTCTCTATGATGGAGTTTTTTATATATTGTCCAGCATTGAGGAGGTGGTCCGCGGCCTGGCCCATCACCTGTACAATGGATCATGTCTGGACAGAGAATATATACAAGCACATCAGCCAGAATCAAGTATTCCCACGGGTTTGGACCATAAACTGTATATGGTATGGACATTGTCTGTAGCTGTCTGTGTGAAGCTGGACAATCAAATCTAGGTATATTAGATTACTCAGCAGTTGATATTCACTCTCTCCAGCAAACAGGCTGTCTGCAAGGTACAATAATGCAAGGATGCAAGGTAAATGGGAGGCCCAAGGTAAACCTTCCAGGGCCCTGAGAGCCAAATATAAGAAATGTTGCCAAACTTTGGGGACCAAACAAACATCTGACATGGTACTAGTCAGACACTGGAGCACTATAACATCACAAAACTGCAAACACATGGACAGGTGAGCTGTGCAGGTTGAACCCACCTGTTCAAAACAGGTTGTATACTCATCCCACTGTAGACTTCAGAGGCTTGGAGAGCCACACTAGAATTATTTAATTTTACAAGGCTGGTCCTTTGGTTATCACCCATGATATTATCCGGCTTAATCAGATTGGTCAGAATGAAGTTTAGTACCCTTCTGGGCATCCAAAGCCACAAGCAGCTGCAGGGGCAGAGGAAGACGTGCCAAGGTTTTGGCCAGTACACAAAACAGGGATATCACTTTTTATTCAAAATTCGGGCTACTGTTAGAACATAGGAAGAAATTAAACATTTGATCTGTAATCTGTTTGAGTTCAAAACTGTATAAGCAAAGCAGGCCATGCATTGTACTTCACAGGCGGCATTCCTAAAATGCACTGTCCATCTGAACCAGTGCCCCTGTTGCCCTCAGTAAACTAGGCTGTTGTTTATCTCTTTGCCAATGCGAAATGGAGAAAACTGGCAAGCTGCGTTGGGCGGACAAACATGACACCAAACCACCTGAAAAGTAATGGGAGAAGGCATTTGACACCATAGATGGAAAGATTGTTAATGGGTGAGACTGTTCGCTAGTTCTGGGAGGGCAGCCTCTTGGTTACTTCAGCTCTCCCCAATTTGGCTCTGCACAGGTAGTGTAAACAGTTGGTGTGAACTACATGAGCAAATTCACACACATGGAAAGCATCATTGTGCTGGAGATGTTGATTCTAAGTGGTTTCAGCAGCACTACATTAGCTATATGAATCAGTTTGATGGTAATGAGAAGAATTACAGTTTTTAAGACAGTTACATTCATTTTGCTTCATCAGTGATGATGTAGCCTACTAGCCTATGTTATAGACAAAAGTGTGATCAAATCCATTACAAGGCATGTCCACTGCGTTTTAGAGAAAATCAGACAATTGTGAGGGATTCCTGAGCAATCCCACAGCATCTCATCAGGTAAATTCTTTAGCAGTGTGTGTTCATAAGTAGACTATGGGATTTAGATCAGAAAACTGACAGGATGTGTTGGGGAGTACACCACGGAACATTTTTGACATTATTACTAATATTATTATTGTCAACATTATAATTATTGTTTTTCATATAACTTCTTCAATAAATCCTTGCAAATGAGAACGGCGGCTTATATCTGCAGACAGACGCAACTATGTGTTGGGTGGTGCTGCATCAAGGCAGACAGATTTAGGAAACCAAAATAAGAGGATTAACTATTTAACTGTTAAAAATAGAATCCCAAAAATGCTTCGTAAACTATATGTATGAGCAGGGCTGGTATTTCAGTTTCCAAATGATTTAGCTAAAATGTAACCTTTTCTTTCATTTCAGTTTTTCACCACTTTCATGTGGTATTTATATTTAGCTATGGTGTGTTTTGTATGTACAGTATAACCGGAAATCATAATTATAATTCTCGCTAGCTTGACAGTGGTATCGGGTGAGGGGTCTCGCATTGAGAGAGACTCCCCACATTTGCATACACTATTTCCCCACTGCATAGCTGAAAGACAATATGACCCTGCATCGTTCACCCTCTGCTCATTACTTCACCGTCAGCTCCGGGCCGAGGAGTTACTTTCTTTAGTGGGGTTGGGTGGACCGCCACTTTCTCTACAATTTTCACTCTCTTCCCTGTCCGTCCAGCCGGCTGCTGCCGCCATCTCTCCGCAGACACGGGAGGTAAGAGAGAGGTGCTCCGCGGTGGGACGACCCGGTGCTAGCTATCGGCTAACTCTGCTAGCTAGCGAGCTAACCCGTTAGCAGCTGGCTGTGTCCCAGCCCCTCGGCATAACGCGCCAAATGTTTGCTTGCAGCCACGTATAATCATAAAAGTGTCGTACATAGCAGCCCATCTGAAAAACTGTCAATGTAACCTCCAGTGTGCAAGTTTTAGATAAGTTGTTTGCCAAGACGAGACAGACTGTAACGTCTAGTTGGCCAGAGTCAATAGCAATGTTTCCTGTGTCCTTCACAATAAAAGCACGGGTCGTTTTTCCGAAACAGAAGGCTACGTAAGTGAAATTAATGTGATCTCAGTAGCATCCTGTGATAACATTACATTGAAAACTGTGGTGAAGTGTGCCTCTCCAAATGTTTTACATATAGCTTTTGCTAAACTTGGCAAGTCTTGCGTTACAGCTGAAACAAAGAGCCAATTTTGACGCGTGCTGTAAGTCGTTTGTGTTAAGCTGTGTAAATCTTGCTGTTGCTACTTCACCTGCGCCCCTGAGGGCACAGACAGGTAACCACAGGAGTCTCACAGGTGAACTGACGAAGGCACACAGTTTCTTCATTTATTAACTTTCCCCCCCTGTGGTGTTGTTAGTATTTTTCGTTTGATTCATATTTACGAGCTCGTTTTTACATCATCCAGTCAGTGCACCCGGTGTTTGTAGGCGTTTTTCAAGATATGTAAATAAAGTGTCAAACGCATATTAGGACCTCGTTGGAAAAGCCTTCAAATTCAATCAAGTGGCTTTTTTGTTGTTGTTCGGTTGCCACTACAATTTAAATGTTTACATTTCAAGGGAAGTTTTGGTCTATCTGCTCTTGGGGAAAACATCATCTGAAGCAACGAGAGGTTATCTTTAGTTTGTTATTATTATTATTAGAGAAACCACACAACTTTCAAAAACGGGGCATTGTTTGTAGGACGCCACCGCATGCTTTTATTTTAAAGGTTACATTGCATTACTTCCGCTTTCTGTTTGCGTCCTGGCTAACTTAACGCAGCAGTCGGTGGGAGGCTGGTGCTCGGGGGAGCCAACCAGAGTTGATGGGTGTTAGCTTAGCCAAGATAGCCTGTTAGCGAGTCATCGGCTGTTGTAGGTTTGCCAGCATGCTAATGGAGGCAGCTTAACCCGCAACACACTGCAGCAAGTCTCCCGTCTGACTCCGTAGAGCTCCAGCCGAGCTGAACTCCGCTGAGCCATGCGACAGTGGTGTGTCCCCGCTGCGACCCCTCGCACTGAACCACTCCCGGGGCGCCTGTCTGTGTCGCCCCCTCCGTCAGGTAAGATAACCTCAGTGGCAGGACACGGTTTAACTTACTTTTTAAGCCAAAGCCGGCTTGCTGCTTACTTCTGAATCTTTTAGTTTTAGACAGAAAGAACCCAGAATACCAGTGTGGTAAAACTGACTTACTGTATCTCTGATAGGCGCCCGTCTGTCCTGTAAACACACACAATTTGAAACCGAATTCTTTGTAAAAAAATCAAAAAAACAATCTGGCAAGTTAACGCTGTTCTGGTTATCAACAAAGGTACATATGTGACAGTATTGGACTTGAGGCATCTTAGAAATCGTCGAGTCTTTTTGGTAAATTCGGCATACATCCCATTTAACAAGATCAACTTTTTAAAGGTAATTGGCTCTGCTTGTTGTAGCTCACCGCTGTATATTTTGGTATTTTATTGTATTTTTGTGTAAAATTATAAAATCATACCCATCCCGAGTTGAAGAGTGGATTCAATACATTTGTAAAACGCATAAAGTTTTGTTGTTCCAGATATCTACCTTTTCAAGTAAGCAAGGTCATGTCAAATTGCTAGATTTTCTAAATGAGTTTAATGTGATCTTCACACTGTAGTCTGTACAATTAATAGAGAATAATTAAGACTAGGCTTCCTACGACCCTGCACAGGACAGGCAGGTATAGAAAGGGAAAAGATGGATTCATGGATATGACTAGGCTGAGTGGACCTGATGTTAGGTTATGTATGCCAGGGTGATCTTACTTTAATTCCACGCTGGACAAATGAAGCAAGGTTAGCCCCAAGTGTCTGTGCCAAGTGTTTGAAAGGGTGCCAAAATTTTGAATGACCCAAGGGTTCTTCAGAGGAGAATGCAGTCTGTTTTTTTTCCCCTAACTTCAGTTTTGTAAAACAGTCTCGTGTTTAGTCAAAGTTATTTTGTATTAACAGAACTAAAATAATTGAGTCAGATTTGCATTTAAAGAAATGTATTCAAGATAAATAAACCACAACAAAGGAAGTGTAATGTTTGAACTCAGCGTTGCAAGTCTTTTTTTATTTGGGGTTTTCATCTATTAATAAAAATCATTTCATCATTTATCAGTTTGTCTGCAGGTTCTGAAAAAGTTTGTGACATATTATCTAAATTTAAGGTCTATCAAAGGTGCTGAGTAGAGATAAATATAGAAGTTTATGTCTTGGTGAGACTTTGTGAAGTCCAGGGGTGCTGTTTATCTGGTGAGAAATCAACCTAAGCAGCATGCAGACCTTTGGTGTATTAATAGGGCTACAGTTGGTTCATATTCACTTACAAAATTGGTCTTGTATTTCATTCCAAATGCCAGTCTCAAATTCACTTTGACAAAACGTACCCCCCCCACTTTGTGCATGCAGATGCCAGAATGGAGTGCTGTGAGGGGGAGCCACGCTACACCATCGAACAGATCGACCTCCTGCAGCGCCTCCGTCTATCTGGCATGACCAAACCTCAGATCATCCACGCTTTGGAGTCCCTGGAGAGGCTCGACCCGGACCACCGCCCGTCGCACTGTGACTCTCACCCGGCCCCATCCAACAACACCCCCACCACAGCCGCTCCAGCCCCGTCTTCCTCCTCATCCTCCTCTTCCTCCTCGCTCTCCCTAGCCTCTGCCACCACGCAGACCTCCGGCCTGGACGGCGCCGCCCTGTCCCCCAGCAATAGCTACGAGGCGTCGCCTCCGCCCCTCTACCCTCCCAGTGTGGCAGTTCAGCGGTCATTCAGCTACGACATGATGGGAGAGGAGGAGTGGGACCTAGAGGAGAAGGTGGAGGAGTACATGAGGTGAGCAGGGAAGAGGAAGGATGGTGGAGCTTAGTGTTATCAGAGAGCTGGGTGAGGACAAGTTGGAAAGCAAGAATGGGAGAGACAAAGAGAGACTATTATAACATCAGATAATGACAGTTACTGTCCCCAGAGGTGCAGGCTTGTTCTCCAGAATTTTAGTCGAGTTAATTCAGGTCAGGTGTTTGGGGATGGCTGAAAAAAGAGAAGCACCAGTGAATAAGGTTAGTGGGAGCAAAGGCTGGTGTTTTAACCACCGTGTAATAGTTCTAATGCCATGATGGGTTTTTGCTGCCTTTACAGGAGAGACAGCAACCTGGTGAAAGAAGAGATCAAAACTTTCCTCAACAATCGCAGGATCTCTCAGGCGATCGTAGGCCAAGTTACAGGTAAGTTATTACAGCTTATTAAACAGCTACAAGGATACACGTCAAATGTCACTAGTGGGCAGTTATAAATGGTGCATAGTAGTGAAATGAAGGGATGGGAATCTTTGAGAATCTTATGATTGATTTGAATGTGATTCTTGGTTCAGTGAGTGGAAAAGGGGAACTATTTTCAGGATCCTATTCCAGTGCGCTGTGTCCCAAAGCATTCACTCGTGTTTTGTTCAGTCCACTAAAGTGCAATATGAAACATAACTGGCTGCTAAACTAACTGTCTGTGATGTTCACCGTCTGACCCAAGAGTAAAAAGCAAAGAAAAGTGTGTGAAAGTACGCAATTTGGAAATATGTTACACTCTTCTGCACATATGAAAATAATGAAATGAAAGTGTCATTTACTGACCTCCAACACTGGCTGTGTGTCTAGATTCTTCTGTAGAAACTGAAGATGGTCTATGTGTTCTGGTGTGGGGTGGGAGAAACCAGTCAGCTGTGCTCTTACTAACAAGAAACAGTAGAGAGCACCCTCTCTGCTGCAACGTTAGTACCAGTGAAACCCATCGTTCTCCGCAGTGCTGTACAGGCGCAGTTATTTTCTTCATCTGATCAGAGTTGGCTGAAGTTTAGTAAAGCGTATCATTGCGTGTTGGTTGCTTGTGTGCTCGTGTTGGAGTTCAGTGCTCCACCTCGCTAACATTAGTCTCCGGCCGATGGCACACAATGTGTTTACAAAATACTTCGCCTCCGTCTTGCAGAGCTAATTATGAAGTTATTAAATTAAAAATGCGCCCCAAAAGATGGATGTACAAGAATCAATTTTTGTCATTTGTAAATCAATTCAGAATCATACCAACAAATTTGATAATTGATTGATCTTTAAGCAAAAGTGGCTTGACATCCAAACACTTGCTGCTTCCCAGCTTCTCAAATGTTTTCTCTGTTTTTATATCATTTTAAATTGAAAATCTCTAGGTTTGGACAAAAGAAATTTAAAAATGTCATCTTCGGGAAATTCGTCACTATTTTTCTGACATTTTGTAGCCTACAAGATGAATTGAGTAATAAAAAAAAACGGACAGCTAAAACAATAATAATAAAAATCATTCAAGTTATAACATGACAAAGTTACTATATGGCACATTATACAACATATGGTACAATGTTTAGTACACCTACCCAACAACCCTTTTATTTAGTGAACTAGTCTAAACATGTTTTTCAGGCCTGTTAAAGTATTGCACCAAAACACATGTCCTTAATTAATGTCAACAGTACAGATGCTGTTGGTGCACCATGAAATAAATCAATGTCTTTAATGTGTTAAGATAACATGCCTTGCCTCCGGCACACAGGCATCAGCCAGAGTTACATCTCCCAGTGGTTGCTGCAGCAAGGCCTGGAGATGAGCGATTCCAAGCGCAGAGCTTTCTACCGCTGGTACCTTCTGGAGAGAAATAACCCAGGTGAGACGAGGGGGCCGGTGGAGGTTTGTAGGGGTTAGACAGGAACTACAAGGGCTATGTTTCAGATGCAGTGTAGTATTTGACTGTTGCAGAGCAGAGGATCGTTACAGATCATTACAGGGGTGATGGATGTTGGGTACAGGAAGACTAATTATGAGAGAGTGCAGATCAGTGCCTCAAGGTTGAATGTCAAGTTAATAATTATAGATTAGATCATTTAGGAAGGAAGGCTTGTATAAAAAAGAGATAATATTTTTTGTGTTATGTGAATGTGGCCCACTGCTTGCTAACCTTCCCCCTCCATCTGTCCTCCTCTTTACCTCCATCCTCCTGCATGGTAAACTCACACACCCTCTTAATTCCTGACGCTAACTCCCATCCTGGTTCTCGAGGGCCGCGAGGTCAAGGAAGGACATGAGACAAATCTATAATTTCAGAGGAAAGACAAATGAAAAAGGTAGTCCTGTCACAGGAGATGCTAATCAATAATATTAAGGCTTCTGGTTTGGAAATGAAACTTTAGTGGGTGAATGCGGTTCGTCTGTACAGGCTAGAGCTTGGGTTGTTGCTGACCTCTCCATGTCCTAGGATACAGGGGCACAGATACTTAAAAAACATTTGTATGGTACAGCTACAACATACCAAATGATGAACCACTAAAGATGTCAGACAGCATGCATTCACAATAACTCATGTCAAAAAGTCACATTATTACATGATCAGTTGTATGAAATAAACAAAGCCGCCGATGGACCATCTGCTGACCCTGCTGTCTCCCTTCATCTTAATCCTTTATTTTTCCCCCACCCACCCAAGCTTTGCCGTAGCTCCTCTGTAGTTCTCAGCCCTGATGCTGGGGGTACTCTGGTGCTGGTTTTCATTCCTACATGGCTAACAAACAGGTTATTAATAGCGATACTAACAAGAACTAATTTTCTCAATCGCCACAATGCTTTGCTTCTGATATAGGCTCCTTTTGATCTGCCCATCATGAGTCTAAAGAGTAGCAGTTTAAATTGGAAGATAGATACACTGGAATACATTACAAAGCATCAAATTTATTATGACTGAAAACTGCCGGGCATGTCTACAGGAGTGTGTCAGGACAGTTAACTCTCAATTACCAACTACATTAGCCAGAACTGGTGTCTGTAATGGAATCCCTGGCTCTGGCCTACCTGACCATTGGTTTTGTCCCGACTGAAGGGCTGAGGTGGAGTGAAAGCCAGCACAGCGTGAGTCCCATGCCCAGGGCCAGGGGAGGGGACAGAGACGGGACGGTAGCAGGGGCAAGCGGCAGCCTCCCCAACATCCTCCCCAACCCAAACACCAACCTCAACCCCAACCCAGTGTGGAGCAGGCAGAGAGAGCTGCTGATGCACTTGCTGCCGTGGTACACTGCTGCCGCTGCAGCCGCCCAGGCCCAGCCAGGTAACCGCGCCCGCCCTGCCCCGGCCCCCGGCAGCTTGCCACAGGAGACGCCTGCACATCAGTTGGCCAGCATGCCATTTACTCCGCAGCTACTTTGTCAGCTTGGGATGCTTTTCAACAGTTTCAAAATGGCATCTTGTCTATAGGATCAGCAGGCTGTTGATATTTGAAGTGTAACTCCTCCCTCAAATTCAGCCATAACCCTCTCTCCTAGCATGTTTAGAAAATGTAATGAGTGAAGATCAACAACTGTAAGAGACGTGACCTCGTGGCTATGTAGTGTGTGGGTCAGAGGACACGGGGAGACTGACTGACACCGAGTCTTTTTTTATATAAATTTCATGATGTAGACAGGTCCCAACCGGTCGACTCACAGGTCCATGGCTGATTTAAAACAGTAGATGGCGTGTTGAGGCATTTTCAACCCATGGAATGCAGATTTCCATAAATTTGGTAAGAAATGTCAGTATTAACAGCAGCATTGGTGTATTTCATCACAATTACAGCTCAAAAAAACATGTTTAAGTGTGGAGTACCTCACTTTAAGTTCACATGTAGCTTAGTATGAATGTAATTAGTTGCGGTATAACAGGGTGAACCATACAACAGGGTATCTGCAGGTCTTAGAGGGTATTAAAAAGTCTTACATTTAATTTACAGAAGTCTTAAATTTTCTTGCCTGCTGTAGGCAGTAATGTGTGGTATAAAATGTTTTTGTATCCGATTGCGGGTGGCCAGGAGATGTGACACGTGTACAAGCTAAAAGTGGGATTGCTGCAACACTGGATTGTATGTGCAGGAAGCTGTTAAATTGTTTTCCTGTGGAGTTTCAGTCAGCACCAGCAGACTTGTAGCAGACACCGTCACTACTCATCGCCTCATAATGAGCAAATATTGATTTTAAGCAAAAACCTAAATGATCTTCAATGAACTCATTAGGAATTATTCTTATATACTGCTGGGAAGTAATGAAAAAATGTGATATAATAATAAATCATTACAGGCCGTATTGTCCCTGCTGGTTTTCTGTCACACTTTCATGCTTTGCACGGTATGACTGTGAAACGGGTATTAAATGATATTTAAAAGGTCTTAAATTTAATTTGGTGAATGTTGCAGTTAGTTACGCTGTGGCAGGTGTAAGTCAGTCCTTTAGTAACTGTTATGGCGATGTTAGAAGAACCAGAGGAACATTTGCTTTGATATTTACACCAGGAGCACATTTTTCTGTGACAGAGTGCAACAGACATGAACTCTTTGCATTGTGCTGCACAGTTACTAGTTGCTTTTAACTGTTAAGGTGTTTTTAAGCAGATGGGAGTTTTTCGCAGACTTTTGTTAATGTTTTTATTATTAATGTCCATATTTCTGTGTGATACAGCCATCCTTAGTAAATAACATCATAGTACAACAGAAGCATATTGAGAAATGAGTGTTGAATTTTTATTGAGGTAACAGACCCGTTGTATCATATGTTAGCTAGTTCAAATGAGATGGCACACATTACTTTCTTATTTAATAAAGGAGTCTGTTGCAGGTCTTAATTTCTGCCTTTCCGTCCCGTATTACCTGAATGATGCACTGGGAATACTGTCAACTTAGTTAACATATGGCACAAGTACAGATGTTACAAGTGAACAAAGTGGTGACTAACTAGTTGCAGTGTAGCAGCTTTTTCAGCTTTGGTTCAGCCGGAGTCTAAACACAATCGCTGTCTTAGTTTACATAAACTCTGAACAGTTAAATCGTTGGTATGTGCTCTCTTCCTCAGGGGCCACCTTATCAATGCGGTCTTTGGTGAAGGAGGAACCGGACTGGAGGACAGGGATCATGGCCGGCGACAGAGCGGGGATGGTGGGCGGGCCTCTGAGGCTGCGTAGAGGAAGCAGGTTCACCTGGAGGAAGGAGTGCCAATCAATCATGGAGAGGTGAGCAGGTGTTAGTGCTGCACAGAGAGCCAAAGTGAAACCAGAACTTTGGGGTTAAAAGTAAGAAAAACCCCATTCAGAATCCCATTGACATTACACTAATAACTAAAAATACAGCCTTGGAACAGAGCCTTTCTCAACAGTATGTTATGTTGCTTGCTTCATGTTTAGATGAGGACAGTAGTTTTACTGCAACATTTTTTTAGCAGCTTTTAACAAACACCATTTCCCATAAGTCCTAGATGTTTGCGAGCTAAACGTCACGGTTCGACAGAAGAGGCGAGTCCGTGAGCTAGTCGAGAGGTCGCAGCTATCTCAGACACGTCTGTAATAACAGCAGGAGAGAGGACTGAACACTACGCGTTTTTAGACAGCAGAGATTACAGCTAGAAAGCCTGAAGCCGATGTACAGAAAATACAAATACACAAATCATCTGTTTTGTTCCACCCACGGTCTGAAACCCAAAGATAATTCAGCTTGCAATCATATAAGATAAAGAAAAGCAGCAAATCCTCACAATATAGATATTTGAACTAGTGAATGTTTGGCCATTTTGTGATTAAAAAATCCCTTTAATCACGTTAATTTTCTGCTGATCAACTCATTGTTTCAGCTCATTTTGTGATCAAATTGCCATGACAAGATAGAACTTTTTAGTTTACATTTCAATGTTTGGTTTGCTGTAAAAGGCAAACTTCTATGTGTTTTAAACACATCTGTGCTGGTTCAACCATCAAGTCATGGATTGTTATTCACATATGATAGGAATGCAGCATCGCTTAAGGCAATCGTTAATATTAATACCCTTCCCAGGCTACTCTTGTGACTCCCTGCTTTTAGTGCGGTGCATTGCCTCCCATTTTATTGTGCTGTTTTTTTATTCTGTGTATTATATCTCTGATTCTCTGTAACATATTTGTCCCAGACAGTCTCCTCAGTAACTCAGAAGGATGCAGAGAAAGGAGAGTAGGCATTCCTCTACAGACTCCGCTGTGTGCAATTGATTTCTCTATTACATGGTTGCTGTAAGTATAGGGTGCAGTCTGGGCACTCACAGTAATAAGACCACACAGGCCCTCAGACAACACTCACCAGCAGTGCCCCCGGATTACGCAATGCTACTGCAGTGCTGATCCTCATGAGCTAGTTCAGACCCAAGGACGGTACAGTAGAGGTGAAGATGGTGTGTGTGTGTGTGTGTGTGTGTGTGTGTGGACAGGATAGGGCAACTCAGAGGGTGAGAGGAAGAGAGGCCTGGAAGAAATTGATCCCTGTGTGTTTTGTAATGTGAGATCATGGTTCTTTTTCAGCCTTGGAGGGATATGAAGAAGCGAGACACGAGTGAAAGAATGGTTACTTTGATCTTTACCTGGATATATACATTTTGGTTTTTCCCAAGAATCTTCATATTTATAGGCCTAGGGAGAGATTTGCTTGTATTGCAGAAGTTAATCCACTTAATGCATCCATTAATCTATTCCTTTACAGCGAGGACCTCTCCTGACGTTCTGCCACTGTATAAATATGTCCTGTGTTACTCTCCTCTGGTTCAATACAAAGACTAAAAGTTGATGAGGTGTAAAATGAGGGCGTAGCTAGCACTGCTCAGACTGGTGCCATCTTCTAATAAATGTGTAGCCATATGATTGAACTGTTTCCAATGCTGTGGATATTTTGTCTCTTACAGTTTCTTCATGGAGAACCAGTACCCAGATGAAGCCAAGCGGGAGGAGATTGCCAACGCCTGTAACTCTGTCATCCAGAAACCAGGTACTAAGAGGCCTCTGGAACTGGATCCAAGAATAGCCCCTAAAACAGCCGTCTTGTTTAAAACAGCATTCTGCATACTTGATTTGAATTTGTCCTGAAAAGATTAATTGATTAGTCATTGATGGCTATTTTAATAACTGATCATTCATCAATCACTGATCAAGTCAAAATACTAATTATTTGTTGTTTCCAGCTTCTTAAATGTGAAGATTTGCTACTTTTTCTTTGCTTCATATCACTGTAAATGGTATCTGTCTGGGCTTTAGGACTTTTAATCAGACTAAATAAGGGGTTTGACCGCTTAAGACATTGACATTTTATACAAAATAGATTTTTTTATGAACCACATATTCAGTGTTGAAGCACAATGAAACAAATACAGTATACACATTTAAATGTGTTTCTCTGTCAAGCAGAGAAGTCTGCCTAAGTAATAAGGGTGTAACGCAGTGCAAAATTTCCTATTCAACACGTTCTCCAGTTTTACAGTGTATGAAGACATACACATGATAAAAATGCTTTGCATTAATTTAGAAAAATGTAGACACTAAACAGTCATAATTCTTGTTAAGCAGACCTAAGCCTCGATGAAACTAATTGTTTTAAAGAGTTTTATGTCTTATTGAAAAAACAAGACTTTCTTATTGCGTTGTTGTTGTTTTTTTTGCATTTTATAGCTCAACACAACAGTCTACAAACTATTTTTTTCTAGATATAAAGTGTAAATTCATTCATACATAGATTTAAGTCAAAACACAAGATTCACTAGTATCAGTTTTTAGGAGTCTCTGTAGTTGCATTACACTTGAAATGTCACAACTATCACAACACTTTTTGTGAGTGATATGACCTTTTAAAACTGCACCAGGGGTTTGTTTTCTGTCAAATTAAATTATATTATCCTAAATGATGTACAATATGTTTCTGTAAAATTAAAGTTACTTATATTAACTTCATGACAGATCCTACAGAACAGATGAGGACCCTGTCTCCACTATAAATGAGCAATGCTGTGCATTTCATCACCCAGGTTGTAAGCTATCGGAGTTTGAGCGTGTGACGGCATTGAAGGTGTACAACTGGTTTGCCAACCGCCGGAAGGAGATGAAGAGAAGAGCGAATATCGGTGAGGACCTGATAACTGTGGCTGTCCATGTGTCTCCACACGGCAACTTTCATGAGCTTAGGGAAAAAAAGTGTTGTTTTCTGCTTTGTGACCTGTAACACCCCCATCTGTAGACAGCGACGATATGTAGAATCACAGGAGGAGGCTTTTTGCCATGTTTGCCTCCATTTGTGGAAATGTACATGCACACTTATATTCCCTGTTATTCTGTCTCTTACCGCCGCTTTCCCATCTAACACAACTAGAAGCTGCCATTTTGGAAAGCCACGGAATTGAGGTGCCAAGTCCAAGCTGCCACTCGAATGGTGAGGAGGGAGAGATGCAAGAGTTTGCCGATCAGGTGAATCATCGATTCTCAGAGCAAGTAAGTCAACTTGGTGCCGCTTAACCAGCTGCTTAAGAAGACAACTAGTAGTAGGACTCGTTGGCTGTTGAAAACTGCCAGTGAAGTGATTACATTATTGCTATAAAATAGCAATGTTCCATAGATCTGCCTCACAGCAGATATTTGACTTCATTGCATGAAAAGTACAGGTGTAACAATGACAGCTCAGTTCTATTTAGGTGTGCCAATAATCCATGCCAGTGAGACAACATGGACAATACCAGGGTCCTGGCAACTGTTATCAGTTACGTCTGTCACTGTGTTTGATAGGTGGGGATTTTTGCCATGTCTGCCAGTGTTGTCACTGGCATCATGTCACGTTGTGTGTAAGCCAGGTCAGAGGTAAGTGATCATAAGAGCCAGTTTGTTACGTGTCTGACTACAAACGGAGAATTAGCAGGGAGTCTCTGGGGCAGCAGCAGAAACAGCAGCCATCTCTTTGCTGCTTACAGCGGGCAAGGAGGACAACAACAGAGTGTGTAAAACCTCACACTCAGCCTCACAAGCCTTAAAGGAAAATTCCAGTATATTTTAACCTGCCGTATAAATGTGGCCATTGTGACTCTGGGTCGTGCTAACTTTGCACTCGCCACCTCTGTTGTAGAGATTTGGGGAAACGAGGACGCAGAACAACAGAAATCAGGGCAAGCTGTGCGAGCCTCCTACAGCTTTCTAAATAAACATGGTTTTTAAAGTAAACACAGAGAGTAGCCATTATGGCTAACAGCAAAAGGATCTACATGCAGGCTGACCTAATCACCTAATCATATTCATCTGTTCACATTGGTTTGTTTACATGTGTGAGGCTAACTTTCACTGCTGATATGCTGACCATATAAATATGGTCGGCCATCAAAGTGACTCGCGATCGTCCTCATAAATGGTCCACGAGATAATCCGCCACTGCATTTAGACCTCTGATCTCTAAAACAGTCTGTGCAGTTGTCAATCATAATGTGACACCCCCTTTTTATAGCATCAAATAACTAATTAAAACCAAATTTATCAGGAAAATGAACACTTGAACAAACATCAGCGTGATAAGAAACAACCTAAAATGACAGAAACCATCTTTGGGAAAAATGTATTTGATGTGTACTTTGATTTTTCAGTTTGGTCCATGTCCCATCCGCTAACATGGAGAGGGTGGGGTTTATGACCTATACTGCAGCCAGCCACCAGGGGGTGACCGCAATGTTTTGGCTGCACTTCTGGAGAGCTGTCATGTCGTCACTCTTTATATACAGTCTATGTTTTGCTTATACATGCGTACTTCTCCACAGGAAGAGACTTCCCTCAGGATTGTTGACCAACAAGACTCCTCCTCATTGGCTACTACAGAGGCCGCAGCCCTGCCGAGCCCCACCCCTCAGGTCCTGGATCAGAAAGAGGAGGATTCAAAAAGGGAGACTGTGGATGAAGAGTGACCAAAGCCGGTGGGAATTTGGATCAACATATTTGAATTTTAATCTGATGAAATAGGAAAAGAATAAGTGTCTCCTCCTCCACCCATGTAGGGCCTTTGGGGCCTATGGCACCCAAAAATCAAAGGGAGATGGGTGCTGAAGCTCGCTGAGGTACCTCTGATGGTAAGGAGGCCACTGTATTTATCAACAGTAATCCTGCTTATATTAACGGCAATATACAGTATATATATATCTATATATATATCAATATATAGTGCATTCCGAGATGGTATTAAAAAGCCTAAATTCCTTAGAGGGAGAATTATGTAAAGGATACCTCGCCCCTTTTAAGCTAAGCCTTTTCTTTTTTCTGTGCTTCATGCCTTCTTTTAGCCTTTTCAAAGAGTGCTTGTTTGATGGACTGTGGTGACATGAACGTGCTGAGCCTGCAGGTCAGGTGTGTTTGGGTGTGGGGATAAAGTAATGGTATCGAGGATCTAGTGGGGATACGAATGCCATCTGCTTGCTTGAATGTCTTTGACTCCATCTGGTCCGTAAGACTCTAACCTCAATCAGTCGATTGATTAAATCGATTAAATCAACGAGTGCTGTTGCGATCAAATCCGTAAAGCCCTGAGGGACAACTGGAATCTCAGGTAATCCCAAAAATGGTGGATAAAGACAGTGAAGAGTTGTCTTAACATATGCTTTGTTTTCTTCATCTTGATTTTCTTCATCTTTAACTGTGTTTAACCAAAACAGGATGTGTTATTTATACCTTTTTTATATTAGCAAAACAAGCCTAGGACAGTATATCACAGTATCTCTTTGTCACCTGTCTTCTTTGTTATACTGAATGCTGCTGTTTGATCATTTTTGTAGTCGATCCTCATTTCAGAGTCCGTCTCAATCCTCAACTCAGCCAGTGAAGCTAGACTAGTTACATAAGTCTACTCGAATTGTTTTTATTTGTAACGTTTGAAAGAACGCTAAAACCAATGTGATCAAAAATCATAACGCGTCGGCCTACATGCTACAAGCACCTTCTCCCCTATTGGAATAAGCTAAAGTTTAAGCTCATGTAAGTTTGTATGACTGCAAAGCTGCACTTCAAAGTGGATCTCACTATAATTCAAAGAGGGGAGCGTTACAGACTGTACCTGCATTTGGGCCTAGACATGTACATAAGCCAGAGAATATACACATCTATGGGTGCTTTCCTTCAAATTACATTAGCACTATATAGAAACTGTTATTTGACAAACTTGAAATATGAATAGCTGACTTAAACTCTGCATTACTTAGCCCCCTATATTTACTGGCCCAAGGCCTTGGGAGTTACTCCCTAAGTGTTCATGAAATGGACAAAGACGCTTGTTCTCAAATGGCCCCCATCAGGGTGCTACCATGTTACCTCCTAATGCCAAAGCTATGCCAAGGTAGAGGTGAGCTACAGAGTAAACTGTGCTTACAGGAACAGGATATGACACAGTCACGACACTATAGATATACAGTACATAGATGTTTATTTGCTCAGTACAACACTAGCCAACTCTAGCTTACCTCAGAATAACTCTGTGTCATGAATGTGCTACAGGCTAACTGTCAGAAAACAGACAGCGGCCGTTATTGTGACTGTTTATGATATGGACACAGTGTTATGTAGCATTTATGACGGTGGGGTTTGCCCTGTATTGTTAATGTATACTCACCTCAGACAGTTCTCTCGTCCGGCTTTGGACAAGAACACCATTATGCTCCTCTATCTGCTTTTATCGACGAGAAAACAATAACAACAATAAAATTGTAAACAATGGCTGTGGTATGTCTTGATTTATTTTGAGTGACTTAAGGTTTTTGGGATGGTGTCATGGTGATGAAACTTGATTCAAGCAAATGCCTGAAACAAGTTGAGTCACATTTGAAAGAGTGAGTGTCTCACCCTGTGGGCACATGCCAAGAAGAACGAATTATTCAATTAATAAATGATCAGTAATATGTTAATACGTATCAGTATTTCATTTAATGCTAGACCAAATTATTGTGTAGTGAAAGCTTCCCTGTTTTCTAATGTATTCAGTGCTGATCTCAGGAATGGTGCCAGTGTTGTATGATCATTATCTGGTAGAGCAGAAGCTCTGGGTCGCTGAAGATGATGTCTGATAACAGAGGGAGCTGAACAACACGGTGAGCAATTCTGTAACTACAAGGTATGGCAAAGTCTTAGCAGCTAATATTATATGCCATCAAAACTTCCTGTTCTACATATATTGACTAAAATACTGGGTAAAAAAAATGAAACAATTGATAACATTTGCTGTGTTATAATGGACATGAATCACACTATCGGCTTATAAGAAACATTGGAATTGATATGCACCTGGTGTGATATACATAGGATGTCTTATTTCAATATCTGCTTTTTTCCCCCTCTGTAATAATATAACTACAAGATCAAAGTTGAACTCATTTACATTTGTGGGAAATTCCCAAATGACTACATTTTGAACATCAGAGATTGCTGGCATTTGGCCAAATTGCAACTGCATTTCTACATTTTTACAAAGTGGCAGTAGCTTAATTCTTAACACAAGATGGCAGCATTGTCACTCATCTATAAATCAAAGATTGCTAAGGCAAGAATAAAAGTGGTGCAGCCCAAAAAGTCTCTGCAGTCATTATGGCGGAGGCCATGGCCTCAGCTTGTTAGACAAAAAAAAACAAAAAACGGAGTCAAATATGTGCACACACATATTGCTGTGATATTCAGGCCAGTGGCCCAGGCTGAATTTAAAGATGCTGAGCTGAAGGAAGAGACGGTATCAAAGGTACAGGAGTGAAAGGTCATGAGAAAATAACAAGCAAATACAGAAATGTTATTAGAATGAATAGCACTTCTCAGAAAACAGTCAGACCAGATCTTTTCCCTGTTTTGTGGTGTTGCAGCCTGAATTTAAAATGGATACACTTTACTAATTTAAATTTTATTATTTTATCAACGGCTTCAAGTTGTTAAAAATTGCTGTCTCACAGTCCCTGCCACTGAAAAGTAACTTGCACATTATCATACAGATCAACAGCATTTACTGGTGGTGACTTTGTTTCATTTCCCAGTGATGGAGGCTACCTTGCCTTTGAGAACAGTACACACTCTATTTACATCTTCCCAAATATATATGGCTCCTGAAAATCGTGTCTGAATTCTGTGTTTCCTCTTAAATCACAGGCAAGGGAAATATGACATGTTGAAGTTAATTAAAGGAATTAATAAATTTTTCAGTTTGTGTTTTTCAACACTAGTTTGTCTTTTCAATTCATATCGCTGCAGCTTAAAGGCACATTCACGCCATAAAGTGGCACAGCGAAATTCATCTGCGAGTCTTCCTGAAACAAGCGGTGCTACTCGTAGGGCTTGCTTAGGTGGTGAACTGCTGTAGCCAGTAGTCAGTCACAATATCTCCTTGAGCTTCTTTCTGTTTTCTCTGTTTAGAGGCCCAACTAAAATACTCCTCCCTGGAATTTTGTTCTCGGAATTGTACATCATTTATTTTTGATCAATTTAAGAGGTGGGAAGAAAGCTCTCCTAACTGTCAATTAGCAAGCTTCTTAGCTCTGTCACTAAAGGAACATAAAGTTCACATATTCACCAGATGATTTTTTTAAATTTTTTTTTTACCATTGATTCCTGTCTCATAGCTCTCTGCAAAGCATTGCTCTTTTGAGGAGCAGTTTATACTATGATAGAGGAGGGTTAAATGAAAGTGAATGAAATTAATTAATTTGATTTTGCTGCAAAGTGTCTTCATTTTAAATGCTGGTGTGACAAGACTTTAACAGTTTGGATTGATAGTGGAAATTGAATGTAAACACTGAATATCCAAATTTATAAAACAGTTGTTCATTCAGGGTGTAACACCACAAATGCAGAGATGGTCATGGGGTTTAACCACTTCAGCAGGCAGTGTAATGCCCTCACTGCACAAAACAAAGCTTTTGGGTAAAATGCAGCTTATTTTTATATTGTCGTCATTATGTTACATAAGAGCAAAATATTTCCAAGAAAATAAATGAACATAACTGAATTGTTTGCCTTAAACTATTCACTAGAATTTAAAGCTTTGATCTACTACATCAGTGGCAAGACTCTTCTCCAAAGTACTGTACCTACACTGATTGATGTGTCTTTGGCTCTTTTCCACAGTTACTGCTGTGAAATGTTTGTGGGCTTCTTGCTCACACATCCGCCACTAAGTAGTTTGCCTTGTGCTCTGTAATGTAATCAGCAGGTTAGGTAAGGACATGTTAAGAGCTGACTCTCTGCCAGGCGATGTTGTATAATCAGTCCCAGCGCCAATGTTAACCACCAGAAGAAATAAAACACTTGTCCACTGCAGCCATTACAGAGATGTTTCTGCAAGCCATGCTTATCTAAGACAAGAGTAGTTTGTGAAAGGTTGCAGGTACAGTCATTAGTACAAATGTAGCTGCAAGCGGCGATAAGTGGCGTCCAAGCACAATGTTTTCACATGTATGCGTTAAACAACTTTGAAAGCGCAGTCACCATGTGTGACTGTCTGTTCACACCAGACAGTGGAGAGAAACAGGAAGATACACACACCCATGCTAGATCCAAACCACAGGCAACTGCTACAGCTTCCTGAATGTAAACCAGTTGCATTATGTTCATTACTGTAACTTGAGGCAGTTGCCACATTTAAGTCTTACTTTTGAACATTAAACCTGCAAAATGCATCTAATGCTGGTTTACATTATTGGGGATTAAAACCACAAATACTGAAGGTCACACTTTGAAATCATGGCTTTTTATAGCCCAGTGTGCAGTGGTGGAAACTCCTTCACTCACTAACTTGCATCAAGCCAGAACTGGCAGGAAAGAATTTGGAGCTGGTTGGTTTTTTTCTTTCTTTGGCTCTGAGCCCTGCATCATTTTGTAGACAAGCTGTTCTCTTCAGTCAGTTTAAACACCTTGGTTGCTTCCTGTGTGGATGGGAGACAGAGCTGTATCTGAACACTTTTCAAAAGAATGTCTCCATGTATTTGTGTTGTGTGTTTTGACAGCTGTGGTATATTATGTTATGTAGTTAATCACTTGCACATGTAGAACTTGGTTAGAATTTGATTTAATCTTTTTTCAAAGGACAGAATATTGCAGAAAACATGTCACTTTCTGTGATATTTATCAAAGCTAGCTTGAATACATTTATATAGCTGAACAGAACTAGACTTTGTTTTGGGGGAGTAGTAAAACGACTCCCAAAAGCTAGTTGAAGTCAATATTGCCATCACTATATACATGTATATTCAGACTCTAAATAGTGGATGAGCTACATCGTGGTACATAAAAATGATTTGCAACACATATGTGCACATGAATTAATTATATCATCAAATATATTTAAATAGCAATTCAGTGAAAGTCTACACACCCTCCCAAACTTTAGTCTTCATTCCCTTTAGGCCATTTTAATTTCAGAAATTTGATTTTACAATGATTTATCTGCTTTTTTGTTCAATTTAAAGTGAGAGAAATATGACTGTGGATGTTCAGGCCTACATTTAAAAAAAAATCTGACGGACTTTTATATCATCTGCTTGTCAAAGAGCATGAGCAATAGAATATAATGTGTTCCATGTAGGAGTTAAAAACCATCAGTAGATGAATAAGTTCTCTGTCCTGATCATCAGTGTTACACCAAAATAATAAGTGTTCACAATGGGATTTTCTTAAATCCCTGATCTGTGATGGATCCCCAGACCTGTTAGACATTGACTGACGTAAAAAAGACCAGCTCTTGGTTTTACAGAATTATGCAGATAAGTCAGGTTCCTGGTGGAGACGCTGTTTGGAAGCATTTTAGCCAAAACAAATATTGTGACACCTGCAATGCAGTCAGTATTTAAGAAGCTTCATGTTAACCCAACATCAATGAGGATAAAGGATCTCACAGAACACTGGATCATGTTACATTTATTGTCCATTTATTGAATTCAAGCTCAAACAAAATTGTAAAATGACAAATACTGTATGTAGGAAGGTACTGCACAACCCCAAAGCACATGGAAAAAACTGTAGGCTAAATAATTATATAAAATAGTGCCTATACACAATAATAACCGCTTATATATACAGTATATGGATGGATGACATGGACAAAGTAATACAGCATTAACTTTACATCACTATGTAACAGGATGTATATAATATAATCAAATGAAAATCAGAAACAAAATCCCAATTTTTACAAAATGTATTTCATAAGACTTAACTTAATAGAGTATAATAATAGAGTAAAAGAGGTTTTTTCTTGCAACTTTTCTTACAACTTTATGTCTTTTAGGAAATAAACTTTGTTATTTTTATATTAAATGCAATTAAGAATGCTAATGAATTGGAGACTGATAAAAACATGACCTAAAACATGAAGTAAGGTAATGGTTGTACTGTAGTTTAAACATTTCAGTGCTGTGAGTGATTGAGTTGTGCTTTTTCCAATTCATTTTGTTTCTCATTCAGTCTCAACCATCTGTGTCTCTTTCCTGAGAGTCTTGATTTCTGCACATGGACGCGAGTGGATGCTGACAGCTTCACAGACCTGCCGCTACAGAGGGAGCACACAGTGACACAGCTTCATCTGCACAGGTGAGTTCAGGACGCTCTTCATCCTCCTGACTGGGGCTGTCGTCTCTGGTTTGGGGTCTGGAAGCAGGTTTGGTGCAGATGTGTGTTCAGCGGACTGCTGTGGTGCCGGAGCTTCCGGATTGGCCTCAGGAGGAGTCCTGCCCTGAAGCTGACAACAAAAAAGGAATATATATTATTAAAGATAGTAGCTGATAAGATGTTAGTGATAATTTGATAATAAGAAATATCATCTACAAACAGTATGTAATGTTAACTTTAGCTCTTCACAACTTTATGTCACTATATCTACTTTTGCAGTCTCAATAAAGGGATTACATACTTTGTGGACTGGAACCACATGCTCTTCGTCTTGTCCTGCCCTCAGTCGTCCTTCTGATCTGGTCGAACGTGAGCATTTCTTCTTCGTCGTCATGGAAACCCAGGATGTGCTGCGGGAACGTTGAGTCTCGGTCTTCCACGTTGTCCGGTGGGCCTGCACGCTGCACCTGTGGGGCACAATGCTGCTCCAAGGTCCCCTACAGTTCCCATGTGTTACCACAGGGGGGCACTGCAGGGGTCTTGGTGGTGGAAGCGGCTGCATACTGGCAGGAAGATGCTCAGATCCCCTTTTCACCTCTGGACGGTGTTTGGGGTCAGCCAGAGGCAGCAGCTGAGGGAACATAAAAATACAACACAGTGAATTATTAATCAACAGTGATAATGAGACTTACAGGAGATGTGTGTTAACAATGTCATGAACTATTTCCATACCATTATCTGCTACCTCTGTGAAAAAAACCCCCCAGCAAAGTATAAGTGAGATAAATCATCTTTGCACGATGAAATAAGACATATTCAGTTTTGTTAATGTTGTTACTAACTGTGACCATACCTCTGCCTGTTACAGCTGCACCTAAGTAAAAACACACAACAGAGTGAGGAAGATGAAGAATCACTGAATTACTAACAATAAGATCTGCAAGAGTCTTTTGATGATGTTATTAATAATTTCCATACCTGTGTCTCCTAGTCACCTTCACATCAGTAAATAAAAGGAAGAAATCAAAGTACAAAAGAGTGAGTAATCTTTACCTTTATAAGTGATATTAAATGAATAAACAGGTGTATCAAACATAAGCTAGCATACATTACCTCCTGTGTCTACATGTAGTAGGCATGGCAAAGCAAGGCAAGGCAACTTTATTTGTATAGCACATTTCATACACCAGGGCAATTCAATGTGCTTTACAGGGTAATAAAAATACAGGCAAGCGACACAAGAGAAACTAAATTTAAAAGTAGACAAGTGTAGTTGAAATATGTAAAAATAAAAGATAAAAACACAGAAAATATTCCCACATATAGATGCAGAATTAAATTAAATTAGAAACAATAAAAATAAAATACAATAAGATTAAAATAAAAAAATAATGAAATAAAAACAAATAATAATAATAATAGACTAATGTAGGTCCCTTTCTTTCCATGTCAGAATCTTATACTTACCTTTTCTCCCAACATAATGTGAATGGCAGTAGCTCAGGTGGTAGAGCAGGTCCCCTATTCATTTCAAAGTTATTGTTTCTTTCTATTCCTGGATCCTTCTATTAGCATGAAGCCCACTGAACTTCAGGCCAGCACGGCACATGTAGGAGCCAGCTCAGATACTTCACTCAAATACCTCCACTGGCTCCTATCAACACAAAGGGGCAGTGGTAAAGACGTAGTCAGACCTGGATCAGGAAGAGGGATCCCCTCTTAAAACCAGTCCTAAACATATCTTCTGTATCTTCTCTGCAGCATGCCAACTTTCTTGTGTTTTTCTTCCTTCCTCCTCCTCCTTCCCTTTATCTCTTTTCCTGCTTTGTTATATAATTATAGTGTATTATATTATATTATATTTAGGGCTTTCGATGCCAAGACTATCTGGGGCTTCGCCAGCTCTGCTGGACACAAACACTGGCCCTCAAGGCTACAAAGTGAGAATCCAGCCACCAGATACAGATGGGCCCTGGTGCAAGTCGCTACCTAGGGCATTGCCAGCCCTGCCAGATGCAAAGGCCAGCCCCCATAGTTAAAAAAGCCCTGCCAGACGCAAAGGCCACCTCTTAAGGTCACAAAACTAAAATCAAGCCACTGGATGCCGATGGGCTCTGGTGCAAGACGCTACCTGGGGCGCTGCCAGCTCTGCTAGCACAAACACTGGCCCTCAAGGCTAGAAAAAAAATATCCAGCCACCAGATTTGACTTTCCAGATGGATTCAGATCAGTCCTGCTGGATACAGGGCTGACAAACCAAATCTGAGTCACTGTCATCGTAGCAATCATCTCCCAGTATGTCTCCCCACTCCTCTCTGTAGAGGAGCTGAGGCCAGAAGTTGACAGAGTCGGCTTTTCAAGGCTTTCCTCCTCTCTGAGGTTTTCCTCACAACTCTTCCTCTGCCTCTTCACAGGATGTGGCTCCTCGTAGTTCTCCTTCCTGCTCCTTTTTGTG
The DNA here is from genome assembly GCA_005408345.1 of Macquaria australasica. Lineage (NCBI taxonomy): Eukaryota > Metazoa > Chordata > Actinopteri > Centrarchiformes > Percichthyidae > Macquaria > Macquaria australasica. Next base: position 70,007 of record SEMN01000426.1, on the reverse strand, counting down.
GAGGAGCTCAGGCCAGACGTTGATGGAACTGGCTCTTCACAGAATTTCTCCTCTCTAAGACTTTCCTCACAACTCTTCCTTGGCCTCTTCACAGGATACGGCTCCTCGTAGTTCTCCTCCCTGCTCCTCTTTGTGGACTCTTCAGAGCAACAGCAGGACTCAGACAAAGTCTTCCATTCCTCTGAGTCTTCCTCAGGAGGTTCCTGATGCTGTGCCGGTTGTTCCCGTTGCTGATCAGGTTCCTGCGGGGGTCTGAAGTCATTCAACTGCTGAAAGATTTGAATTAATTCAGGATGAACCCAGCCCGCCCAAAGTTCTGGTGGTGGCAGAGCCTCATAGAGAGGTCGGAAGTTGATAATGTTATCAAACCCAAACTCATCCTCTTCCTCTTCATCACCATCCCCATCGTCATCATCTTCCTCCTCATCAGACATGGACTCATACCCAGAATTGTCGCTGGTCCAGTCAGAAGATTCAGCCCCATCACTCCAGTCATCGCTGTCATCTGTGTCCTCATCATCGGCCTCTTCGTCCCTTTCGTTCCCAAGCTCATCCTCATCATCAGAGGGACGTGCGGGAATGTCCTCGCCTTCATCATTCTCAAAGACATCCTCAACCTCTGCATTCTCATCTTCTTCATCAGCGGAGAGAGGGGGGGTGCCCACATCTTCATTATTATCAGCCTCTTCTTCGTGATCCTCATCATCAGCGAAGAGAGGGAGGATGTCATCATCCTCAACCTCCTCTTCGTGATCCTCGTCATCACCGCCGAGAGGGGGGTGTCCACGCCGTCATCATCCTCAAGAACTACAACAAGCTCTGCTTCCTCTTCATCAGAGGAGATGTAGGTCGGGGGAGTGTTGCCTTCGTCACCATCATCGATGATCCTGATCAGTTCAAGGATCCCTTTGGCTGTAGGACGTTCTACGATGTAGGAGATACCTGCAGGAAAAAATTAAAGCACAAGAAATGATTGTATTGTATTGTATGTATTATTTGTGACTAAATAATCAAAGTTGAACTTATTAATATTAACTAATATTCATTTATAAAGTTATAAATAGCTTAAAAATAATAGATTCAAATAATAACACTTAAAAACTTCAACTCTGCTTCTGGCAGCTTCAACAAACAACCATACTAACTAATTATTCTGATCCTGGTTTTTATGTTGTTAAACAGCAGAAATACCAGACAGTACCTTTTTCCAACTCAGCCCCATCCACTTCAACATGGGGAGAAGAGCACAGACCACACACACACACACACACACACACACACACACACACACACACACACACACACACAAATATCTCTCGTGAGAAAACCAGGAACCTTCTCATTTTGACAGATATTAGTGTTCATGCAAGACCACGTCACGTATATAAGAAGGTGATTAACAAACACATCATACGGCTCACACACAGCTCCTCCAGACATGCAGCATGCACCGTCACAACTTTGTAAGAACATGCTGATTTTCACAAATTCTTACCTTAACCTTACCTTATAGAAAATATATATATATATATTTGGTTCCACACAACAAGTTGCCCAGCCCAGTCCCCTTATAAGCACACACATGACGGCTGAATCACCAACAAGACAAACCACGTTTTTTCAAGGGAATACAAGATGACATCACACTCCTACTAAGCATGAAATGTTAATAAAAACTGTACAGTAATTTGCAGGGACCAGACAGAGGCGTTACAAGAAACAGTAACGGACCAAGTTCTGATTTTGAAACCATGTGACAAAGAAGATTACACAAACATCTATGCCAACTATTTAGAGCACAGGTTCATTCTGAACCCAGAAAAGAATAGAAGATTGAAGTCACATATATCCACTTTATGCTTTCTCAATATTCAAATAACCAAAAAAGATTGCAACTTGTTCACATTTGCAATATTTTATATAACATGTATAAAAACACAGCAGATCAGACCATCCCCTTTAAACAAAACCTCCCACACACAGAAAAAACAGGTTAGGAGGATGTTCAGCTCTGAAAGTGTCAAAATGAAAGTCAAATAACGTTGGATAGATTCTTTATGAGAGGACATCAAGAGGACTGTTTACACACAGCAGCTGAAAGGTATATTTGTCAGTCATACAGCATTGCACCATCAGTGTGTACAGTGTATAATACAGATAGTGACACATGCTAAAGTGCGCCACTGATTACACTCATATGACATGAAAAGGCAGTTCCCAAATGTTTGCACACAATACAAAAGTGGAGACCCCACATGCTCAAAACTGTTTTCCATTCCTCCAAGAATCATCTTAATATATGTGCACAAGACAGTTTAACATAGAAATACCACATGTTTTACCATTACTGATATATCATGAATCACAAAAATGTATTAGTATTATTAACAATAGCTACAACTATTCAGGTGTTGGGGGAGTTGTGGGTGTTAGCATGTACCCTCATGTAAATATACTGATATCATATAATTATACTGTACATGATGACTGAAACGAATAGAGTAAGATGTCTCTACACAGTCCCACATCTAAAAAGATTTTTTTTTTCCAGGACTCACCACAATCATTTAGCCAAATCAATTAGTCACAGTTCTGTCTGATGCATCACATCACATTCAATTCAATTCACTTTTATTTACATAGGTATCTCAAGGCATTTTCAAATAGAGCAGGTCTAGACAGTACTCTTTATAATATACAATGAATGCTCCCATCAGCAGGTGCTCCTCATTGATTGGTGCTCCGTTAAAAAGCATTTTCTCCAGCAGTTTGCGTTTCTTCTTCTTCTTTCAGTTATCTCACGGGTTTAATTTTCCAAAAAGGTCCGTTATCCAGATGCTTTCCAGTGCTTCAGGTTTTACAGAAGGTAAACTCGGGTCCAGTCCAGATGCAAAGTGAGAAAGTGGAAAGGCCTGCAGACCTTAAATGACCTCGGCCGTGCGTCACCGTTCTGTTTCCATGACTTTTGCTGATGCATGTATGTGCCCAACACATGAATATAAATTGTCGGATTTTTATTTCTACATGTAGCTTTGTGATGTGTGTGATTTCCCATTACCTCAAATGTCCCGAAAGATGACATTTTATTTTGTGTCATAACTTGTACAGCTTATTATCTTGTGCAGACAATATGTCTTTATCTATGGTTTTCTGGTACCAGATCATTGTACGAACAAGATAATAACAAGGTAATAATTTCTGCACACAAGAGTTTAATGAATCACTTTTCAGGACCTCCTGCAGCACCTGATGCGTTCACACACAGCACGGCCGCTGCAGTCCGCATCACCTTCAGTCAGAGCACAGTCACAAGTTAAAACTCACACTGATCCATGTGAACACAGTTTGATTGCAAGGAGTTTTTGTTTGGCCTCATCATCTGTTTTATGGTGTTTATTTGTAAAATATAATAGGTTATCAAATTGCCACTTTACATTCAGAAATGGCATTTTATTCTAGGCAACTAACATGCAGATCATTTATATTTAGATCAATATTTTTAAAATAAATTTCACTTTTCACATTTCATCACATTTTATTTCATTTTATTTTTTAACTTCTTCATTTTCTCTTTTTTAATTAAGTTAATATTTTTTCTATTTTCATATTCTCCCTTTCCTCTCAACCTTTCTAATTTTCCTCCTGCTTAATGTGATAATGTGATGCGGGTGTCCGTGTTTGTCTGGGACAAGGATTGTTCCAGGGTCTGTGTGTGATCTCTTGTCAGTGAAACTCTTTTGAACTATTTTCTCCTCCAAATGGTGACTAATGTTGGCGGATGGCAGATTCCCTCATGGAAGACAAAGAGATACACATGAGAATGCAATGCAGTAACAGACATGTTGTATGTTTATAAAGTGCTGTAACTTTCCCTTTTTCTCAACTGGAGGAATTATTTTGCTCTGTTTGCTGTGACTGTTGTTCTTTTGAAGCTGCTGAAAGGCATTCTGAAACAATGGAGGAACTTAAGTGAGTAAATCAAAAAGTTAACTTTTTAATGTCATATATTCAAAAAGGAACAGTCTGAGCTTCATCAGACGACAGCATGCACAGCTTCTATTGTGACCTTTTCCCAACACTTAGTAATGCAGTATACATACTGTATGTAGCGTAAGCATTTCCAGAGAAAAGATGTCCTCAAATGTGCTCATAAAATTCATTATATACTCTCATATTTATGTTGTCCTATTTGTTAATTGATTTTCAGTTGAGCCGTGTGCATGGAGCAAAGGACTTGGCAGAACGCGAAGAGGTGAAATTAACTTGTCTCAGGAAAAAACATCAGTGCTTTATTGCCCATGGACACATTGACTGGTGTAATGTAATGGCAACATGATGAAATTTGCCCCAAATCCCTCAGAAAGCTGTTATGTGCTGAAAGTTTGGCCTTGAGGCGGAGGTCTGGAGATACTCTAAATGTTTTTAATCCATTAATTAAATCAGCATATCAGTGTGTGTGTGTGTGTGTGTGTGTACGTGTATGCAGAGGTGGGAGTGTGTTCATATGCATGCATGATTGCAGGCTTAATCGTGCCCTTTTACAGGTTGTATCCCCATTGAATGCATTTATGTATCCCCATTGAATGCATTTATGAGCCAGTTCCTCTTTACCAGTTATTCCCTCCTAAACCGCATGAGGGAGACAATGTCTACTGTTGATTTTTTATTTTTTTTTGCTGTGGAATCAGATGGAGCTGTTCCCACTGGGTCTAGTTGAAAAAACGATGCTGAACCGTTGCTCCTTATTTTAAACTCAACTTGTTAGGGAAAAACAAATCTTAGAGTAAATATGAAGTTGCATGTTACAGGTTCACCAATGGCTTTAACAGAGACTTGAAAAATAGAGTGAAAAGCTTGTTTTTTTTTTTTACAGAGAACTCCTCGCATTTATCTTCGCCTACTCAAGCTGGTTTCCAGAATAAGACAATATGACGAGTGTCAGCAAGTGTCAGCAATCACACTGACATATTTGCAAGTCAAATTAGCCCAGCTCTCTGTTTTTCTTGTTGTCTGGCACTCTGTGAATAGTCGTGTTGCAGTAAAACCCCAACCATCTGGTCCATTTAACAGCCTAAAGCAAACTCAGTACAGACCGACTGCATTGGGATGTGCATGTCTGCTTAATTTCTCCAGCGAAAAGTCGGTCTTAACTCATTTTTAATTTGTGGCATGATGGAAAAAGAGCAGAGCCGGCACACTTTAGCTCCAACTGCTTTTATTTCAGTGTTTTCATCTGAATTGGATCATCACTAGGCCAAAGACGTTTGAACCTGCTTCCAAGCACCAAATAGACCTGAAACACAGCATGTGACAAGGCCAGTGCTGAAACAATTAGTTTATAATTTCATTGGTTGATCAACAGAAAATTAATCAACAAGAATTTTAATAAGTGATTAATTATTTAAGTCATTTATCATGCAAAAGTGATTGTTTGCTTGGTTCCACCTTCTCAGTTGTGAGGATGTGTTGCTTTTCTCTGTTTCAGGCCATTGTAATTTCATATCTTTGGGTTTTTGACAGTTTATTGGACAAAACAAGTAGTCTGAAAATGTAATACTGGTCTCTGGGAACCTGGAACGGGCATTTTTCACTACTTTCTGACATTTTATAGAATGAACAATTAATCAAAAAATAATCTGCAGATTGGTCAATAATGAAAATAATTGTAAGTTGCAGCCCAAGGCAAGGCATAATCAGAACCAATAGGCTTATAGTAGGGCTGACTCAGGTGACCCCTGAGCCCCCCCTTAGTTATGCTGCTATAGGCCTAGACTGCCGGGGACTTCCTATGATGCACTGAGCTCCTTTCTCCTCCTCTTCCTCTCCATCTGTACGCCCTCATATCCATCAATGCTTGTTATTAATTCAACTTCTTCCCGTAGTTGTGTGCTTTTTCTCCTCTCTCTCTCTCTCTCTCTCTCTCTCCCCTTCTGTTGCTTTCTGCAGGTGTTTCTGCCTCCGGAGCTGTAGCGTCTGGGTCTGTGGTTGCGGCCACCTGCTGCCCCCGTGCTCCTGCTCTGCACCCGCTGCTGCTATTGCTGTTGTTGCTCTTATTATTAGTGTTGCTATTATAATGTTGCTCTTAGTGTTGTTTCTGTTGGTGTTAACATCAATGCCATTGCCACGGCTATTGCTTTACATCTCTATGTGGAACTGTATTGTGGTGCTGTATGTTCTCTTTCCTCCTGCTCTCTCTCTCCCGCCCCCCCCTTCAACCCAACCGGTCGAGGCAGATGACCCCCCACCTAGAGCCTGGTTCTGCTCGAGGTTTCTACCTGTTAAAGGGAGTTTTTCCTTGCCACTGTCGCATAGTGCTGCTCATGGTGGGAACTGTTGGGTCTCTGTAAATATAAAGAGTCGGTCTAGACCTGCTCTACTCGAAAAAGTGCCCTGAGATAACTTTGTTATGATATGGCGCTATATAAATAAAACTGAATTGAATTGAATTGAATTGAAAAGTCTGGATCTAATATAATCATTTGCAACAGTTTGATTTAAATTGGAATCAAGTCTATTGATTTCAGTGTAATTTGCACTGAAACCTTCCTTGTGTTTATTTTGTATTTTCATCTTAATGTGATAAAAAAAAAACAGGCCAGTGTGAAGTTAACGAATGCAGTCAAGTTGTAGTTCAGGATCAGTATGGCAGAGTCCATGTGATTTTTGTTCACACATACGTTTTTATATCGACTAAATATTGGGGGCAAATTGGGGCAATTACTGACATCTGAAAAGATATTAGGTGTCTTCAGTTTAGAACGTAGGTCACCTCACGAACTGGGTCAATCAAAGGAAGCTGAATATTCCACAGAGGTGATTTTTTAAATGAATAGTTAACAGTTTTGGGAATGATTTTCTTCACGTCCTTAATGAGTGGAAATAAATCTACACCCCTGTCATGTCTGTGCGTACAGAGCTGGAGCCTAGCTTAGCATTTAGACTAGAGGCAGGGGTATAAAGCTAGCTCAGCTCTGTCCAAAGTAAAAAAACATAAACCTACCAACAACTCTAAAGCTAAATAATTAACATGTTGTATCTCCATATACAAAAAGAAAAGTGAAAGCGACAGTTTGGGGCTTTAGGAGTAGTTACATGCTGGGAAAACTAGATGTAGCGACTGAACCTGTGCTCACTGACCGTATCTGGCAACCTGCGCTAAAGCCAAAGATGCAAAGAAGTACAACCTGTTAGTCAAGAAATTTAACTCCCGCTCAAACCACAATGCTGTTTTTACATTTCTGTCTGTGTATAGATTAAACAAATGAGATACAGTGTGTTTATTAGTGAGCTTTAGAGGTGCCGGTGGCGTATTTTATAACTTTGGAAAGAATCAAGCTAGCAGTTTCCCCACACTTTCCAACCTGAGCTAGCTAGCTAAGCTACGCTAATCCCCTCCTGGCTCCAGCTATGAACAGATGTACGTGAGAGTGGTGTCAGTCCTCTCCATTAACTCTTGGAAAGAAGAAGGCTTCACTTTTCCTTTAGGATATGGCTTTTGGATATATTTTGTTCTCATTTAATGACTCAATTACTTTTCTCTGTCCTGTTCCCAGGGAGACTAGGCAGGACAGTGAAAGACTAGCAGAGAGGGCTTAATTACTGTGGTTCAGTACTGTGGTCGCACACACACACACACACACACACACACACACACACACACACACACTGTAACCACAAAATTGCATTGAAATCTGTACATGTTCATATACAAAAGCCTGAATTCAGACCCTTTAAGGCACACAAACACACACACCGAAACACAAAGATGCAAACACCCACACACAGACACACACACATTGAGAAAGCGCTGCGCACAAGAGACCTGCATGCTCACACACACACACACATACACACACAAACACGCAGCGGTGTGTTTTGGCCGCGTCAGGCTTTGAGACCAACGTGGCTCTTCTATCATTCATTCCCTCAAAAGTGTTTTTCATCCTCTTTTTTCCCCCTGTGGAAAACAGAATTCATGACCCGTCACCTTTTTTGCTGACTGCACAGGCCATCCGCTGCCTTGGTAAACGATTTCCCAGCTATTTTAGTTGCCTCACAAAACACTTGATGACACAAGTGGCATGAAAAGTATGCAATTCAATTTGTCAGTGGTTATTACTTTGTAGCACGGACAGTTACAGTTGTGTTTTGATTACGGGCATTTTCTGTCGAGTTAGCTGTCACTTGGACAGTTTTTAAAAGCAGAGGAAAAAGTGTTTATTTCTTCCCTTTGGCGATCTATTAAATGTCCCCTCTTGTCTGATTAAATTTCATCTCATTGCAGGCTCACCTTTTAGCGAGGTGTCCTTTTGTGCAGCGAGAGAAAGGAGGTGAGAAACGAAGTGGGGAGAAGGTGTTACACAGACGAAGATAAAGGGAGGAAGGGAAAGGTTACCTTCAGACTGGAGAGTTTGTGTGAATGCGAGAGAAAAAAAATCGACTCCAGTGCTCTGATTCCTCTTATAGCATGTGTGCATACAGTGCTGGTGTGTGTGTGTGTATGTGTGTGTGTTTTAAATAAGGCCCCGGCACCAGCCAAATAGGTCGTTTGCCCTTGGAAGAATGACACGAGAGTAGATGAGTAGGAACCTTTTCACCATGTCCTATTTCACAGGACAAATAAATGGAAAAAAAAACACTCACACACACAATGACACGCTGTGCCCTGAATCTGTCAGGGCCTCGGTCCCCCTTCCTCCAGTCAGATAAGAATTTCCACAAAGGACTTGTCGCAATCTCACCATGCGTTTTTTCCCACCTTCTCCGACTTATTCTTCCCATAATTTAGAGCATCCCTTAGCAGCACCTAGCAACTTCTCATATGAACATGAGCAGGTTCAAATAAAATGAGCAGAACTCCTCTGAGGCTTCTCCTCTAAGCCAGATATGTGTTTTTTTCCCCCTCTCTCTCTCTCCCCCTCTCTTTCTCTCTGGCCCCAGTAACTTTTTCTCTTTACTTTTCTCTTTCCAACATCATTCCCCTCAGCAGGGTTGCAGACTTCAAAAAAAAAAGAAAAAGAAAGCCTTTCATGTTGAAAGAAATCCAATCTCTGGTTACAGAAACACCAACCCATCAGCCATCAAATGTTCAAATAAGACACAAACGACAGCTACACATATATTTTTAACCTTCTCCGTGTCATCCAGGGAAGGGTTTTGCTGAGCGTGTGTGCTCTTTGCGAACAATTCCCTGCTTCGTTTTCACGCAGTTACACACACATTCACGGTGGGATCTGCCCAGTGCAACCTCAGGTTGCTCAAGGGCCCTTGGTTTAAAATTTCCTGAGACTCTGTAGAGTTTTTTACATTTCCTCGCCAAAATTTTCCCATTCAGTGTTGCGTCTCGGACCAAGAGAGACTGAGCTCACCAGAAAAACAACAGCATTGGTCGCTGGTTCAAACCATAGACTGTATATAAATGAAACCAAAATATCCAGGATACGGGAGCTGCCATCTTGCGCTGGTGACGTCATTCCTAACCATACACCCGCCAGATGCAATCGTGAGCACACATTGACATCACACCCCCTTTTGATAGCATCAAATAACGAATTAAAACCAAACTTATCAGGAAAATGAACACTTGAACAAACATCAGCGTGATAAGAACTCCCTAAAATGACAGAAACCATCTTTGGGAAAATTTTATTTGACGCGTACTGTGATTGACCCATGCATCCGCTAACATGGAGGGGGCGGGGTTTATGACCTATACTGCAGCCAGCCACCAGGGGGCGATCCAGATGTTTTGGCTTTACTTTTGGAGAGCCGTCACCTCGTCCATCTATATATTTATATACGGTTCAAATGAATTTGAACCATAGACTGTATATAACAAGTCATTTGGTTCAAATACATGTATGTCTGTGTTTACATTACAAGTGACCTCTTCTGGCAGTGCGAATAATGTTGTCTTTGAAAGCCAATGGCAGAAATAGCATGTCGATCATTCCTGCATAGCTTAAAGGAAAGCTCGCTAGTTTATTATAACTTTGGGTTTTATTCTTGTAGTTCATCTCTATCATAGATATTGTACTCAAAGTAACTGCGGAGATCTTGGGCCACAACCAAATAGCTAAAAATAGATCCAGCGGGGCAAGACACAAATGGTCAGATGATCAGACAGGTTGTAAACAAGCTGACAGTTTAGCCAGATTAGCTAACACTGTATTTGGAGGTAAAACCAAAATGTTATAATGGTTATAATCCCTCATTACACAGAAAAACTGTGGGTATTCTGTAAACTCATGGATGTTGGGTGGATGTATAGAGCGGAGAATTTGGGTAAGAACTGGTGCCTAAACTTAACCAAACCTTAACTACAGTGGTCCCAGATAAAAAAAAAACCCTCCTATGAACAACTTTTGTAACGCTCATATGGGTTGTTTTGGAAGGCCACGACAAAGAGTTTTACCGTTTAGTGTTGGAGGACTTGTTGGACCAAAAACCTGACAAAAGCAATCTGCCTAATCTCTAGATAGCTCAACATTTAGGCACTTTGTAGGCTATTACGTTAGCGTGCCATGCATAGATACTGGCTTACCACCAGCCGGCACTTCCTCATATGATTTCATGTTCCAGCCGCCCTGCTGTTTCATCAGGGTTTAGGTTTACTGGCAGAGGACACATGAGATGAAGCACCTGAGTGTGCTGAGCTGCAGAGAGTGCTACTCTGCCCCGCCATAGATAAGACTCCGTCTCCCCCAGCCTCCTTTGCCACGCGCTCATCCCTCAGTGAAAGAGATTGAAAAGGAAGATTCCCTGGAAAATTTCAAAGCAGCAAACAGGATCAACAGCTTAGACGGCTTTTTCACTTCTCAGCAACTTCCTCGTGCCTAATGTTTATGCTTTTTTTGGAAGGATGCTTCTGCTGCTGCTGCTGTGTGTGTGTGAGTGTGTGTGTGTTTGTGTGTGTGTGTGTGCGTGTGTGTTTGTGTGTGTGTGTGTGTGTTTGTGTGTGTGTGTGTGCATGTGTGTGTGTGTTTGTGTGTGTGTGTGGAGGAAAGGGTGGTCTTGTGAGGGAATTTATTCTCCTGTGTATTGGAGTGTAAAAGATGCCAGAATGCTGTCTTTCACTTCACTGATGATGTGCAGCAGCCACATGAAGCAGGAAAGTAAACCTCCCCTCACCCACACAAACACACACACACACACACATTTGTGCTGTAACTCTTGCCCTTTTACCATCACACACTTTGTGACATTCATATAAATATACCCACTCAGTACATTATTACTTTAAAAAAGGCCATTACATTAGCTCCCGCCTATGTCACTTTTATGGCCGCTGCTCGGTCGCATGAATGCAAATGAGACTGAGAGTATGCAGAGACACAGCAGACGCACAAAAACCAACAACCTGGAGATAAAAGTTTGTAGCTGCCACTGCCAAAGCCAGTGTGCATGAGCTGCCTCTAATTCCTCAGTCGCATTATTGTTTGCTTGATGAAGTTGAAATAAAACAACAGTTCAACAGTTCTGTGCGTGTGTAGTAAGGGATTGAATTGGCTTCCTAGACTTCCTATGTTCGCACCGAATGTTGTTCTGCATGCAGCACATTCCACGTCACCGCCAGAGGCCGTAAATGGATCGATTGGAAAAAAGAAGAGGGGGATGGAAGAGGATTGGAATACACAGAGCTGCCTTCTGGCTGCCAACAGGGGACTGCAGCAGTCAGGGTCAAACAGCTAAAACAAAAAGGTCTCAGCATCAAACAGTCCAGCATATCCTCGACTGAATAAACAGGTGGAGGGAACTGGAGCCAGGACTGGAGTGAGAGAGTGACATCAAAACCCCTGTGCATTGTTTGATGTTTTTCTAGTTTGAGTGATATCTGTATTTTCAACAGTTTGAAGGAATTCATTTTCCAGTAGTTGCTTAAAAGTATATAAGGTGATTGCAGTACTCTGTACAATCCTCTCAGCTAAAATCCAGCTTTGAATTCCTCTCTGCTGCCCATCAGAAATTAATTTAGGCAAACATTGACTCAACAGGACTCTGTTGAAGCTCCATTCATACACTGTGTGATTTAGATTACCAAGACCAGTGTATTTAAAGGAATAGTTCAACATTTTGGCCGAATATGAAGCCACAGCTAGCAGCCAGTTAGCTTAGCTTAGCATGAACACTGTAAATGGGGAAACAGCTAGCCTGGCTCTGTACAAAGGTAACAAAAACCGCCTAGCAACACATCTTACTGCAAGTTCACTAATTAACATGTTATACTTTGTTTACTGAACTCATACAAACCCATAGCCGAGGTTTTAACAAGGGGGTTATGTGACTTCCTTGTAAAGATGAAACAAACGTGATATGACGTGTAAATTAGTGAGCTTTAGAGGTGCTGGTAAGTGGATGTTGTTACCTTTGGAGCTAGCTGTTTCCCCCTGTTTCCTGTCTTTATGCTAAGCTAAGCTAACCAGCTGCTGGCTGTAGGTTCAAATTTAGGGTAAAGACATGAGAGTGGTATCAATCTTTCAACTCTCAGCAAGAAAGTGAATAAGGGTATTTCCATTGTCAAAATATTCTTTTAACATTCTTGTTAATTTGTAGGTCAGTTTGACCTATTTGAGCTTTTGAGTTGAAGAAAAACATATTCACCTCTTTTTTAATTCATAAAATATGACTTTTCGTTGTTCAGGGTCCTGTAACATTTGGTGACGTGAATTTTGGTGAAGATATACAAATATGCTATACTGATTCCCCCTGAGTTTGTGTTAACAGTCTGTACACCCTGCACAGAAATATTGTAGATAAGTGAAACGTGAGAGCTGTGTCAAAATCAGATAAAATATTCATTGAATGTGGTGTATGACAACCAAGACTGACGTCTCACGGGAGAACGATCTGTACCTGTTGGCAGAGGTGTTATACTCTGTACATGTGAGAAAAAATGCAAAGGGTGAGATGCAAGTTTAATCCCTTGTGTTTCCATTTGTCTACAGGAGTGCATATGGATGGGTTGGGAAGGAGATTCACGAGGCAGTAAACATTGCCTCTGATTCTGGACTGCGACAGTAATGTAAACAGACAGTGTTTCAGATCCATGTTATTGATGATACAGGTTGTGAGTCAGATGAAGAGTATGCGACAGCTTTCTCTTCGCTCTCATCTCATCTGAGAGTGAATGCAGCAACTATTAAAAAAAGATGAGGGGCAGTGAAAATCTAAAGATGGTCATACTGATGGTCGCACTGCTAGCATCCAGTGTAATCAGAATGAATCCTAATGAATCCTTACAAGGTTTATAAAATCAAAAGTGATGTTGATTAATTATATGTCAACTGACTAAAGGACTAATTGAGCACTGCCCAAAACCTTGCCTAAAAGTGCATCTACTGTATTTCGTGGGTTGATTTGAACCACAATATGGATTAGAAGTTTAGAAGTTTTCTAACTTTAATAATGGGTTAAACTTAAAAAAAAACCTTGACTGTTGCAGCTCATGAAAGTTAAAATTCTGCTATCATGACAGCACTGGTGTATACCAGCTCCTATAAGCATTCAGAGGAGAAAGTCTGCAGCTGAGAAATGAAATCCTGCTGTTTGTTCTGCTTGTTATTTGGGCTGTGGGCTACTCCTGTGTGCTGATCTGTACTGACCTCAGGCTGTATGCGCTGTACACACTGAGCTGAAACTCTTCTTTACTGACTGTGCTTTTGGCTTCCTCCACCAGGGCTTGCTGTGAGAAGGCACCTATGCCCTGGCATGCCCAAAGCGCCAGACAGATCCATGTTGAAATTCGGAGAAAATATCACATTGTTGCTCAGTGTGTGCATGTGTACGTGTGGGTGAAATTGGCATTGACATATAGTCACGTCAAGTGAATCTATGAGCTTTGACACTTTTTTCAAAGATGCCCAGACAGGTTGAAGACTTGTCATGATATGTGTGCTGTCTGTTGGTGTGTGTGTGTGTGTGTGTGTGTGTGTGTGTGTGCGTGCAGGCTTGTCTAACAGGAACCTCACTCTCTGACAAGGAGAGATAATTAGAAACTTAAGTATCGAGCTGTGATCACATCCAGTCTGCAGGAGGATTAGAACAATTTCCTCGTTTCCTACTTCATTCTGTCCATTCTCTCTCTCTTTCCATGTCCCCCTGTCGATTCCTCTGTCATCCTACTCGACCTTGTATTATTCTAATTATTCTCATTACTGAGTGACTTTAGAGACTTCTCGTTGCAGGTACCGTGCTGACAGTGGAGCCTCGGCTGACCTTGGAGACAGTAGGACGATGATGGCTCATTTAAACAACGGTGCTGGTCCTTGGTTGGTGTGTGGGAGGAAGGGAAGGGGGAGGAGGGAGTTGTGGGCTCGCTCTGGGAGCTGGTTTGTCTCCTACACAGGTAATTAATACGCTTATTAACTCCTCAGCTCATATCATAATCATAACCACGAGGAGAAAGTGGTGGGGGTGGAATATCTTAATGGAATTCACACGGCTTTAACTTGCAGCGTTGAGCCTCATGGTAGAGGGGAAAAAAAGTGCTTGAAGTTTAGAGGTGACTGAATCACTGAATCGTTTGATTGAGTGTGCTATGTTTCTGGCAAGTATATGCATGGGGGTCAATTGGGTATGGCGAAGTGTGGGCAGTTGCCATATCTTAGCCTTTAAGTGAGGACAAACTAGATCTTGTAGTCTATATGAGAGTGAAGACAGAGCAGAACATGGGCAGAAAATTTATTTGGAAACAATGGTCACATCAAGAAAATGTAACTATTTGTAGTTCATGCTCATCTGGTGGGGAGCAGGCTAGTTTACGCATAAAATTGAAGGTGTAAACACAGGGAAAAATAATGATTCTTTGCATATGAAATATTGCATAGGAGTTACAGTTGAAGTTGAAGCATTTTAAGGAGTTGAAGTGTTAGTACAAGTTGAAGCACTGGAAGGATTGAAGTATCAATTAAAGTGTAAGCACTTAAAGGTGTCAGTAAAGTGAACTCATGAAGTGTTTTTTGAATGTAAGCAATGAAAGCAGTTGAAATGTACGTTAAAGTGTGATTGAATGAAGCTGAAGTCTCAGCTGGTAAGTGCTAAAAGAAATGTCTGTTTGGATGACAGCACTTAGTAAAAGCAGTTCAAGTGTTTGTTTGTGTGAATGAGCAAATATAGTCCAAAAACTCACACAGACAGCAGACACGGTTCTGTTTGCACCACATTAGGTGTCCATACACGGAGGTGTTAACACGTTTGCTGGAGTGTAAGGTTTGTGTGTACGGTCCATGTGGTCATACATTAAAACCAGATAAAAGTTATGAAAGCAGTTGAAGGGTCAGTTGATGAATAAGAGTTGATCAGTTTAAGTGTTACTTGACGTGTAAGAGCTGAAAGCATTTGAAGTGTCAGTTGACGTGTGTGCTGAAAGTAACTGAAGTGTCAATTGGTATGTAAGCAGTGAAAGATGTTAACATTTCAGTGGTAGTGCAGAAGCTGAAACCATGGAAGCATCAGCTGAATAGATGAAAGCATTTAAATCTAATTTAAGGTGTAGGTGCTGTATGTAATTGGAGGTTACATTCAGGACCAGGGTTCCCTTTAAACTGATGATTTGTCTGGAGATGTTGAATCATTTATTATATTGACCAAGTGAAACTATTGTGTCACTCATCTGTTATTGTTCCAATTGGTCACCTAAAGTGAGGAATGTGTAGTTTTGGTTTGAGGATTATTCAGAGACTTTTCCAGGAATGTAGTCTTTACTGAGCTGCCATCCCTGGATGAAAGGACGAAGGGGAGGGGATTTAATGCACACAGCTCCACAGAACATTGCAAGAGCAATGCAACAAAAAAAGCTTTCTTTAAAATTCATGAGGTCGGATGATGTGCCTGACCTCAGTACTGTAGGAAACACTGCAGGTAGTTGAGCGAATTCATTGAGAATGCAAGGTGTTTCAGACGCCCGAGGCCACATCAGACCTCATCAGGCCAGCTGTCTGGATCCAGGTGTTGTCTGAGTCGAGAGGCCTCACCCTCCGCTTCACCCACGGCTTGAGTGTGAGTGTATTTTTATTCAGGCATGTGGAGCATTGTTTGCGTTGTGTGTGTGTGTGTGTGTGTGTGTGTGTGTGTGGGTATGCGCGTGCATGCTTTTACTAAAGGCCAAACCAGACAAATCTGACTTGACACTGAAGAAGGACCTCGTAACCTCGACGTGAGGAGGGGGTCGAGTCTGCCAAACAATCAGATTACCCAAAACGACAGGCAAGAGGTGGGTTTCCTGATATGTGAAAAGACAAAAAACTCCCTAAGGGCTTTGATTGATGGCCTCTTTGTTGTCTGTGTAATCTAGCCTCACCCCAAAAATTCATAAATTGTACGATTTTGTTTATGCCTAGTGAGCGAAGCAGCGAGGTGAGAAACAAAACATTGTGTTTTAAATTAGCAGGTGTGACATGATTTTCCGCTGTGGGGTTGGTCGGTCGATGGGCTGAATGCAAAACAGCATGTTAGACATAGAGTTAACATACACAGCTTTAGCCTTGCCACGCAGCTGTGCTAAAATAAACAGATTATTACTGCTGTGGATTAAGGACAATGCAAAAATGTTGATGTGTAGAGAGTGAGCCAAGTGTCGGACGTGCTTCTTAACTGTAGATGGCTGCAGAAAGCTGAGTCAGAACATGAACATTGTTCTTGGGGAATGAACAGGAAAATGTCTCCTCTACATAATTATAAATTGCCATGAATATTTTTTAGCGATACGTGGAGCGAAGAGGTGATAAATTGCATTTCTCTGCATTCGTTGCGTGCATGAAACATTCAAAGCAAAGGGGTAATGGTGCAAGGAAAGTTGGGTGACTGTGGCGGCACTTTTCTTTTTTCTTGTTTGCATTCAAAGTTCTGTCTGGGGCGTCTTTCATTAGCTGGGAAGAGCCAAAACCTCTCATTTTGACACATGTGCACACACACACACACACACACACACACACGTGCCACACACACACACACACACACACACACACACACACACACACACACACACACACACACACACACTCTCTCTCTCTCTCTCTCTCTCTCTCTCATATACCTCAGAGAGTTGTACTTGATCACATATCTGTGGCTCTTGGGAACATGGTTTTTGTTTACTGTTTACATGAACACATACAGACACACATATACGCGTCTGCATGCACCAAGCCACACACACACACGCACACATAGACCTCGATCAAAGGGAACCCTGGAAAGAAGCTCAAAGGCAGGATTTCTCTCCTCTCCTTTACCCTTCTATTTTACCTTAAAAGGATAGCGGCTTTGAAGCAGCTCTATGAAGAGAGGTATATCATTTACAATCATTAAAAACTGAATGTGGCATGAGTTACGGCTGTATTTTTATAAATGCCCTGAAGGTAGAAAGCAGGTGAGGAGTAGGAAAAAATCTCAGCTTTCCTGACATTTCTTTACAGAGCTTTAACGGCTAAGAAAGCCCTCTGATCTCCATCTGCAGCCAACCTTTGAAGGCCTAAATGCATTTCTAATTACCAGAGCCTAAAACCAAGTGCTAAATCCTCTATTGGTTTCAGAGATTGTTGATAGTATTTGTGCTTTCTATACACTATTCAGCGGAGAGAGGCAGGAGAGGCCATGGTTTGACATATCAAATGGGCTGTGAACCCTGTTTGATGTTGCTGTGTCCCTGAGCCAGCAGAGTCTGCAGCGCAGGATCTGACGTTTGGCCGTGACAGTCACACCTGTCGAGAGAGGCTGAATTGGAAGCCAGAGTTTTGTTCATAAATTGGACACAACTAAAAAGGAGAATGATGTCTACTCAAAAACAATTAACAGCGCAAAATGAAAACAAATTATGCCATATTTTAAAGAAAAGATGGATATAGTATATATTTTCAAGAAAATACTTATGTGATTATATGATATCTGGATTTGGATTTCTGCATTCATATTTTAGAGATGCTGAACGGTGAACTTGAAGAAATACACCATGTTTTTGGGAGATTGTCCCACACTTGCAAAGCTCAGTACCGAACCTGTTACCCGCAACTGTTTCTGTCTTTCTGCTACCTTAGGCACTAAGTTTCAAAAAAGCTAGGGCTCCAGGGTACTGTAGTGACAAGACTGTCTTCCCATGAAAAACAGCAGGATCAACTGTTTGAGCAAGTGCCCCAAAACAATATATGTAGTTCAAATGACAGTGCCTTCTAGCAGCTGTAGTAATTATGATGGAAGCAAAGGAGGAAGTCAGGTGATGTTATTATAGAGTGACAAAGTCCACATAGGGAAGGGGTTGGGGTGGATGGATGGGTCAACAAAACATCAGACTTTTATTGGCTGTCCATTTCTCATTTCCAACCGTTGTTGGGTTTTTTTTGTTTTTACCATGATCATTCCCAATCCTTAACCACATGTTTATTATTGTAACCATGCCAGATCCCCTAGCCTTAACGAAGTAGTCACGTTAACCCAAACCATGATCTTTCCCCAAACCTAACCAAGTGTCAAAATGACACTGTGACCCTCCCCCCATCACAGACCACACCAATTTTCATCCAGAATAATCTTGTTTTTCTAAACTAAACTCAAAAACGTACGCCATCAGAAGAACTTGAAATATGCTAATATACTTTTAAAGAGGTAGTGCACACTTAAACATGTTTTTTGAGCTGTAAACTAAATGATATGACTCTGCTGTGATGAAACATGTCAATGCTGGTGTTAATATTGACATTTCATACCAAATTTATAAAAATTCATGGGTTAAAATGGCTCAACACGCCATCTACTGTTTTAAATCAGCCCTGAACCTGCGAGGCCAGTGCTGACATAGAGTCAACTGGTTGGGACCTGTCTACGTCATGAAATGTATATAAAAAAGTCAGTGTCAGTCAGTCTCCCCGTGTCCCCTGACCCACACACTACGTAGCCACGAGGTCATACCTCCTACAGCTGTTGTTTCATCACTCGTTGCATTTTTTACATTTGCTTGGAGAGAGGGTTCTAGTTGAATTTGAGGGTGTAGTTACACCACAAAAAATGTACACACAGGGGCTGTAAGTACTACAGTGACCCACTCCATTATTAATAGAAGAAAACTTCATACAAGGAGATGTAGACTAGTATATTTCATCAGAGTGCCCGTTAAAATGTGTCTACAACACAATGAAATCTTTACTCAATCTGAGTTTGGCACAACAACCTGAAAGCCTAAATATCTCCCACAGCCACTTTACTGTTTGCTTACTGATGACACAGAAGCAGGGTTGAATGCAAACTGTTACCTGAGCAATCTCTCAGAGGTAACACTGGATATAAAAACGTAACGAGCCACAGGGCATTATGTGAAGATATATATGTGTCTATAAACACCTTATTGGCTTTTCATTTGGGTCCGGTGAATGCGGCCGGGCCCCATGAATCAATGCTGTATAGGTATATCTTTAGCAGGAAAGTGTAGAGCACTTCTATCAAAGTGTGAAGGAGAGAGGGAAAACCCCTGAGTGTAGAGCATGTTCTACATAAATCACACACAAGTTCCCACCTGCACGCACACACACACACACACACACACACACACACACACACACACACACACACACACACACTGTACACACACACACAGAAAGACAAAACAATAATAACAACACTGAGAGAAAAATCGGAACATCGATGAAAATAACTAATGAAATCCTTGAGTGTGAGTAAACAGATCCAGCCGTTCCTCTGCCCCCTGGGCTCAGGAGTGGCCTACTTACTTTCAGCACAAATCACACCACTCAGACAGTCAAATCAGACCATATCATTCTTTAAAGGTATAAACCAGTGTTTGAGTGTCCCTGGTAGATCATTGGGTCTGGTACTAAGTATGTTGAGTAATATTAGGTGATGGTAGGTGGTAGGTGACAAGGAACTGTATTAAGCTACAAAGAACTCTGCAGCAGATGTAGTGAAGTAGTCCTTGACCGTATTATTGATATGTTTTTATACCTTTATTCTACAGAGAATATGATAAAACCGCTAACAACTTGTGTTACTTAAAGCTGCATTAATCAACTTTTGGCCACTAGGGGGCAGAAGAACACCAAGACACGCTAGCAGACACACAGCCTGACTATAGAGTTGTTATGGCTATTGTATGTATTAGCTAACGGTTGCCAATTTACACATCCAGACACAGAGCAACATTTACATCTCATTAGACAAAAGGTAAGTCTATTTTCACTGGCATTTGAGCTCTGGTTCGATGCTAACGTAACTTTAGACTTTCTTTACCAGCTAGCTAGTCGCTATCTTTAATTGTCTGCTGTTTGGGACGGGACAGGTGGGTACAGTGGGGTATCAGAGATCTTTTGTTAAAAACTACGTACTGCTGCTGAAAACCAGTCCTCCAAATGAAATTACAAAATACTTGTTTCTAATTGCCCTCCACAACGACGCCAATTTTAGTGGAATATTATTTGTCAGTACCTTTCATAACCATTACAAAAAAACAAAACAGTTTCTGATCTGACATGGCTATGGTTAAGGTTGGGTTTAGGCACACAAATGACTCTATTCGGATTAGGGAAAGGGAAAGGTCATGGTTGGTAGTCAACAGGAAGTGAATAGCCACGTCATAGTTCAGCGTTTTTTTGTTGACCCTCTTCCCGCTGCAGACTTTGTGGCGCTATGACAATGTCACATTATTTACTACTACTTTTGACGGACAAGAGTTATAATTCCTATGTCCGCTAGAGGGCTTTGTCACATAAACATATGTGGTTTTTGGAAATTTGCTGAAACAACTGATGCTGTTATTTATCTTGGAGGGACAGTCTTCAAAACAACAGGGATTGATATAAGTGGTGAGACTAAACAATGCAGTAAAAATTGTGGGCTTGTAAAGCCAAAACAATGAGCTAAAAGAGGCTAAAAAGGTCAGTAGAGCGGCAGAGTTGTGTTTGTCAATGCTAGCGACCCCTTTTACATTACTCGTTTGATTCAGTGTGAAAAAAGGTTTCTCACCTTCATTTTCATGCTGATAGTTATGGCTGTATTTGCCCAGGTTGTGAGATATCCATCTGTGAGACTTCTGCCGAAACCCCAAAGGAAGTGAATAGAATTTTGTTTGTGGCACTCACAACACTGAAACATTACATTAAAAAAATTCAACAGCAACGAGCACTTCCAGAAACAATGTCCTAATCCGAAGACCTTGCTGTGAATATTTTTTCTATGGAACTCCTTTCTACCGAAGAAATAGTCCCCAGACAGATATCTCAAAACCTGGGCAAATAAAACCAAAACTACTGGCATGGCAAGATATTGTTAGTGTTAGCATACAATATTATCATCCCATTGGAGTCGTGTTTCTTTCACTATAACAAATGTAAATGAATATTCACTAGCCATTTATTGACTCATATTCATATAAAATTGTTGATTAATGCCATTTTAAAGATATGTTAATAGGGGGTATATTAAGCATTTAAGAATAATGCTATTCTGTTACAATATAGTGTATGCATGGAGAACTTGAGCAAATGCTACTGAGGAAAGATGGATGATTTTGGTAAATAGATTCTTTTCACCTACAAGGTAAAGGGGTTTTGTCCGTTCATGCGTATTTATACTGTATTGGTCTCACTGTCCTTTATTCTATATTTCAGTAGAGTATGCACAGAGGGGTGGAATAATGATGTCCACATTTCAGCAAAAATGACTATAACAGGAGCAGAATTATTAGGGCATAAAGGATCTTTTACACTAAAATGAGCTATTACTTTAAACGAGAAGAACTGGAGTAATTTCCCCAATTCCTCTCAGCTCTGTCAGAAATAACACAACCTGAAATGTCACATTACTTATTTATTGAAGCAAAAGACGTTGTGATTTCACTTGCCATGTTTTTTTGCCCTCCGGTTTGTTAAGAGGGTGAATTAAAGTTTTTGGCTGCTGGGTCTGTGCCAATTTTTTTTCTGATTTTGCAGCAACAGCAGAATAAGTACCCTCAGTAATGACTTTTCCTAGAACTCCTGTCTCCAAGTGGTGGAACAAGAGTCCTCCAATGCAAATAACAGTCCAGTACTTTTCAGGAGAATAGTGTAATGCCCCACACAAGTGTCTTTTACGAAACACGAGATCTTAACCAAAATCATCAACCATCTATAAAAAATGTATGCAAATTTGCGTTAAATTTATTTTTAAATCTTGTAGGCACTTCAGATGCAGATCTCTCCCCAGAGACACTGATCATCAACAAAATAATCACCTTGTGGGTATGACAGGGACAGAGAAAGACTGGGGGATGGGATGAAGGGAGAGCTTGTTTTCTGTGGTGGGTGGGTGGTGAGGGAGGGATGGGGAGTGCAGGAGGGTGGGAAGAGGGAGGGGGAGGGGGGGGGGGGGGGTGTTACAGACCTAAGCAGGTGTGACAGTTCTGAAAGCTTTCATGGGGAAAAAAAGGTTTCTCTGGCCTTGTAGCGATGCTAAACTGAGCGTGACCCTCAGACTGAACCCAGCCATCTCTCTCGCTTGCTTTCTTGCCTAAACCGCCCAAGAACAGGAAAACCCTCCACTGACACTGTGTAGACTACAGGATTTAAGCGTACAAATTCCTATTCTCCTTCTATTTGTCTCTCCACCACTTTCATTTGATCTTTTTTTCTATTTACTGTTGTCGACTTAAGAAATACTGTATACTATAGGAATGAAGGCCCTTTTATTTTAAATTGAATATCATCCATTTAATATCTCCTCTGATGAGATGGTTACCATCATAATCATATAATGTGTATATATATATATTCATTTGTATTTGTTAGGTCTCACCAGAAAAAGACCATTTGAGTGTGGTGTGGGAGGTTTTTAGCCATGCGGTGGTTGGTTGGTCCACTTCTTTGGTCCATACTGAAATATATCAGCAACTACTGGATGAATTGCCATGGCATTTAGATATTCAAGGTCCCCAGAGGATGAACCCTAATTACTTTGGTGATCTTTTGATCTTCCCTGTAGACCCAACAGTATAAATCTCAACATCTAGATGAATTGGCACAACTTTTTTCAGACAGTCATGGTTCCCAGAGGATGAATCCTAATGACTTTGGTGATCCCCTGACTTTTCCTCTGGTGCCACCATGAGCTTCACAGTTGTGGTTTTGAGTAAAATGTCTCAACTATTGGATGACTTGCAATGAAATTAGGTACAGACATTCATGTTCCCCTCGGGATGAATTGTAATCTTATTGGTGATCTCTTAACTTTTCATCTAGTGTCATCATCGGGTCAATTTAATTTTATTTCCAATCATTTAGTTTATGACCACATACCTGCAAAAATCATATCATTCCCATCAGCCTCAGCTGCACTTGGTGTTTTATGCTAATTAGCAAATGTTAGCAGGCAAACACACTAAACTAAGATGGTGAACATGGTAAACATTACACCTGCAAACTACATTAGCATTTAGCTCAAAGCACCCCTGTGCCTAAGTACAGCCTCACAGACCAGCGAGAATGACTGTAGACTCTTAGTCTTGTTATACTGCAGTTTGTAAAAATTGCAGTGAAACCTTCCATAAGGAGCTGCTAAGAATTTTATTAGCTTGACTTTTAGTGGAGCTTCAGAGTCCCATGATGCTCTAAATGCTGTTTCGCAGGCTCTTCTGCCCTAACAAGGATAAAACTCCTGGGGAACATTGAATCCTCGCCATTTTTTGGAATTTTTGGGGCATGAAAAATGGTCAGATGCAAAGATCTGGAATAGTGGCGGCTTATATAAGCCTAACCCCAGCGTTTACCCCCTTCCATCTGCCCCTGTTTACCCCAGACTGTGGCTCTGTGTGTTAGGGGACAGGGGAAGTCCACACAAGCAGAAGGCAAGAGCGTGAGCTATCGGATTGGAACTCCTCCACCTGCCAAGAGAAGTAAGTCTTCCTTTTATGAGCCAATTGAAATTCAGCTCACAGGCTATCCATTCTGTCAATGACAAGAGGAGTCAGGACAACCTTGCAACCCCCAACACTAATAACACTGTAACGGTCAGAGATAGATCAAGCTGAACGCTAATAGTTAGAGCGGGTCTTCGGCCTCCCATAAGTGTTTATTGCAGACAATTTTTGCCTTCATTTGTTTTGAGCAGATGCATTCCTGGGTACAGCTGTGGTCGATTGTAATAGTTTTCACTCCGGCAGTGGACTGACAAATGACCTGCAGTTTTTGCTGTTCGTTCAAAGAGCATCTGCCTGCAGATAATGCATGCTACTGTATGTGCTTAAAGACCCAATACACAAGGAACGGTCTGCTCTTGCTTTGTATGCATTAGGCCAGCTCTAACCTCTGACCCCGTGTGCTCCAGTCAATGGCATGACAGGTTCATTACCACCATCTGAATCGGAGGAATCAATCCTTGAGAGTCTGTTCCAGACATTCTCCTCACTGCGCTTTTTTCACTTGCACATAAGTGTTTCTGAATCAATAGAAGAGGAGAGGAAAATGGGGGATTAGAGTAAGAACAGACTTTTTCTGATGGACCCAGTTTCAGCAGCACGAGACACACTGTTTGTTATGATCAGCACTTCCACAAAGGGGCAGTAGAGAGCCTGGAATGGAAGTGCCACATCTTCAGGGCACACTGTCTGAACCTGAAATTATATTAACAAATTAAACCCTGAAGATGTGTCATCATCTATCATTATACTATTTACATCAATTAAAATACACTTCATATGAAAATATTGATATGAAAATAATATACTGCAGTACATGACAATTCGATACATACATATTAGATTTGGAATATGGTCCTTGTCTGTAGTTTACTTTCTATTCACAGACTTATTCTATTTTATTGTCTATTATCTATGGCTTTAGCTGTATTTGACTAACTGTATTTTATTTTATTTTCTACTATCTATCTATCTATCTATCTATCTATCTAAAATATTTACAAATTATAGTTTATACTCCAAGATTCCCCATTGTCATGCCACTGTCCTCAGGTGAGAATGTAATATCCCTGTGATGACTCCCAAATGATAATAATCAAGATTAGATTTGTGGTCATACAGACAACACCTACACTGCTACTTGACAGACAAAATAATACATTTTTAAAAGGGAAATAATCTACATTCCCTTCTAGTTAACCATAAATAAAGTAATCCATGTTTAGCCTGTAGGCCATTGCCTTAACTCCTCCAATTCTACAAAACACTACAGACATCGCAGTAAAGATATAACTGCCTATAGTAATATAGGGACACCTGCTTACCATATATAGTCATTAATGATGGCTCTGATAAACAAACACCTTCAAATATGAATATTATTGTAACTTCCTATAAGAGTTTCCCTCTGAGTAAAGTGAACCCAGTAGACATTTTTATTATAACAGTACCACACCGTACAGCGGGCACACCCATACCAGTACTGGGAATTTGATAGTGGGATTATCGCTGCTGGAGGCGGCGCGCATCCACAGTAGGCGGCGTCAGTCCGGAGAACTACGTCCTTCTGAGCTCACTTCCGCCGGCTTGAGTCGGATCAGTCTTCTTCCAGTCTCTCACCGCTTTTGTTCTCCCATTTCCACCCAGCCACCGCTGCTGAAGAGAGGGCACCAGCTGGTTGGGAAACCACAAAGACGCAAAGTAGCGGACCCGTCAGTCACAGACACGCCCGGTAGCCACATGCAAAGCGCCGTCTGCACAGGGGATACGCGGCACTCCGTAGTTACGTAACTGGACTACTTTTTTTCTGTTATTGTTGGAGCGTTTTTTTTTCCACGCTTTTTCTGTTGCACCGAAACTGACTCCCCATCTCTAAACTCAAAATGGAGAACGACGACAAATACCTCCCCGAGCTGCTGGCGGAGAAGGACAGCCTGGACTCGTCGTTTACACACGCCATGAAACTTTTAAACGCAGGTGAAGTACTGTTATGTGGTGTTTGCTTTGTCTTTCAGAGTGTGGTTCGTGCTTTTGAGTTTAAGAGGGGCAACACACGGCTCGTGAACGCACCTTGACAAAACGCACACCTCCACGCTTGGGTCGCCATGTGTTTGGTGACGGGACGTGGACTGCCCCATTAACCGCAACACAAGTGCATTCATAGCTCAGTAACGAATGGCTGCGTGTAGGAGTTGATTAGATAGCTAATGCCTAGCGTCTGAGATTGTAAATAGCCTAAAGCTATTACAACGCCACAGAAGGAGACACACTATCAAATACTCTTCTGAATAATTTCCGCTTCCTCTGGTGCAGCTGCGACGTGTCAAATGTGTCTTCTTCAGCGCTGTCGGGGCTGGTGCCGAGTTTAAACTTGAAGACTCGGGACTCTTTTCGGGACAAACGGTCGTTTGTTTTCGCTGTCGAGTCCCTGTTGATCTCATTGTCTGGCGGCTACGTTGCGCAGCAGCCTACAAATGTGCGCCAGTGTCCGTGGCTGGGGTCACCTCGCTACTTTAAAGCCGAGAGGCGGCCTGGTTAGCGGTGTCAGGGATCTTCATGTCCCGCTGTCTGTCGGCCGCTGCTGAAGTGTCCTTGAGCAAGAGACTGCAGCGTTGGCAGCTCCGGGCTCACTGTGCTGCTGGAGAGGGGACAAAAGAAAAGACTGCCTCTGATATTTATGTCCCTGTGGCCGTCAGCTAACTCTGGAAATATGTCTTGTCCCGTTGTTAATGTTTTCTGTATACATTTGTAGAAGGACAGCGCTGAATGGGTGTCACAGAACACGACTTGTTAAGTAAAATAATGTAGTGATACTGTGGGATAATGTACCACAGGATAGCTACAAGGTCTCTGCTGAGTGCTTTACATGGACATTACAGTGAGACTGTAGAAATTGAAAATACACTAAACACCATTATGACATTATAAGCTAGCTATTGAGTGCTATAGGTAAACAGAAGGACTGCTTGTCTGCTTTTTGCTGCCCATGTGCTGTCCCAGTGGTGGGAGTCATTTTCTCTGCGAGCTGGTTCTCATTTGCTGCTCCAGTCAAGTGTCTCGGGTAACCCTGGCGATCACTGAGGTGGTCTCCTTTGTCTTAATGGGATGTGCAAAATCTAAGCTACATCTCTGAAATCTGAAAAGCGAGAATGATCCAGAAAGGCAAAGTGTGCCAGTGTGTGCTGTGGGTTCCCTCGGTTCGACGTCCACCAAGGCTGCCCCGGTCTGCAGCTGGTAGTCTGGTGTAGCTGACATGTTTGCACATCGCAGGCTCAGGCGTTGTCATGACCAGGAGTGGGGAGGTGGCTGTGATGGGTGCTGGAGACTAGGTGTTGTGGCAGAAGGTGTAGGGAAGAGCTGATGGCTGCTTCTCAAAATGTAGCTGTGAGACTGTTTGCTTTCTAAATTGTGGTTTGAATAGTTCAGGATTAGGGCTACAACTAAAGATTATGTTGATTATTGATTAGTCTGACAATTATTGTCTTGATTAATTGATACATTCGTTTAGTTTAGGAAATGTCAAATAGTGAAAAAATGTCCAACACAAGTTCTCGGGGGTCCAAAGTGATGTCTTATTTCGTCTGATCAGCAATCCAAAACCTCAATATTCTGTTTGCAATTATCAGATATTCTCTTTCCAATTATCTAAAAAAGAGAAAAGCAACAAATCCACACACCGAAGAAGCTGCAACCAGAGATTGTTTGTGGAGCTTTGTTTGAAAAATGGCTGAAACAGTGAATCAATTGTCAAAATAGTTTCCAGTTAATGGATTAATCAGCTCACTGTTTCGGGCTCCATTCAGGACACTGACAAGATCCCCAAAAAATGTGCTAAATGAAACGCATCTCATAGGCTGTACTCTTTCATCATTTTGTATTCACCTGAAAGCACCATTGTTTGGCATTTAGTAAAAATAGATTTTCAGTCAAAAGATTTCAAGTTGTCTCAGTTAGAACCAGGCAAAATTAGGCTGAAGGTTTTTTCAAAGGATGCATAGAACTGCAGCTGAAACAACAGTTAAATGTAACCTATGTGTCTAAAAATATTCGGCTAAATTTGGTTGAAATGTTAACCTGTCTGCTGAGATTGCTTATGACCTGCAAATCTCTAAATCAATGCTTAACTTGATAATGAAAGTGGACATAAATGTTCCTCCATAACTGAGATGTTCTTTGCTTCTCTGAATCCTGTTTGGTTGCATGAACACTTTGCCTGACTCGACGCCTCTCCCCTTTTAGAGATTGATAGAATCCAGAAAGGCGAGACTAAAAAGGAGGCAGAGACATACCTGGACCTTTTCACAACAAAGAACATCAAGCTTAAGGAACGAGTGCTCATACCTGTCAAACAGTACCCGAAGGTGAGCTTTCTTTGCCCTTGTTTTTTCTTCTTCTTCTGTCCTTTTTTCCCCCTCTCTTCTATGTGAACCCCTCTTGATTTAATTTATCCTGCAGCCGAGTTTCAATTACACAAAGCCATGGGGTTACTTGGGAGTCTCAAATTACTCTTCTCAACCTTGATCTTTAAGCTCCAGAGTATAATTACAGCCGATGCTGGGATGTTTTAAAATATCACTAAAAGGATCAAAATGTTAATATTACTATGGTTAGGATGGCTCTATATTGCAGTGTAATTCATACTGTCTTTTTCTCTTCTGTTTGTGTTCAGCGAATGTTTCCATTCAGAGTGAAGTCATACTTGGCTTTATCATGTAACCTCAGGTGTATTCATCCAGACCCATTCAATATATATCGGGCTCACACACATTGATTACAGCATGATGGTTTATGATGTTGAAGGCATGTGAGGATATAATCTGTCCTGCTAGTTGTATAATGCTTCATTTGCATGTTGTTTTATTGATCTGCATCAGTTTTGAGTCCCCTAAGTTTATATGCAGGGTTCGTACAAAGTCTTGAAAGTTTGCAAAAATGCTTAATTTTAACCGTTATGTTTTCAAGGTTAGGAATATGCTTGAATTCGAAGATAATCCTTAAAGTTTTTTATCTACACAATAACTCATGTAAACCAAAAATCAAATATTCTAATATTAAATATTTGAAATGAAACAATCCGTTGCCATATTTGTTTGTTGTCTCATGGCATTTATACTAACAATCAAAGGCTTCAAGAGTCTGGAAATTTGTGGGTTAGGTACCTTGAAAGTGCTTGAAAAGTGCTTGAATTTTACTTTTAAAAAGCTGTACAAACCCTGGGGTGTCTGTCTAAAGGCCTGTTGTGTAATGTTTGTGATTTTACTTTTGACATTTACACACCTTTTTTAAAAAAAACAAAAAAAAACAATTCAACAAGAATAAGATCTATAGATGCATCAGATCAATATGATGTAGGAGTATGGTCTGTGGGGTAAGACAGCCTTGTGATCTCCAGACTTAGTTTGCCAGACTTAGATTTAGTTGGTACATCAGTCCGCCATGTCAGGGACGAAAAAGCTAATGAGTGTTTTCAGATAACAAAAGCTACTTTTATAACTCCTGGAGGAAATGCTTCCTCTGGGGGGGGGGCAGCTCTTTGCTACATGTGTGTGGCAACGACAGCTAATTGTAGGACACATCATACACGCATGGTAATTACTTTGTTCAAAGATTGAGGAGGTAAAGATTGCAGCTTTTGATCACTAGTGTGTTCTGGCTCAGTGCTTGGATGATTGTAGTGAATATTCACAGACGGCATTACAGCCCTCAGGGGCTCATTTCGACCTTCTCTGGTAAATCTACTACTTAAGGCTGCAGTATGTGCAACAAGGCCCCCCGACGATGATTGCGCCTTCACTCTCTTGCTATTAAACCCGCCCCTGCTTTGATTGTCAGGCTAATTTTGTTCTGCTTTGTTTTGCTATTAGTTCAATTTTGTGGGGAAGATTTTGGGACCTCAGGGCAATACAATCAAACGTCTGCAGGAGGAGACCGGAGCCAAGATCTCTGTGCTGGGCAAAGGATCCATGAGAGACAAATCCAAGGTAACAGACACACACACACACACACTTGTAATGTTACACACCTGTGAGAACAGTACCTGAAGCTATAACGCATCTGGCCTGTGTTTGAGAGGGATGGCAGGCAGTGAGCCCCAGATGGCGTCAACTCGCAGGATAGGTCGGCTGAGCGTAAACGTAAAGCCAACGGCGACTACACGCTGCACATCTGTTCAAGGAATCTTCAGGATATCCCGCTGAACCTGTTAGCTACCAGTTTGATTTAAGTATTAAACTATATAAATGAAGGAAATGCCACACCTATGCCTGATGCCCTTTGAGGTGGATGTAATGCCATTGCTTCTCGCATAATTAATATAATTTCAGTGTGTGTGACTCGCTGACACTCCTGTGATGTCGTTTCAGGAGGAGGGGCTGAGGAAAGGCGGCGAGCCCAAGTACGCCCATTTGTCCATGGAGCTGCACGTATTCATCGAGGTGTTTGCCCCCGTGCCAGAGGCCTACCTGCGTATGGCACACGCCATGGAGGAGGTCAAGAAGTTCCTGTTTCCTGTGAGTCTGACTTTTTGGCTTGCTCGTGTCTTGCTGCTGTCCAGTGGGAGACCGTCTATCGACTTGTCTGCGTGGCCTTTTCCTAGAGCTGCACCCAACAATTATTTTGTGCCATTAATTAACCTGTTGATTATGTATTCAATTCATCATTTAGCCTGTAAAATGTCAACAGTATTGACAAACACTCAACACGAGTTAACAGAGGCTAAAGTGATGTCTTTAGGTTTCTCAGACAGCTTTACTATTCTGAAGATATGACCCAAAGCTAATCTTTGCTATTGTAAAATAACAGCAACTTTTTAATTGATAACTGACACGCGTGATTAACTCGGTATTAGATTTGAGTTATCTTCTGTCAGTCAACAATTGATGACCCTACAAATTGAACTAAGGCTACAACTAATGATTCCTTTCATTATCAAACTAATTAATTGTTTGGTCTATAAAATATCAGTTTGAAAACTGTGAAAAATGCCTGGTGCAATTTCCTAAAGCCAAAGTTGATATTTCCAAATACCTTGTTTTGTCTGATCAACAGCCCTAAACCTTGGAAATGATTGATTCGCTGTCACATAAGACAAAGAGAAACACCAAATCGTCACAATTGAGAAGCTGAAATTTGGGGAATGTTTTGTATTTTTGCTTAAAAAATTACTTAAGATTAATCAAATATCAAAATAGTTGCCAATTCATTTTCTGTTAAACGATCAATCAGTCAATTTCTTGACTAATCGTTTTTTGCTGTAAATTTATCCCTAAAACAAAAGCCATACACACATGCTTAGTGTGTAAGCCACAGTTTTTCCACCATGGTGGGTTCACTTGCACACAGTGTGCATACAATACAATTTTCTTGTCAAAGTTTTAATTTAGAAAACACAAGATATCACCAAGATATCACCACCCAAAGCCAGTTTCAGCGGAGGAGTTGGGTCGCTTTCACTGAGTCAGGCCTGGGGTTACCCCTTCGTCTGGCTTGCCTACATGTCTGTCCATCACCGTCTGATACCTGAGTCATTCTTCACGGAGGGAGGAGGGTCAGCGTGGAGACGCATGGCCCACGCTTACTGTATTGGTTTTATGCTGAGATTCTTGAGCGCGGGCCAACCTGGTGTCCCGTCAAGCCTGGCTGAAGCCCATAGTGCTCTAACAATGGCTCCTGCCAAAGCGGGCGAGTAGCTGTCTACGTTTTTTAATTAGTGCACAGGGTGCTGTAGGAGACAGAATCACTTGGATCAAAGGTGAGGTAAACAGGCTGATGAACCGGTTGCGGTGTTGGTATGTAAAGAGCCGTTGGCTGCAGAACCCGTCTTTACAGTTTAAGGCCATAATCTATCAGGCTTGACGGCCTTCATTTGGAGCCGGGCCATATTTTTATAAACGACTCAGGATCTTAGAAAATGGGTGGATGTGATTTGTTTGACTAGATGTTTTATGTATTACCTGTACTCCTCCGTATTCCAGACGGCTTTGACTCTTTTGTTCTTCCTCATCTTTTTTTAAATTTTTTATATCTGTATACTCCTGTATGTCTACCAATATAAATGCAAAAGCAGAGCCTTGCTCCTGTGTGAAGGATTTGCAGATCCTCTTTATTTCTCGACATTGACACTTTTTAAAAAATATTTTCTGTAGAATGTAAAGTACAAAGAAACTTAATTAATCTTAACACCTTGTTGGGGAAAGACATGCCACCTCGCTGGCTTGGTAAATGCAGCTGCAGTCACACTGCTCCTCACTTGAGATGAATCGGTCAAATGGCTCGTGTTTGCTGCAGATACATTGAAAACTGCGCTGCATATTCTAGTATCCGCCTTTTTCCCTCCCTTCTTTTTCACCATCATTAGAGCTCCCTTACCATTCCAGTGGCTGATTTATGAAAAATAATTGATTGGGTCACAGTGCAGCCCTTGCGATCGCTTCCCAAAGAAAGGCGGCGGATTGTGTTGTGGGATTTGTGCTGCTCAGACGGGCAGCTTTGCTAATCCATCCCAATGTATTGTTTTTGCTGATGGAATAAGGTAACCGTTGATGCAGTCACGCCACGCCAGACATGTCAACAAGTGCAGGGAGAATGTGATTTACATTTTGTGCATGATGGAGAGGCACAGTAAGGCAGGGAGTGTGGATGGATGCTTTCCAACCTCCCACATCCACGAACTCCCCACCACCCCCACCCCCTTCTCTTCAACACTCTGAGTCACTGGCACTGAGACTTTCTCTTCCACTCGCTCTGTTAGCCATTAGGGAGCCTCTGCATTGTGAGCAGCTCTGTAATTGTGTTTCCCTCTTTTATTCACGGCTCGTTCTTCCACGCTGCCTCCTTTTCTTCCCTCTCCTCTTCTCTCTTTTTTTGCTTTTCATTAGTGCGCCTTCACTTTCCCCATGTCATGTGCTCTTGTTTCTCACCCTCTCTCTTCCGTTTTATTTTCTTCCTCTGCGTGTGTGTATGTGTGTAGGATATGATGGATGATATCTGCCAAGAGCAGTTCATGGAGATGGGCTACCTGAACGGAGGCCAGGAGCACGGAGCCCGAGGCCGAGGGGGCCCGCCGGCCAGGGGCCGCGGAGTCCCCCCTGCTGGAGCACACAGGTGTGGAGATGCGCACACACACACACACACACACACACACACACACACACACACACACACACACACACGGGGTTTCTCATAACAGCTGTTGGTCACTGCAGAAAAATTCAAAGACACTGTTCATCTATTACTATATGTATGTATCAATGAAAATGCTGAGCAAGGCCGGAAGTAGCATTATATTAATCCTTTTCTCTGTAATTGTGCTGTTTTTGCGTACTTATGCTGAAGAGCAATTTTTGAACATTTGTAGGCAATTTTTGATACTTGCCTTTCACAGAGAATACAGTACCGATCTCAATGAGACAACCTGTTTAAATAAAGGATTAAATTAAATATTGTGTGCGGCCTATGAACTTAATGTGAAAAACAACTTCATCTGTGGGTTAAAGGAATATCAAGGAATCTAAATCAGTACCCGGTCACTGCTCCCTAAATTGTTGGTTCATGTTTAGTTTCTTGATAAGAATGTAAAGAATTGTACAGTATAAATGTGTTCAAATAAAGATGCTTTTCCTTTTTTAAAGGAATAGCTGGACATTTTGGCCAACACCCTTATTTGCTTTCTTGCCACGAGTTAGATGACGAGATCAATTCCACTTGCATGTCTGTATGGTAAATAAAGTAGCTGGAGCCAGTAGGCGGTTAGTTTAGCTTAGCATAAAGATTGGAAACAGGGGGAAACAGCTAGCCTGGCTCTGTCTGAAGGTAACAAAATCCATCTACAAGCTCACTAATTAACATGTTATTTAATCAAATGAGATAGAACAGATTTAGTTACTCTTGGACAAAGCCGGCTTTGTGGTTTCCATCTGTTTCTAGTTTTGATGCTAAGCTAACTGGCCGCTGGCTTCATATTAGCGTAGAGACATGAGAATGGTGTTGATCTTCTCATCTAACTCTTGGAATGAACATACTTCCCAAAACTATTCCTTCAAGTAGAAGAAGACGGATATTAACTCGGTGTTTTTATTCTTTTCTCCAGGGGTAGAGGAATGCCCCCTCGTGGTGCAGCTGCAAGGGGAGGTGTCACTCGAGGCGGCCCAGCCAGAGGTGGCGCAGTGAGGGGCGCCCCAGCAGGCCGAGGAGGACCCCCTGCGGCGCCCACCAGGGGAGCTGTGGCACCCCGCGCCAGACCCCCAGTCGGCGGACCTCCCCAGAGGATGGCGCCTCCCACCCACCAGCACACCCCTGCTGCAGCTGCCGAGGGCTACGAGGAATATGTAAGTACAACTGCCAGTGGAAGGTAGTTTTAATTTATCCATTTAGTTTGTATGTGGATGTCTTCAGCACAGTTATATTATAGGTCATATTTAATATTATTATTATTATTATACAAACAAGTAAAATACCTCTTTAAACTTGAATTTTGATAAGAAATGATGAGACCTAATGAGGAATCGGTAGTGAAACAGTCAAAAGATGAGTTTTCCTGCTAATTTTGACCTCTCCAGAACATATCACCTCTGAATGAGATTGTTCTGGGCACTCTGTTAGCTTTGAATCGCTTGCCCGTCAACACAGGAATAAGTGATTTCGGATGCTCAAGACGTGCAGAGGGAAACGCGTCTGCTTCAGTACAAGCGTAGCTCTTTGGGGACATCTTGACATTCATGATTCATGAACAAGCCTCTCCTCGAGTCTCACTCTGTTTCTCTGTTTCCTTCCCTCTCCAGGGCTACGATGAGAGCTACACAGAGCCGGCCTACGAGTCATACGACAGCTATTACAGTCAGCCGCAGGCGTGAGTGAATCAGACGTCTCTTTGGTTTTCACCTGCTTCTCTCAAAGTGCACGCACATTGCCTAGTTGCCACTTTGACGGGGGGGGGAGGGGGGGATTTGAGAGGAGCAGAAATACTTTTTAGCCACTCTACACAAATTCGGCGCTGATGGTACTTGATGTTTCATGGTTTGGATGGTGGTGTTATTAAGGAGAACCAGCCGGGACTCAGATGTTCCATGCTAGAGAGCCAAGCTTTGATCTTATTCATAGAAACCAATTATCAACCCCCTAGACATTACTGTCAGCAGATACTTGATGTTTTTCAAAGATTAAACGTGATTTTTCTTCTTCTCTCCCTGTTTTGGACCATCAGAGAGCCAGAATACTATGACTACGGACACGGAGAGACCACAGAGTCATACGAGTCATATGGTAAGGAGAAACTTTCTTCACAGTCAACAAAGATGACCTAATTTATACTGTTAAAAAAGTGTGCATATAAATATGACCAAAAAACATATCTTTGTATTTAATTTGTATTTTTAATACATGTCCTGTGGTATGCAATATTTCCCTATATGGTGGTATGAATGATTTTTATTTGATTGGTTGATTGATTGAATGTCCTGAAAATGTCTAATATTGATAGCCCACAATGCGTGACTTTCTGTTGGAGCAGGACTTAAGATTGACTTTTTGGATCACCAGCCAAAATGGCTACTAGATTTTTAAAGTTAAAGCCACTAACTGGTAACTTTAAAGGTGCCCTATGGAGTTTTTGACCACTAGTAGCCCTATGGAGCAATATTTTTTTTCAGTTGTGCTAGTATCAGGCGACGCGATACATATCCCTGCCAACGGTTTAATGTTATTCCAACACCTCAAAGATACACACAGTATGTTTGGGTGAGAAACACCAAAGGTAAACAAAAATCTTGTTTACAAGGAAACTCCACAGGGCACCTTTGAATGTCCACTAACCAAATGAGTTTTATGTAATAAAACTTAAAGCAGTTTGAGTCCATATTGAGTTGTAAAAGTATTCATTTTTGCGTGCGTCCTCTGCAGGCCAGGATGACTGGAATGGGACCCAGCGAACAGTTCCAGGGAAGGCCCCTCCCCCCTCCAGAGGTGCCAAGACGCCTTACCGGGAGCACCCATACCGACAGTACTGAAGCGGACTCACCACCCTTAACGTGTCGCCCTGACTACCGCCTGTCTCCCACGGCAGCTCTTGCTTTAAGCAGCCCGACAAAAGTAATTGTCCGTTTTGTCTTTGGTTTGGTCTTTTCCTACACTGGACTTTATATGAGAGAGCAAATTGGGAACTGAAAATCGGAACTGGTTTTTGAGATTTGACCGCGAACTCCCTTCCCCGCCCCTACTTTGTCGCACCAACCAACCACCTAAGCAACCAGCCACCAATCCCTCCAACCAAAGCGGCTTTTAGATGGGTTAGAGAGGAGAAGTTGGCGTCCTTTTTTTTTGTTCTTTTTCATTTGAATTTTTGTTTATTTTGCTGTATTTTTTTCTCTGACCCTTTTTACCCCCTCTGGCTTTTTTTGCATTGTTGATCATTACTTTTTTTTAACTGTTTGGGAGTAGTCATTTCTACTGGAATTAGTGGCTCATTATCCACTTGTCTAAGGAATCCATTTTAATTGTTTTTAAATACAAAGAATCTGTTGAGGGTCAGTTGCAGATTCCCATTTAGGCTACATTTCAAAATTCTGTTAATATAGCCAAATAAAAGACCTTTTAAACTTTCAATTATGTAATATAGACACAAAAACAACAATCTTAAATTAAGTGACGGTTAAAGAATCAATGTTAATGGAATCAGTACAATTCATTCTTGATGATGGTTTGTTTTAAATAGTTCTAAAACGTTGTCCATTTAGACTTAGGCAGCAATATTTGTCATTGTACTTAGAGTTTTGAAATATAGCCCTAATAGACACTGTTGAGATGGACTGTCCTCATATCCTCAATTTGTTATACATGTTAAAAGTTAATTTTAAGACTCTGAAGACAAAATGTTTGTTTAATGAGAACACGGCCGAGAGATGGCCTCCTGTTATGCTAAAAACAGTTTAGGTCTTCATTTTGTGATCTGATTCTCTATAAACTGCATGCACAAAGTACACAAAGAAGGATTGGGACAAAAATCTCCACATGGGTCTTCTCTTTCTATAGAGAAGGGATCCTGCAGCTCAATCCGAACTCTTGTACATATTTTAAAACATCCTAACTGTACTTATTCTGCCACTAGTATCTGTACCCTCTCCATAAAATGCATTATGCTACATGTGTAAGCTTGCCTAAATAGGTTACTAAATCTGTCCAAAAGATGTTTTGCAGCAGTTTGTCAATAAAGCTTAGTTTGTTTTTTATGAAACTTAACTTGCTTTATTTGTTTCCTGTCCTAGTAAAATTCTGAAATGGCCTTTTTTAAACAACCTTCAGCAGTCAGATGTAGGTGTTTTCCTTTGTTTCTCATTCAAAACCGCATTTTAAATCTAAATGAATGTATTGACGTCTGAAGACTTTAACCCTACTAAATGATGTCTTGATTGATTATCAAAAGAGCACAACTTATTCTTTCTCTCTCTTTCTATACTTTTTAAAAAGGACCCAGAGGTAAGACCTCTAAAATAACCTGGATAGCTTCCTAATGTGTATAGAGTTCTAAAGCATTGAATGCCTGGGTATGTATAAGACTTTTTCAATCCTCTTACCTGTGGTCGTAATCGTTAATGAGAATTGCTTTTATAGCATCTGAAAATTAACTGAATTCAAACCACCATTCAGGTCTAGGCTTCATTGTCATGAATGACGCTGGCGCGATGGCTACTTTTAGTACAGAGTAATGGCAGTGCAATGGAGAGGATGGTTATAACCTAGAGAACTCCACTGTAAAGGTAACCTAACCCTAAATGTTTAATTTCGTAGTGTGTTTATCCATTGACATAAACTTGCTGGTAAATGCGTACAGTTTCTTAAAATATTATTACAGTCATGGCAACAAAAAAGAATCGACTCAAAAGTAAGAAAAACGTAACTTCCAATATCATACAGTAGTGGATTTTATGTACCAAAATAACTGTTCTGTGTACTAACAAAATATATTAGGATAGTGTTAATGCAACTCTTGCTAAAATGAACAAAGCCAAATCTATGTCAATATCTTCTGTACAGTTGAGCTGCTGTTACTTTTTTTATTTGCTGTGTAAAGGATGCTTACTGTAATATTTAAAAGGTTCTGCCTGTACAAAGTTATCCAAAAAAGAAAGCTTGAGTTGCATGAGCATATCTTCTCCTGTAGACATTGCATGATCTCTGTCTCAAGTTTCTCCCAGTGTTTTTAGACAGGGTATTGATTTGGGGTTTGTCCTTCCTCCAGGCACAGCTATCGGTCACCGAGTGCCCGGAGACTGACAGTCT
This sequence comes from Macquaria australasica, assembly GCA_005408345.1. Lineage (NCBI taxonomy): Eukaryota > Metazoa > Chordata > Actinopteri > Centrarchiformes > Percichthyidae > Macquaria > Macquaria australasica. Next base: position 31,852 of record SEMN01000426.1, on the reverse strand, counting down.
GCTGAAGTGAGACCATGCAAACCTCAGGTTGGTCCGCCGCCGCACCCGTTTCCATTTTAAAAGGACCATACCGCTGGTTTTTGCATGCTCTAGCCCATTAACTTACAACCTGCATACTTTTTTTCATTACCGCTATCCATACAGCAAGTCTTAAAGATTGATTTTTCTACCTTCCAGGCACCCATTAGTGTCCGTTCATGTTTGTACAATAAGAAAATCAACTTGCATAGACTTGAAACTTGCATGAAATGTGTAATCCATCACAGAGAACAAATCCAGCTACTTTCTTTTTTGTGTGTGTCGACCCTTAATTGCTTTTGCAGCAAGCAGAGCTCATTTTGGAATCTTTCCCTGTTGGCACCTTCATGGACACTCAGACACCTGAGATCTCAAAGTCTGGTTCCAGACAACAGCCTTTTTAAAGGAAGAGTTTGACATTTTGGGAAATACGCTCATTTGTGTTCTTGCTGAGAGTCCTGTACAGTAAATATGATGCAGTTGGTAAGCTTAGCTTAGCATAAAGACTGGAAACGGCGGGGAAAAGCTAGCCTGGCTCTGTCCAAAGGTAATGAAATCTGCCTTCCGTACAAAAACCGATGCATAAAAAACCGACATAACGTTCTTTTACATGGGTGTAGCTAGTAACCAGAGACCAGTAACTTCCAGGATTCTCTGCCGGTTGCCTGTTAACTGGTCCCAACCAGGAAATAGTCTGGCACATACTTCATGTAAAACGGCAAATTGTCGTTTTTACTCTTTTGACCATTACCTTTGGACAGAGCAAGGCTGGCTGTTTGCCACTATTTGCAGTCTTTAAGATGAGCTAAGCTAAGCGGCTACTGGCTGTAGCTTCATATTTTCTGTACAGACACGAGAGTACACATCTGTTTTTTTCCCATGAACTTTTGTCTCCTTCTGGCAGTGAGTAGTTAACCAAACACTGTCAATGTGTGCTCATGACGTTTGCCTACAGGCAAATTTCCACAGTTCCAAGACAATAATCCATTATTTAGGTAGAGTAAATGTAAAATATTTGGAGTAGGCTATTTAGCTGTTACAAAGACCAACCTGTCCAAGAGCAGGAAGGCCACATCCTGTCTGCCCTCAGTCCCTGCTCTTCTTTCAGCCTCTCTGAGGAAAACCAGAGCCATGTAGAGAGAACTTTCTGAAGTCATGTGACCATCGAGCATTTTGAACTTCTGTTGACACGACTCTCTCTACATGGCTCTGGTTTTACTACTGGTGAACCAGCGTGGGAATGTTGCCACAGACACCAGATTTAAAACCTCTGGTATACTGTGAAATACAGAGAGATTTACCTGGCGGTGATGGGCTTAATCAGCATTGTGTGAGGCAACGGCTTGAATGTAACAGACATTCATTTATATGTAAAAGTTTTAATACGTCAATAATGCAATTTTTTTAGCAGCGAAAATCCCCACTGAGGAGAGTTTTTAGTTGCTGCTTAAACACTAAAAGCTGACACATTTCCCCCTGTGATGGATTAGCCATCTCTAGCTGTAATGTAAAGTATACACAATTTGTAGGTAATGGTCTAAAACGTTCAAAACCACTGGTATGGTCCTTTTAACTTTCCCATTTTCCCAAAAGACCATTGTGCAAGAAACTTTGCTTCAGATGCCTGTGGCCATTTCAGCCAGCGTAACATTATGCAGCAGCAGCACGTTCATGATATTCACAGCATTTCAAAGGTTGGTTGATTCTGATGATTGCCCAGCTCCTGTAAGTCGCCCAGCTTTTTGACAGTGCCTGTGAATTGGTGTGTGGCCGCACAAGCCTTCAGCAAGTCTGAGCAAGGGAGAACGCGACGCCAGTGTCAGTGTGGTCTCAGGGAAAGTGACTAATGAGGATCCGTAGCTCAAGGCTCTCTGACAGAAGGGAAAAAGTAGCGAGAGAACTCTGGCGATTCCCGAAATGGAACCAGCAGGAGGAGAGAGGTGTCAGAGGGATTTCTCATGATGTCCTTTCTGAGCCTTGAAGACAGGAAAAAGTTAAATGAAGCTTCAAAAAGTAATGCTTGGTGGTCAGACTTTGAGAAACATAACTGTCATTGGCATTTTAGTAGAGGGAAGCTGGATAACGAACCATTTAAGAACATTTCTGAGATGTGTTTTGATAGAAAGGTCACTCACTGGTTTGAAGAATGTGTTCAACGCGACTTTGGCCAGTTTTTAGACATGTTAGAAAAAACAACTGTTTCTTTGTGTTAATAAAGCAGAACAATAGCTGGTTTGGAACTCTTTAAGAGTCCCCCAGAGCAAAACCTGAGTATTTAATTATGAAATATACATGCTGCCAGACTTTATAAAAACCTTGAATTATAAAAGGAATATGTCTGGTCCTTGGTTCTCGTTGGCTGCTGCAAAATACTCAAAAACTGAGACTTGTGACCACATTAGCTGTTGATTGAAATATTCATCACTAATCCAAAATCACCAGTCTTGCCAGTAATTAAGTCTTACTTAGCAAAATGTTGCTTAGCTACTGTTGAAGAGCTGTGCTGCTTGGCAGGAAAATGACCTTTTAATTATTACAGCCACTGCTTAAAAATGAAATGGGGAAAAAAAGTGGGGCTCTTTTTTTGCCTCTTATCCTTCATTAAATCACTGTAAAGCAGAGGGGGATTTGTGACTTAAAGAACCAGCATTCTGTGTTTACATGTGGGCTCATCCCGATGTCTCCCCTGTGCTTTTGTCTTCTCCGCAGTGAAGCCGTGCACGGGAGCATCTCAGCGTGAAGGAGGTGGTCAGACGAGGCCCTCGGGGCGCCCTGTTGAAAGGAGTGGCCCAAGGCCCAGTTCTGTTCCTGGCAGGGACGGGGTTGCAGTGGCCGGCTGCCAAGTTGACCCACAGGAGCCAGCTGATGTAGTGCGGGGGAGGGAGAGGAGCTGGCTCAGACTCCCACAGGAACAGGACTAAGACTGCAGCTGGTCAGTGAAGACATTCAGCTCGCTGGGGATCCAGAATAACCAGAGACTGACGGACAGCTCTTGTTTTATGTGGACTATTTTCTACTATTTCTACATTTCATGTTAATATTGAATTACTATGTATTATCCTCGCGTAATTATTTTCTAACACTGAAGACACCCACTTGAAGCCTTTTGCTGATTGCACGCTGCTGTACACGGCTTCCGCGGACCACCCCCTCTTCCAACAAATGTAATTGTTACAGCCTAATTTACCATAAAATGAGCACTCCAGTTATAGTAGGCTGTGAAATTGTTTTTAATTTCTATTAACCCTTGAATTAGACGTGAAAAGAACTTTACTTTCTGCAAGGTAAGCTGTATTCACCCATTCAAGGAGAAGTGTGTGACATCTGCATTTCAAGTATTAGATTTTTTTTAACATTCTGGCTGCGTGTTGTTTAGTATCCATGTCTTATTGCCGCGTGAAATTAAGACTCGGTGCTCGAGAGTTAAAGATGCCTGGAGAGTGTGGATCACTATCTCGCTGCGGCCGAGTTCACTGCAAGCTCACACGCATGCCGCCACATCTTGGCATTGCACGGCCTGTGTAGCTCTGAGGGTATCAAATGCTAATGCAGCAGCCTATTTGCATGTACTCGCATGTACCCTCCCTGCAAATGCGCAACACTTTCATAACCAACGCTGGCCTGTTCTCGGCAGTTGAGCATCCAAGTATGGTAATTCAGAGCGATGGACCCAGGAGGAGAGGGCTGCATGTGAGAAAGGGACAGAGGGTGAAGACAGACATTACTAACTTCCCTCCATCTATCCATCATGCCTCTGTTGATTTGATTCCCCTCTATGCCATTTTCTACCATTATCACTGATGATATTACGGCTGCCTGTAGTGCTGAGTTACATTTAGAGGTCAAAACTGTACTTTCCTGTATTAAAAACACATTTCTCTGTCCCGATTCACTGGTCAGAGGCGGCATTAGCCAAGTCAGAGGCTCCATTTAGTTTATGGAAAAAGCTAGCAGCTTAGAGGATAGAACATTAGATATTAGGATAGAAACCATCATTTGAGATGAAATGTCAACGGGCCATATCCAAAACAGATCATTTTTCAGTCTTTATGTGCTATTATGTCCAAAATAATGATTTCTGTGTCTCCTATAATGTAATGAAAGATAAGTGATGTGGAAGCCATCTCCTGTTTGAATCGATGAACTGTCAAGAGCAGAAGGGTGGAAAAGAAGGTAAATGTTACTGTGCAATGATCAATAAAAGTAGACTTGAATATGAGCAAACCATGTATCAGTCATCTGTGATGTTTCCTGCTGCCTGTAGCTACCTGCAACACAGTCTGCTGCTTCTGCCCACCTCCAAGTAGTCAACTGGTGTGGTGCGTTCACATAACGCTATGTGGGAGAATAGAGGGAATAAGGTGAGAGACAGGAGGCCAGGCTGTCTTTGAGGTGGGGGGTGGGGGGGCAGTGTGGAGGAGGATGTGTTAAAATTCTGTGAGTGTGTGTTAGAGGTGGAGATACTGTGGGCAGATATGGTGGACAGCTGGATTGCATCTTTTTGTCCTGGCGGATTCACACCATCAGAGGAACATCACACGCTGATGCCTGTGAAGACGGTGACAATCAGCCTCCCCCAGATACAGATACACATCAGCTGCTGCTTCATCAGGAGAGGCAATAATCTAGGTGACTTGTGGGGCTTTAAGTGGGGTGAGCTGACCCCCAAGTATCCTTGATCTTCCAGGGGAATTGCAGGGGAAGCTTTGAAGATGTACCGGGATGGCTCCTATTATACGCGGTGTGTGCACTTTTATGTTCACACAGTATAGATAGAAAACAGCTCAAAAGATGGACCTCAGTGGTGCAAACTGGTACCAAAGTTCATTAACAACAAAAGGTTTTGCATCAAAGTCTGGTGATATTCTATAATTTAATTATTTTTATCTAACCCCACAAAAAAGACCCAAATCCACAATGAAATGATCCTTCTAATAAGTATAATATGCTAATAAGTACAGGAGGCTATATATAGCTTATTCCTCTGCTCCATAGGGCTCCATAGCCAGACTGCTGCACTGGCTGACAGGTTCCTTAATTACCATGAACATAGGCACTGTAGTTTATTTTGAGTAAATTCAACATGCACCGTGCTGCTGGCTTAACGCCAGCAAAACACTGTGAATCAAGTGATCAACAGTGTACAGGATTTTTTGGTCCTCAGTAGGAACAAATGGGTTCTGGGCAGAGTCCTACAGACAGGGTGGGGAAGAGCCAATACAGCAGCCATGAATCTCACGTTTTCAAATTGGATTAAAACATTTTTAATTTTGCTGATATGACTCAGTTGCATGGATGGATTATTAGACAGGTCTACCAGGCACAGGCCCAGGTGCAACGGATCGCGGGGCTCCAGGGCCAGAGGCTCTGTTTGAAGTGAAAAAAACTACAAAAAGATGTAAAACAATTACAAAGAGACGCAAAATGACTACAGAGACACAAAATGACCACAAAAAGATGCAAAACAACTGCAAAGAGACACAAAATGACTACAGAGAGATGCAAACTGACTAACAATGAGGCTGCGTCGTTTATAGTCGTTTTGTGTGTGGGGTCCCTTTTACATGTCTGTGCCCAGGGGCCCAGTGTCTCACAAATCCCTCCATGCTCAGTTCTTTTATTGGAACAGCTTTACGTATGTTCTTTACTTGTCTGCAACTTCAGCACTGAAATGTATTTTCATACTAAAATAGTCCTCTCTGGCTTTTATTTAGGTCTTTTCAAGGCTTTGTTAAGTAGAACACAGAACTTTCAAGACTAAATGTTGGTGTTTGCATGGGGATTTTGTTCCCCCTCTCTGTGCAGGGAGCACAGGGCCCAGATGTCATCATGGATGGCAGTGCTCAGTGGGGGCTGGAGTAGACAAATTAGGCCAGCTATATAAAGTGGATGAATCTTACTTTTGAAATGGTTGCCATGGAAGACTTACTAGATACTGCAGTGCAATGTGGGATACTCTAGAGAAAGCCTGTGTTTGTGAGTGTGTATGCATGCAAAAGAGAGACTGGAAGCACATTTTGAGGTTGTTTATTAGTGAAAGACAGAGTGAGAAGAACAGTGAGTGCTTCTGTGTGTGTGTGTGTGTGTGTGTGTGTGTGTGTGTTTCTGCAGAAAGACAGAGAGAGGGTGAGGAGTGCCTTTACATCTGTGTGTGGGAGGATATTGCTAGAAAATGTCATACCTGTCATGTTACCTAAATAACATTTATCAAGTTGCGAGATCACATTTAAAGAGCAACACAGCCGTCTTTTAGTGTAGTTTACAATCTGAAAGCTCATGACAGCAGACCTTTCAGTAATCCCATTGATATTCAAAACAATGTGTCTGTGTGTGAGAGCGTACACCGGCATGTTCACATGTTGAATTCTTACATCCCCATGTGGCAAGCAGAGATCAATAAGACCTGAGCTTTTCTGAAGTCAGCCTTTTCTTTAATGTACCGACAGCTCAGGTACAGAGTGGTGGAAACAACGAATGGTGCTCCAACTTGCCCAGATTGTGATGTCCTCATGCTTTTTTGTCACGTCTGATTTCCATCAAAAATAATGAAGTTACTTCCCCTTGTCTCAGCCCTCAAAGCGGTGCTCATTCTGGAGATGCATTCATGGGAGGCCCAAAGCAATTTGAAAAAGAGAGAGGTGAGTTAAGTTAAGTTAAAGGAGGGTGTTTGGACCTGTTCATATCAAGACTTGTCTGTATGGTAACCTGTGGGCTTCCCCGCTTTTGTCTGTCAAGACTAAAGGACTTCTGCTTTGACCTCCTTCAGCCAATTCAGGCGCTCCAAACGGACAGGAGAAGTAGCTGAAACTTGGCTCAGGCAGGAAAATCTCAGGGTGTTGGCAAAAGCTAGGAGCTTGCCAAAGATTGCTGTATGTACATTGTGAAACAAGGCAAGTGAACAGGGTTGGTGGCTTATGTGTTTTAAATTTAATAACAGTAATATCACTCAGCTGGAACTGGAGCCAAGTGATGTCAAGGGCTCCTATAAGTGTTGGCCCTTTTCCATCATAGGAAATTCCTATGAATCCCTGAACCTTTTTACGTACTCATACCTGCATTTCAGTTTTGCTCCATAGTTCATACCACCCAGAGAGTCCTTGTTCTTAAGGTTGTAGTTTCCAAAAATGTACTGAGTATTTCTGGTCAATCAGAAGCCTAGACGGCTGCTACAACTTCTCTACAGCATTCATTCAGATAGCAAACACTGGTTGTCGTTCAATGTAAGTTCACCTTTATTGGTCTAATTTGCCTGATCTTTATGGTTTTTGAGATGTGGTGGAAATGCAAACACACAAAGGGGACTTACAGTTGCTTATCGTTTCAGGAATTAAATAGCAGTTTAGTTCCTGGAGTTTAGTTTACTATCCACATGGCCTTGTAGTGTGTAGTAAGATCATGTGGTTAAGAAAACTCTACTGTCATTGATTATTTCTTCATAAGCTTACCAGTCAAAATTAATTTATGACTACCTGCTGAACATAGCATTTAACTCTATAAATTGATTGTCAGTGGCTTGTTGCGCTGCCCCCAAGTGGCCAAAAAATCCATCCATTAATGCAGGTTTAAATTGACCAAATATTTATTATAGTAGCTTATTTATCATCAGCTAAAAAAGTTGCCCAAAGAGGTTAAGGGGATTTGTTGCCCTGCAGTGAGTCTTTCAGGGGGCTATGTATGTATAGTAGGGGGTTATTTATAGGTATAGGTTATAGATTAGGCAGTTTAGACAGTATGTTTTGATGGGAAAAGAACATTGCTGACTCACCTATCTATTAAAAAATCTAAATATGCAGATTGCTGAAGCAAAGACCACGTTCTATCAAATCACTGACGCTGAGGTAGCCTGTAAACATTTTGGTTTTTGCAAAATTTAACTTTATTTTAGAGGCTTGCCTGTTTACAGACATGCGTGTTGTGTCAATATGTTCTGACTAAATCTACTGAAAGCTTGGCCCTGGTCTTCATTGTTTTTGCTGCCCCACTATTGTTCTTTGGTGGACCTCAGTTGAAATGGTTTCATGCCCTAGTCTCTTGTCTTATTGTGAAATATATAGAAAGTATCTTTAGTTTAGGGATTTGTGGATTCTCAGTTTAACTTCAACTAAGGTAATTAAGGCTAAAGCTCAGGGACTCCTCTGTCATTGTGGACACAGTAAATTGCATTAGCTTAGTCATGTTCTAGCTAGTTCCTCGGTCTTGCTAGCTAGATGGAGCGCTAGTAGCAAGAGTGACAAGTTCTCCAAGTCCTTTTTGCATATAGAAGCTCATATACAAGGCCTGTTTTAACCTTCACTCTGCATAAGCCATTAATTGAGCACTTTTACTTTACTTTAATGTATATTTTACACCACAAACTTTCCTTCCACATGAGTACAATTTGAGCAGTTCTTCTGCCTGACTAGAAGCCACGGACTGTAGCTGTACACCCACACACAGACTCACATACGAACACTCACACTCATTTCTTTATTTATTTCTCGTCTCGCAGTTGGCTGGAAACTCGAGTTGGAAATTATAAAATTCTGACTCCCTCATTTCTCTCCAATTTTGTGCTCCCTCCCTCTAATTTCTGCCTCTCCTCTCCCATCTCATTGTGCTCTCTGCTTTCCTTGTTAGCTCTGCTCGGGTCTCTCACCTCTCATTAGCTTCTCCTCTGCTGACTGGAGGCACCTGTCCTCAGGTCCCACTGCGGATATCTCAGCTTCTGTTTAAATCAATTTCCATGTTAAATAGCTGCTGGAGGGTGTGGGTGGGAGGCGGGGTGAGCCTGTGGTCGGGCATGGATGGAGGGGAGGGGGGTAAGATGGAAGAGGTTGAGACATTACAATGAACCACAACTCTTTCACACCGCTGACCCTCCAGGCTGATCCACAGCCCCTGTCTTGTTCTCTCTCCCTGTCTCTCTATCTCCCTCCCCCCTTCCCTGGTTTGGCCTTTTATCACTCTGTGTTCTCCCCTTTGGCTTTTCTCTTTCATTTTATTTCCATCCCTGTCCTTCTCTTTTTTTCTTTCTCTCTCTGGCTTTGACTTCCATTCTCCCAGCGCGGCCCAGGGCATGTTCTCATTTCAGATGAGAGCTAAAAAGAGTTGTGACAAGGTGGTGTGTGTGTGTGTGTGTGTGCGTGTATGTTTGCCTGTGTGTATGTGTTGGGTCTCTCGGTTCTGCAACCCAGGAGTTGCCTCACATATTAATCTCCTCCACACAAAAACTGTTTAGGCTAAAACAACTCAACAATGACATATAGGCTTATCTTTTCAAACAAGCATGGGAGACATGTCATCAGGTCACTGTACATGTCATGGACCATTACCATTTCAATCCTCCTTTCAAGTCGTCCAACTGACATGCAGACTGATCTCAACCATTATTCTGCTAATACAAACAACCACGACAACCTCAAATAACCTTGTAGGCTCGCTCTGACAAAATTATGCAAAAGAACTGCCATGTGCGTTAACTTCAATGCCATTGTGTCCTAGTCTCCTTCCAAGATGTGCTGCATCATAGATTTAGTGTCCTATTTTAAAGACAGTGAAAAGGTGAACCATTACAAACTTGGTCATGTTGAGCAATGTAGCTTTCTGCAACATTTTTGATATCAAAGTTTTGATCACATGACTCTCTGCAAGGTTAAGTTAAGTTAAGCAGCTCTTTGGGGTTCTCGGCTATTTTCAGCTCTTTATTTTTAAAGGGTCAGTTCACCCAAAGCTTCTCTGAGATTTCTGCTGCCAATACGATGGAGGGACAAAGACTTTTTGTTTGTGGTGCTCTGAGCATTGAAAAATTACATCTAAAAAGGCAAATTCTCTTTCCAGAGTCACTGTCCTTGTTACTCTGTATCATCTACAGCAACTTTTTTTGTCGACATAGTCCCACCTATCTGAAGTACCATACCTGTCATGTCCAAATATGTTCTTATTCATAGATTATAGAGTGGATGTTATTTAACACTATAACTATAACTATATTGTTTTTTTAAAATATTTTTTACTACTCTTTCAACTGTTTATTCATTACTTTTAGCTACTAATTCAACTGCTTATCCATTTTTTAAACTATTACAACCATTCGTCTATTATGCCTACTTTTAACTTTCTATCTTAACCATTTATCTGTTACTTTTAGCTAAACATTTGAATGTCTTTGCACATTTGATAGATAGTTTTCACACACTCAGGTTAATGGGAAACTTACTGTTTTTTTGTAAATGTGCTGAAAATCAGCATCACACCAACTTGTAATCCTATTTGGCGGTTTATTTTCCTGCCAACCACAAATGGAGGTGGATTTTTAAAAAAAAATCAAATCAGAATAGCTATTTTTTAATTGAGTTAATTGAGTTTAGTTGACTTAATTAGTTGAGCTTTCCAAGTACCCCTTGGCAACTGCAGAAGTACCACCTGGGGTACAAATACCCCAAATAGCTATTTTGAAAAAAAAAAACCAAAAAAACAAAACATTATGATTTGGTTACAAAATAAAAAATCCACATATTAGTTTTTAGGAGTAAGAGATATAGTGTCTCTATATCTGTAGAGACACTTTCTGCTGAATTTCTTTAGATGTAAGTTGTCAATACTGGAAGCAAATTCCAATCACCTACATTGAATTTGGTTTGACTCAGAAATGTCAGAGGCAGATATCTCAAAACCTTTGCAGATAAATTCAAAACTACCTGCATGTCTAGATATAACGAAAGAGAGAAAAAATACTTTTTTTAAAATGTGGTTGAAGCGACTCTTTAAATCAAGGCTAAGCTTTTGTCCATCGCTGATTTTCATTCAAATTTGGACTATTTTTAGATTTGCCCTATACACTTTTTGTTCTTGCACTTATGCTTTTTCTTTGTTTTTCATTTTATTTTATTTAAAAAGTTCTTTACAAATGAAGTTGCCTTGCCATTGTTTTGACAAAAGTGTGGGTAGCCACACCCAACCAATGAGCGGACGTGCTGACTGCATGAGGATGTTAGAAATTTCTCATATAGTTTATGGAAGCACTGAGTACCAACTTCACCAGATTAATGAAGGGATAACACTTCCTGTACTAAGCTGGATTTAGCCCTACCACATGTTTGATGTGCTCTATGCCCCATGATTACATTAGTGAAGCAGCAATAAACTGCTGGACTAACAGCTGTATGTTTGTGTGTGTGTGTGTGTGTGTGTGCGTGTGGAGGATACTGACAACTACTCAGACTGACTCATGTAATACATAGTTGAACAAGCATTCTGTGCTATTGTCACTAAGTATAATTATGGCCTTGTCCCAGATTAGTGCGCACACAATGCAAATTACTCGTTGATCGCCCAAATGTGTGTGTGTGTGTGTGCGCAAATGTTGTTGTGGTTTATGGCTGTATCTAACGTGTTAGTTTCCAGCGTGCAAACACTGCTGAGCACTCTATCTGATGAGATTAAAGATAAATTACTCCCTCTTAATCCCCATATAAAGGAAATGAGCCTGATTGCAGATAAGCCCTTCACCTAAAGATTCATAAAATGGTGAGTAAACTCTAGTAATAGAATAGTTTAACACACACAAAACACCCATGCCTATACAGATACACATCACACACACAGATACATACATGTGGTGAAATGTCTGAATATGACTGATAATATCCTCTGGGAATGTTTCACTATCACTCAGTATTTGCGTGTACAGTGTGTTTATTCAGCTTCTTGCCTCGCGGGAAGAATTCATTATAACTCACTCCAGCTCAAATAAACTCATGCCCTCACACTGCAGCTTCCATAGAGTATTGGATTTGGATCATGCTTGGCGTGGCAGTGCTTAATATTCACAAGCTGAGGAGACATGAACAGCAGCATCTTTTATCAGTTTCTTTATCTATAGGCTCCTCATTGGTCAAGGTCATGCACGAGTCACATATATCATCATTTTACAGTAGAAATAGATGAGGGAAACAGAATCCAGACAAAGGATCATGTTGATTTTAAATGAAATGGCTTCATCACTGATTTTCATTCTTCTGGTGAATCCTCACAATTCTCTGTCAAGACATCTTGTCTGAATTTGCCTCACAATTAAAACTACAGTGGTGTAGGCCACAGCCTGTAGACATGCCACAGACTTTAAAATGAAGCCTTAAGACCAAGTAAAAGCACATCTTTGAAATCCTGAAATCAAAAAATATTTAGCTAAAATTCTTAAGCCGATCATTGTTAGCGTCTGATATCCTTGGGAGCTTTAATCCCGTGTCTTATTGTTGCAGATGTCAGCTTAAACTGTAACTAGGCGTGGCAGTGAATATGCTTCCTGAAAGGCTAGTCCCATGTTTCCTCCAACAAAGCTGCTGCAAAGGAGATAATGAAGCAGCTTACTTGTGTTTCCTCCTGTGTCGGGGTGGCGTGGGGCACACATCAGAAAGGAAAGGCGGAAGAAGTGAAGGAAGGGAAGAGCCGTTTCTAGGGTAATGGGATGCCTGGGTCTTTGCTCTGCATGTTCTGCATAGAATGAAGATGTGGCCATAGCCATACAATGCTATGACAAATCTGTTGTATGTTTTTAACTAGTAAAGGGTGGAGACAGGCTCTTGTACCCCCCCCCCCCCCCAACACACACACACTCACACACACACACACACACACACACAGTCTGCTGGTTCTTGTTTTCATCTCCCAGACCTGTCAGGCAGAATAGAGTCACATCTGCTCCTCATATCTCCTTCAAGTCAGGGGGACACAGTTGGCAAAGCTACCAGCTGCTGGCCAGAAAGTATGAGCGTGTGCAGTGTGTACGTAGCAGCGTGCACGTGTCTGTGTCTATGTGCCTGCCTGTGTTGATGGCTAGTAGTTAACCAGCACTTGTCACAAGGGACATCATTAGGCTTCGCTCGGCAGAAACAGGGATAAAGATGGAGGGAGGAGAGAAGGAAATTAGAACGACATCCACTGCTGTCTAATTCCGAAAAGAAGCTCCTACTCTCGGCTTGTTTGGTTGCTTGTGTGTGTGTGTGCAAGTGTATCTAGTTTAGTTTTCCTCGCTTGCTCTGTTCTGCTCTCACGCCCACACAACTTACTATTGCTTTAACAACAGATTGCAAGCTCCTAACTATGTTCTACCACCATCATCCTTTACTCTTTCCCCTCCCCACCTGCATTTTCAAGAGAAAAGAGTGGCTCAGACAGTGATCAAGAGAAGTGCTTCTATTCCCCTTTTTGTGTAAGGAAATACTGTATAAACTTTGATGTAGCTACTGTGCACTTTTTTCCATGTTTAAAAACAGGTTGATACAACACTTATTGGACATATTTGTGGAAACAGCATCTAAGATCGAAGTCTCTAAATGTCCCATCTTTGGTGTTTCCTTTTTTCTGCTGAGAAACAAGAGCATGAAGGTAGACACAGGAAGGATGCAGGCTGATAAACACATGGGGTATTTGGCGGTGCATATTCCCAAATAAATCTACAAATCATGTGATGAGTTATTTCAGTTGGTTCACTACCACCACATCAGACGATATCACGAAGTGTATATTCAGGCCACACACACTACTAACCCATATCATCCTTTAATCAGTTTAAAATATTTATTGTTCTCAATGGGCCAAGCCGTCTGCTCGATGGTGGGGCATACTTGATGTCAAGCACCAAATAAATAACAACACAATAATATAAAACAGTTTCCATATACAAGCATATGGTTTATTGACTCATACATCTATGTTACATTTCCAAATTAAGTTTAAATAAGGATTCATTGGCGATTTTATGTTCAAAAATGTGCGAAGTGTGCCCACGGAATTCTGGGTCATGGTAATTATGGATATGCGTACTAATGCGTAGCAACATCCACACAAACAGAAGAGTTTAAGCTAGCTAGCGTAGCTTCAAGCCAGCAAATAAGTTAGAGATGAGCAATGGACTACAAACACAAAAGCGGGTTTCAGAAGCAAAAATTGAAAGAAGCAGCCGAGAAAGAAAAAGCAAAGCTTCCATAAATAGGCAGTTTCTTTATAAAGAAAGTTGTTCCACTGAGCAAGAGCTGATTGGACACCTGGTAATGCTAGCACCAGCGCACCACCCAACACCACTGGATGTAACTGATGTAAGTAGAACGTATTTATTATTTATTTGACTAATAACCAGTCCACACACTTGTGTGTTTATAAGGCCTATGCGCAGAGTCGGACATGAATAATGTGTATAAGTAAATGTGCGGTGAGCCATCACCAATAATGTTTTCATATTGTCAAGGTGAGCTGTCACCAAGAGACTAATGTTTTCATCTGTTATGGTGCTCCAACACCAGATTTTGTCAAGTAGTCTATCATCTTGGCCTTGCTATTACCACTCCTCTTCTATAGCATGGCAGTCTGATTTCCTAGTAATAATTTAATTTAGGCATCAGCTGTGCAGTGCATTTCACTGTTGCTGGTCGTTTCAAAGCTGCGTGCTTTCACTTCTTTCATTCGCTACTGACATTACGTTATGTTACGCCTGATTGTGATGGGCTGGCCTGCTTTGACCATCTTGCATTGGGGCCCGGTGTTGCCTCGTTATGCCACTGTCTGGGACAGATGGAAAACACCAGCCAGATTTAATGGGGAAAGATGCTTTCTACAGTGGAATAAAGCACTTCTGCTTCACTGCACCCTCACTTCTACAGCAGTAACCTGCCCTGCAGCACTGGACTAGAGAAAAGAACAGGAGCAGACACAAGCAAAAAGAAAAGGGTATAAAAAATTGCTAAAGAAAGAAGCAAAGTAACTACAAGAGAAAAAGTAGAGTCAGTTTGTCCTCTTTGTAGTTCTTAAGAAAGCACACTGAGCTCTACAAAGCTTTGAGTTGGGAGTATTCAGACTTGGGGACCGTAGCGGGCTCCAGTGCTCGTGTTTCATCCCTCGCATATGAGAAGGAATGAGGCTTTGTATTATAGCGGCACAGCTCAGATGAATATTACTTAAACCCACGCACACAGACAATGCATGACCATAAATAAATAATAACCATCTCGCCATGCTTCGCAGCATAAAGAAGTGCAGGAGAAAGACACTGAGAAGCTGGGGGAGAGGAGATGCGAGAGTAATAAAAAGAAAGGGATAACGAAAGAGGGAGAGAGCCAGGGAAGACACAGGGAGAGGACAGTGAGGGAGGGAGGGAGGGAGGGGTAAAGTTTGCAGCTTCAGGCAAAGACTGAGAGCCATAGCATCACATTAAAGGCCAAGGCCAAAGACTCCTCAGACCGTTAATGAGATTCTGTCTCTATCTTCCTCTCTCTTTCTCTCTCTGTGTCCTTCTGGCTCGCACATTCTCTCCTCTCACTCAATCCTCCTCTTGCTTCAGACATTATTTTCTCCCTGTTCTGCAGCATATTTTCTCTGACCACACTCTCCTGAGCCTGAGCTTAATCTGCTAGAACTATTTCATTAACTGTGTTATTATAATTCGGGATTGTTTTGGCTGCTTAAGTGTTTAATCATTTATTTACTTTAAGTTTAGAGCTCTGCTCAGTTCATACTGTACTAGTTTACTACATTAAATGATTTAATACATCCAATATAGCTTGCTGGCTTTAGCCAACAATTCACCCATCAGCATTATTGGTTATATTTAAACTTTTTTGCTATCTGGCTATAGCTTTAGGTTACTAGTCTTGCTACTTGGATGCTAAAGCCCAACACATAGGCTATTCTACATAAGGACCTCAAATTCACAAATTCCAGCACCCAACTTATACACACAAAAAACATGGTTGTGCATACTAGGGATGCTAATTTAGATGGTTTTTTTCTGACCGATAGCCAACCGTTGTTAACCGACAAGATTAAAATGTACTATTTAGAATGGACCAATGTCTGTGAACAATAAGGCTCTCGCTCGAAACGCCGCTAGTAAACTTAATTGTACCTCTTGAGGGCATGTGATAGCCTGGTCCACTGTAGTTCAGTAGCTCACGAAATCCCTTACCGTCCACCACGTTTGTAGGCATCATGTCCCTTTTCCACCATAAAGCAAAGCCTCTGAGTTATTGCCTCTGCACGCACATCACTACAGCCTCTTCTAGCTAACACCGACATGATAATTTGTTGGGAGGATGGTGTTCCACTTTCGACTTGCGCTGTAATCGTCGGGTGCTGACTTTTCGGGTGGTACAACATTGACATTGTACTGGAGCTGTATTTTAAGACTGTATCGCAATATTTACATTGAGCATTGTCCTCTTTTACAGTGTAATGCTCCCACGCTGCACCTTTTGCCCTCTTCATCTTGCCTCACCATTTCTGACCGCTTCTTCCTTTGTTGCGCCAGTAGTTCTTCTGAACTGCAAACGCGAAGAACGCCCTCTAGTGGTATAAAAGGTAACATACATGAGCTCCGGAAGAATGGTACACAAAACATACATTGTTGGTTAATACATTTTTAATCAGTTAAATTCTTAACAGCAATTCATTGATTAACAATTAATCATTAACATCCCTGGTGCATACTCAACCTGTATGTCTGTGATACTCGTCAAGCTTGACATTTGAGAAAGGCCAAACAGAAGTAAAGAAGACAGAAGGCTTCATGTGTTGTGTTAATGTAAAACTATGTAACTTTTGAAAGAAGAAATAACATATTCTTCCTGTTACAAATGAAAAGTTCAATTTATAAGCAATAAATCACACCCTTGCTCAGTTTAAAACACTCAGGTTTTGCCAATACGGTCTTACTTGGTCTGGAATGACCATTAGCTTATGTCAGCTAATGTTAGCTAATGTTTGCAAACTTTAGATATTGCTGTGAAACTCACATTACTGAGTCAGTTTGCTAACTTTACATCTGGTACTGTCTGTTACTTAGTGGCCACTGATCCCCAAAACTCTATCTCTCTTTAAAGCGCCCCCTCACTGTGATACTTGAATTTGTGGCTACAATTTCAGAAGCATCAATGTGTGTTGTTCAACGTATTTGTGTGTAGTCATGTAGAACTCATATTTTACTCATAACACATATTGAACTTTCTGTCCTCTTTACCTTGTAGCATTTTGCATATTACTTATACCTAAGTAAAAAGTTGAATACCCCTTTATTTGGATATTCCACTGTTGATACTAAGCTATCAACTGACCAAAACTATGTTTAGCTGTGTTTGTATGCCATTACCCCTAACCCAGACAGGAAATGTAGACTACTTTAACTTCTAAAACCCACAATAACTCTACATGTGTGTATAAATGTGGTGGAATTGTCAGTCATGAACGTAAACTCATTTATTTAATTTTATCTCTCCATCCTATTCTTTGTATCACCTCTGCATGTCTTGCAAATAATCACAATGCAGCTGAGTACCATTGGTGGGTGGGAAATATTTAAGCTCTTTCTATTTTGTTTTGTAATGTTCTGAAATACACTTTAAATGAGTTAGACACAGTGGTAGATAATGAGCCTGTGAACAAAGCACCATATAAAACCAAATGGTTATACCTTCAGGGAAAGTTGAGAAACGGCGTTTAGCTTGCTGTGATGCAATTCCTCGAAAATAGCAGTTTAGAATCTCTTCTACTTGTATATGAATAACTGAATTGTTTTAGTGAAAGAACGAAACATAATTTGCTTCCTTTACGCAGGAAATAAAACATAAATCACTTTGACATTTAGAACCCAAATATGTTGTTGTTCTTATTTTCTTTCCCTTCTCTGATATTGTCTTTTGTTACTTGGCCTTTAAATCACAGCCCTCCAAAGGACCCCAGGTGTCTTTGTGAACACTGTGGTCACAGTTCACCAATCACCTCAACAGAGAGATGAACAGAGAAGACCACTCAATACCTACAGTGCATGTATGGGTGGTAAAGGAGTGATTTTCAGTTGAAGCTGGTTTCACCTCCTCCTGCAATCCATGGACTGATGGACCAGCATATTTGATTACTACTCTGGTTCTTTTAACAAAATACAACACATACCACATGTTCTACAACTGTACAGCCAGTTTTGATCAATGACTCTTAATTGACCCTTGTGTGTCCTCGATTACATTGGTTAAAGGTAAACAGAGAGAGAGAGTGAAGAAATCTGAGGGGTTTAAGACCCTGGCGTTGAAAAGATGGCTGCTGTAACACAATGAAATTCATGCACAAGTGCACCGACAAGACATGGAACTGAATCAATATGTTTTGTAGGTTGGACTTACAGCACTTAAAACCTCTATTGATTAGTATGCCCTTTGGCTTGCATAACTTACAATGACCCTGGTCCATTTTCCGGTGAGCCCTAACAACTCTGCGGTGAATAATATTCAGACAACAACGATAAACAATCAAGTTTGCTGGTGGAAATTCGGCGACTAAGAAAAACGTTGGTGGATCTGATTTACTCCACCTTCTTTGGAGTAAAAAGAAAGTGTTAAAATAGCGTAACAAAAAGAAATGAGGTTAACAAACCAAATCTTTAATGTTGATCTCAGAGAAGGTCATGCTCATTTCAGTTTTAACAATAGTGTGCTATACCGTGTGCAAAATACTCTATGACAATCAGGGGTCTCATGGCATGGCCAGTAAAAAAAACAAAAAAACAGCAACAAAACAAAACAAAAATAAATATAGAATATATATATATATATATATATATATATATATCTATATATATATATATATATATATTGTGGGCACAACAATAAATTAAATAAATTAAAAAATAAATAGATGAATAATTTTAAACAGGCAGAAGCTCCGCGTTTTCAGTAAATAATTTTCACTTGTGTTTCCTGCTCAGACAAACTCAATGTCACAGACACACACTCACACATCTCCAAAACTATGCGTAATATTACACACAGCTGGCACAGCGTGGATTCCTTCATTAATTCACCAGGATTAAACTATTAACTGACCTTGTGTGCTTTTCTGACACTGGTGAGCTGTTCTGAACGATAGCAGCAAATCTCCAAACCCCATGTTTTATGACTTTGTTTTAAGCTTGAAGGACTGTTTAAAAACTTTCTCCATTAGATAAATAAGGACATAAGACATAAATCTGTTTTTTCAAATATGGGGAAGAGGAGCAGAACCGCAGAGTCTGAATGTATTATTGTGCCGCAGAATTACAACCGGCACTGGTAACCATGTCAGCAGCTGCTGGCTACATCAGCTGCCTGTTCACTGTCATCAGTCGCATTTTCTGTGTTGCTCCTCACCTGTCAGTATTTAAACATGAAAATAAATTTTACAATACAGATAATAGTAAGTAATTAGCTTAATTTTGAGACCCCCTCAAAATTTGATTTTGCCGTCTTTGGGGGGTCCTAGTTGTTAATTAGAAGGGTCCGAGACCCCCTGAGACCCACCATATTTCGCACACTGGTGCTATGACCCTTGCTTAGTTACCCTGTAATAGAGAATATAATAACTTTCTCCAAATAGGGCGTTTCCAAAGCACGAACTTTCCTAGCGGACCAAGAACCTTTTTGAGGAACTCAGGAACTATACTTCAATACTATACTGGCAAGAAGAAGAACTGGCAAGTGAACAATCTTCTTGATGTTGTGGGAACAAACGGGAATATGCAAACAGGACTTTTAGTTCTTGAACTAAGTTCCTATGGCGACTTACTACCTGGAACTATTTGGTCAAAAATGGCTTTTATAGTAGGAGTATAACAGCTGCTTATGGTCATACTTTGACAATGTGGTATTGTATTATTATTATTGCCTAATAATGAAGTACATTATTGCATGAACTGGTTATTATCATATACTGTAAAATGATGTATTTTGGGTCTTATTTTAAAGGATAGGTTCCAATTTTTACAAGTACATCAGCCAAAGGTATTATGAGGCTTCATCAGTCTTAGTTAGCTCTGTGCTGGCAGGCCTATGTGGGTTTATTGACAGACTTTATTTACCAAAGATGGTGCCTCCATAGTATTTAGATAGTCACTAATTTTGATAGCTGTGATTTTGGTGTACCAAATTCTGTGACCCTTCAGATTCTATGAAAAAAGACTTTCACTAGTTTATATTCATAGTTGCTAGTACCATGAATATTAACATGCAATATATTAACATGTTATATGCTGTATGTAAAAGTATGGCAAAGAATACAACAGAATTTGGGTGTTTTAGAGTTAAGTAAAGACATTATAAAATGTATATCCAGTTTTAGGAAGTTATTGCATTATTCAGCAGCTTTTCAGAGGTGTTCTGTGACTGATTATTATTACATTATCACTACTATTGAGGTGATAATGTGAAAAGCAAATACCTGTGCCCACACAGCGCAAGTGTAAATGTGTACACCCTACAGAAGCAATTACCATGTGTCATCATTACTGAGTTTGTCTCATGCTGAACATACACTCCATCAGTAAACCAAAACAAAGGTTGGTTTGACGTGTTGTGATATGGCTGTATGAGAGGAGTTGTGTATGGTGTGTTTCTCTTTGTACATGACCAGCGCTGCCTGACAGGGACTGTTTAATTCAACTCCTACTATCATCATGGTCAACAGCACCAGGACGCAGCCTTTCAGCACCATTACACACACTAATGGAACTGCATGTAATATATCCTCCCTACGCAAACCTTTCTCTCTCCCCCACACGCCGTCTCCAACGCAGAATTATCACTCTACCTTCCCTCCCTCCCTTTCACCTGCCTCACTGAGTCTACCACCCGCCCTCCACATGTCTCCCTGTCTCCTGGTCGGTCTCTCTCCATCTCTTTGTCGGAGTAAAACGCCCACCTCCTGTAGTTCCACTTGAGTGAAGAGTGGGAGAAACACAGACTCCAACCCAACTTGTTTCTATTCTTCCTGCAGTCTTTGCCCTGCGCTTATCATTTCCAAGTTCAAAATCAGACATGAGGGCTGGCAAAGTGCCTGAGGTAAAACAATAAGCGCACGGTTGGAAGTTTATCTTAAGATGCACTTCAGCTCCTATGTGGCCTCTTAACCTGTAAGCACTTCTGTCAGATGTAAAAAAAAAACAACAACAACAGAATAGATCCAGATTCATACCATGTCACACAAAAACTTTCTAACTTTAAAATGATTTTGAACAACAGAACTACAATATATCATACTGACCTTGGCAGTAGAAGTCCACTGTGTCCATTTTCCATTAGGCAGCCTCCCTGCTGAATATCAGGTAATGTAAATTAAAGGTTCATAATTCTAAAATATGTTTTCTATTAAGTTTTTTTCAACAAGTCCTCCAAATTCAACAACAAAACACGTTGTTTGTCCATGCCTTCTAGAATGACACATAAAAGTGTATCTGCAGGATGGCATAATTTCTCTGCGTCTCCCAAAACTGTTACAAATCTCTGCTGAAGAATAAATTAGTTAATTAGTAGGTTTGGTTAGGTTTAGGCGCAAAACTGAGTTGGTTAGGTTTAGGGAAAGATTGGGTTTGAGTTTAAATAACTAATTTGTTAAGGTTAAGGGACCTTGGTTGTTGAGTTTTCAACCCAGTCCCATGGTCTTCATCATAAGTTGGAGTTTGCTCAGTTGTTATGGACATTGCTCAGCTGTCATCATGGGACCTAAGTGTGGAACAATGTTGGAGGGAGTTTGTAACCCCTGTCTCTGTTCAAAGATGGTCTCTGGTGTTGAATGTGGATGCCTTACTTTCACAGATGTAGTGTTGCTCACAGTTTAATGTTAAGACAAAAACTACTCACACTTTTTAGGGTCTTTAGTGTGTACCAGCAGATATCTTAAGGTGTGAAATGGTTTGTGGTAAGTGCTGAATCCTTGTGACTTGAAGACTTTGGCTAGATGTTCTGACAGCCCAATCACATAAGGGAGTCCCAATGGGATGTTTCTGGTGGTTCCCCTCAATTTAGCAGTGACAGCCTTGTCTTAAAGGAAAACTATTGTTTACTACAACTTGGATTTTATTTCTATTATTTCTAAGCTCTGGGCATCTGCTGTATCAGTTATTATAACATTATTCTCACCAAATCAATTGCTGAGATCTCAGAATCTGACACATGGCTAATAAATGGTCCAACTGGGCGACAGACGTGAGTGGTCAGACAATCATACAGGTTGTAAACAAGATTAGGAACCATAGTTTTCCTTTTAGTTTGGGGTGGGATTCTCATCACCTACGCCCTGTACCAGTTGGTCTGGAGTTCCCCCGGATATACTGCACCTCCTTCTCTCTATCCTCCTCCTCCTCACTAACAAGATGTTCTGCTCTGTGTTGGAGAGTTTTCACTAGGACTGGTCATCACCTTGAGTTGAGATTGTTTTTGTCAAATATCTCTTTCCAAGATCAAGAATGAACTTTCAGGCTTAACCCTTGAGCTGGCATCCGTTTCATTACTGGCAACAGCAACACCAATATAGTGCAAAACAATGCACTGTCACCAGTCAGCCACTAATCTTACACTTGAGAGAGTTCTTGAACTGCACAACAGAAATTGTACTTCTTGAGCAGTTTAAGCCGTAAGACAAGGAGCAGCCTACTGTAGAAGAAACAAAGCCTGGATTTAGCTTTCCCAGACAAGTTTGTGAGATCAAAGATAATCACGTCAAAGCTGAGGTGGTGCTGACTGTCGTTCCTGCTGCCTGCTACATGTCAGCAGGTTAACGGCACACAGTCTGACACAATCTTGAGCCATCGCAGACATACCAGTCTTTCAAAGCATGCTTGATTTCAACCTGCAGCTGTCATGTAGAGAGAGAGAGTTCTGATTGTCATGATGAGCTGCAGTCAATGAGTGCTCTTGAAGAAACTAAGCTATACTGGAAATGATGGGTTTGACGACAAAATGTTAAACTACATAAAAGAAATAAAAATAAAAAACTAGACAGATCAGCTTGGCCTGTGCAGAAAACACAGTCCAATGTTTTTGCGTCTCCAGTGCCTCACAGCATTTCTTTCTCCAAAATTCTGTCTGGCTGTTTTTATTATTTCTGAAAAATTAGTGTACAGGCAACAATTATGGTGAACTGCTATTCCACGTCAAGCTCCATCTGGCCCAGTGGAGTCACATGAAACACTGTCACCTGTCACATTTATTTTCTCGAGATGGCAGAATCCCTTATGACCCAAATCTGAATGAAAAATCGTAGTGTGTAACTCTCTGGGGCACATCATTTAGTTCATAGACCAACTGAGTATGTATAACCATGTTAATCCAGGTAATTTGACAAAATCCTTGTAGAAAAGTTCTTTTCTCATACTACATCCAAATACATTTAAAGACAGGAACACGGTGCACGTAACTTTCAAATTCTATCATTTTGAACTGTCATACCAAATCGTATTGATGTAAATATAACAAAACGCACAATTTTTAATGACTTCATGCATTGTAGCTGTGTGTATATATGTACTGTACATGCACATGTGTAGGAGTCAGAGTGTGTCTGTACCCTGGGGACAAGGAGTATTGATGTCGCAGAAGGGTGGGTGAGAAGAGGGCGACAATTAGATTTTGTTCTCACTCTCTCTGCAATGCTCAGATACACAGTGTTTCTAATGAGAGAACGGCTCTCGCCAATAATTACCTCTGTATTTTCAAAAAGCATTCTCAGCACAGCAAACAGCGGCAACCTGACCTCGGAGAAACCCAACATTAGGCGGTCACATAATTAGGTGTCATTAGATGATCAAATGTGTCAGGGTGTGCAGACTGTAAGCGGTTGCTTAATAACCCCAGTAAACAGTCGCCACCATCCGTTATATTCACAGCTGCTGGTGTGCAAGAGAAGAACAACAGCCAAGCAGACTTCATCTTTTTCCTGGAAGCATCTTCATGGTGTAAGCGTTGGGTCTTGTTCCTTCCTCTCTGCTCCTCTCACTGGGCACTAATGAAAGACTCTCTACTGAGTGGGAAGTCAAGAGGCCAGATAGAATGGGAGGCATAGGAAATGTCAAAGGACACACACTAACACACATGCTCATCATGGTCTTCATAATGACATGTACTCATTCTACAAGCAACATAAGGAGTCAGAGTAGGTGACATAGTGTGTGTATATGGTCTTTCAGGAGTTTGCGATATTGAAATTAAAGCAAATTCAATTCCTGCATTAGTAGTTTGACAAAATCTTGTAAATCAAAGTCCACTGAGCTTTCAGCCACATGTCAACTTAGGGATAAAAAGTTCTTTGTTGAGTGAGAAGAATGAGACACATTTATTAAATGACTTGGATCACATTTACTTTATGACCTTACGACTTTAGCCTTCTGCAGCCCTCTCATTCATTCAAATGACCCATTTTTGTCAATAAGACCATATTTCCCTGCTTCTCCTGCCTATTTACTCCCAGCTAATTAAAAGGGTCAAACCATCAAAAAAAATAGTTAATGTGTGGACAGATGAAACTACAGCAACTCTATAGCACTGTTTTGAGTGCACAGACTGGCACATGTTCAGAGATGCTGCCACCCAGGAGAACCACATAAACCTTGTAAAATATACATCAGAGGTGAGGGCCCTCTCCATTCCAGAGCCTTTCGGTCAGGTGACAAGGAAGCATACAACACCGCTAGAGCGAGACTGAAAGCTGGTAACAAGGAGGCAAAGCGGAGACATCAGGAGAGACTGGAGAGAGACCTCAACACCAACGACACTAAAGATATGTGGCAAGTCATCCAGACCATCACAGGCTACAAAAGCAGGAGCGCCCCCATCATGTGTGAGGCCACGTCGCCAGATGAGCGTAACACCTTTAATTCTCCCTTTGATCTCCTCAACAAAGAGTCAGCTGTCAAGTCTACTCCGCCTCCAGAAGACCAGCCACTGTCAGTATCCACAGCGGATGTGAGAAGAATCCTGCTTAGAGTGAATATGAGTAAAGCTGCTGGGCATGATAACATCCCTGTCTGTGTACTAAGAACATGTGCCAATCAGCTAGTTGATGTCATTACGGACATTTGTAACATATCACTGTCACAGGAGAGTGTTTCCACCTGCTTCAAGACAGCCACCATCGTCCCTGTACCAAAAAGGTCTGCAGTGTCTAGTCTAAATGCACTCACCCCCATTCTTATGAAGTGCTTTGAGAAACTGGTTCTCCAGCACATCAAAAACAACATCTGAGCTAGCCTGGACCCTCACCAGATCCACAGAGGATGCCATCTCCACTGCCCCTCAACTCAGTCTTTACACACCTTGAAAATAGCAACACCTACATCAGAATGCTGTTTGTTGATTTCAGCTCAGCATTCAACACAATCAACCCACTGTGAAACTGATTGGCAAAATTAGCACCCTGGGCTTGAGTACTACAATCTGCAACTGGATATTGGACTTCCTCACAAACAGACCCCAGACAGTTCGGAATGGTGATCACACCATCTCCACTCTAGTGCTCAACACCCGAGCTCCCCAAGGCTGTGTGCTCAGGCCCCTCCGGTTCACGCTGACTGCAATCCCCAACATGGAGCATACTGTTGTGCAGTTTGCGGACGACACTACCATCATCAGCCAGATTATAAACAACGATGAGAATTCATATCAGGAGGAAATCAACAATCTTGCAGAGCGGTGCTCAGACACCAGCCCACTGCTCAATGTTCGCTAAACCAAGGAGCTGTTTTAGGCTCCTGGGAATCAGCATTGCAGACAACCTGTCATGGACATCACAATCTCCATGCTGGTAAACAAAGCCAAGTTCTATGTGAACTTTTACAGAGGAGCAATAGAAAGCATCTTGACTGGAAACATTACAAACTGGCATGGGATGTGCACGGCCCAGGAACAGAGGGCTCTGCAGCGAGTGATTAAAACTGCCCAGAACATCATAGTAGGTACTCATCTACTGAGCATCAGTGATATCGGAGAGGTGTCTCTGCAGAGCCCAAAGGATACTAAAAGACAGTGCCCACCCCAGCCACAGCCTGTTCACCCTACTGCCTTCTGGCAAGCGATACAGAAGTACCCGCTGTCATACCACCAGACTACAGAGCAGCTTCTTTCCTCAACTCCACCTCCACACTCCACCATAAATAAATGACATGGAACTTTCTGTTATGCTGGTTTTGCACATTACCATACCACTACCCTTGTATAAGATATGTATATAAGTAACTGTATATACTGTGTTATATATTTTTATATTATAACTGTATTTTTATTTTATTCTGTTTTTAAATATTTGTATATATGTTCTGTCTGTGTGTGTGTGTGTAGCGTGAAGGGGGCTACAACTTTCATTTCATTGTGCAGCCCTGTGTTGTAGAATGACAAATGAATGTACCTTGATAAATACGTGCCCAGGTCAAATAAACAATCCAACTTTTTTGCAGGTTATTTCTTGGGGGACTATTAAAATTAAAATTGTCTTCTCAGGCAATACTTATCTCAAGATTGTGTATTGCCTCAGAGTAAAGTTCAAATAAATATTACCTCAATTTATTACAAAACGGCACAAACTTACACAAAATGTGACACAATTTGCAAAAAACAAAATAATCACTAAAAAAGACTCAGATTCATATAGTTCAGAGAGTTGCGATCCTGTTTAGGCCCATATAGTATATCTACTAACACACATGGACACACACGATCTACCACAAACCACCAAGCTGGCCTTTTTCTCCATTACCCTCCTTGGAGACCTCATTCACACAAGTTTGAGATGATTTTGATCTCAACCAGGAAGTACTGAACCAGCAAAACCACTCTTCACATTTCAGTCCCATGGCACACACACACACACACACACACACACACACACACACACACACACACACACACACACACACACACACACACACACACACAGATCATCTTATTCCTCCTGCTTGACATGGCTTTAGGAGATCAGCACCATTTTCTCTCTTTCCACACCTGGTCGGCTTTCAGGATTGGTTCAACCAGAAGTCACAGTGTAGCATGTTAATGCTGGCTTATAGACATACAGTATATTGGAAAATATTTGTCTGCAAATATGGCATCAGGTGGTGTGTTTTTAACCTGAGTGATAGTGTGACCTGAAGCCCATGTGGATACCTTTTCCATAAACAACATAGCACAGATATTGGCTAAACGAAAAGTATAGAAATAGTTCTCCCCTGAATAAAACTGAGAGAAAATAGAAATAAATAAATAATACGGGAAGTTTTCAAAATTGATTCCAGAATTTTATTCATTATGCCAGTTTCCTGCCATTAGAGAAAAGGAAAGAAAACAGCAGTTGAAACATTTAGAGTGTCATTTCTGCTTTCCATCTTGGTGGACTGATGGCGGTGGGAGAGTAATAAAGCACCTTTACACTTCATTGCCTCATAAATCCTAATACATTTCATAAATGAACTGCCGCACCCGCCGCTCTCTTACTTAGCTCCCTGTGTTCATTTGGCTGTGTGACTGCAGACAGATTCATTTACCAATGCCCCGGAGCCAGTACCGCACCGCCACTGGGACCCATTTCAAATGCGCTGGAGTCACCCTCACAGGATTACAAGCTTGCGTTCCTCCATTTCCATCACCTCAAATCAAATGTTGCTTTAGCCGGCTTGCAGTGGCTCAGAGCCTGTGTAATGTTTGTGTATGTTGGTATATGTGAGTGTGCGTGGTAGTATTTTATGAGTGGGTGGAAGATGGCATGCCTCAGGGACTGGTTTGCCACCCTGTTTGATCACTGTAAATATGAGTTCCGCCTCTTTTTGTACCGTGAACTCAAGTGATCATTGATTTTACGCAAGCTGGATGTGAATTCTCGTCACCTCGGGGGGTGGGGTGGGGGTGGGGGGTGGGGGGGTGTGTGTGTGTGATTTTTTTTGCTCTGAGAAACCAGAGTTAACAAGGAAGTTATCGTGGATATCGTGTCATGTTGACTTTCTGCATGATCTGAGACATGATTCTCTTTTTGTGTGATTCAGCAGTGGTCTTTTCAGCCTGTGGAATATTCAGGAGGACACGATGGAAGGAAGGTAAAGACAACAATTCCCACAATCTGTAAAACGATTTTCCCTCATATTCGAGCCACAAGGCCACTGTTTGATACACCTGCTCAAGGCTTGATCATCAAAACAGACTCAGAGTCGGGAGGCAGCAGAGGCCAATCAGTGTGAATCCGTTCCTTTTCTTCTTCTAATATAAAGACATGTTTTCTCTCATCCAGGGGGGTTCGATGGCAGAGAGACATTTGTGTTTCGGCCTTGCTTTGTGAGTCATCACAATGAATGATGAGGACTTGGCAATGCTGGCACAGGCATAACACGCTAGATTTGCCGTGGAAATGTGCCGTGGCAAACCCTCAAAGAGACATCAAGGTCTTTTGCATCGAAGTGGAGGCAGAAGGGGAGAGAAAGAGGGAAATAGTGAGGGTGGTTTTGGGAAAGGAAGGTGTGTGTTGGAGTAAAATCTGTGGTACTCCTTTTTGGAATGCATTATCTTGTGATGGTTTGTATGTGAGTGTTTATAAGATAAGATAAGATAAGATAAGATAAGCCTTTATTGTCCCACAGCGGGGAAATTTTTAGCGTTGCAGCAGCCAGCAAAAGTGTCATATATAGAAATACAATAAAAATAAATAGAAAAATAGAAAAATAGTCCTATACACAGTATAGACAGAAATAAATAATAGAGTGACTGAGTGCAGTTGTAAGTATGAACAAATAGATAAGATAAAAATATTGCACATATATAATATACATGTATATGAAAAATATTTCACAGCAACATATGAAGTAGATAACATCATGAATACAATATATGTATGAAGATAATGCACAGCAGTAGATGAAGTATAGTAGTGAACAGTCTGCACACTGACAGTCAAGTGTAGATTACCGGGAGTTGTACTGATTATAGAGTCTGACAGCAGCAGGCAGAAAGGACCTACGGTACCTCTCCTTCAGACACCGCGGGTGGAGCAGCCGGTCGCTGAAGGAGCTGCCCAGTGCTGAAAGAGTGACATGTAGGGGGTGGGAAGTGTTCTCCAGTAGTGATGATAGCTTGGCCACCATTCTCCTGCCTCCCACCACCTCCACTGAGTCCAGAGGGCATCCAAGGACAGAGCTGGCCTTCTTAATCAGTCTGTCCAGTCTCTTCCTATCCCTGGAAGAGATGCCACTGGCCCAACAGGTCACCCCATACAAGACAGCTGATGCCACCACAGAGTCATAGAAAGTCCTCAGGAGCGCACCCTGCACTCCAAAAGATCTTAGTCTCCTGAGCAAAAAGAGACGACTCTGGCCCTTTTTTAAACAGAGCGTCCGTATTGTCTGACCAGTCCAGTTTGCTGTTCAAGTGAACACCCAGATACTTGTACGATCTCACAATCTCAATGTCCGTTCCCTGGATGTTCACTGGTGTAGGTGGAGGGAGTTTGCGCCTGCCGAAGTCCACCACCAGCTCTTTGGTTTTACTCGCGTTGATCTGGAGGCGGTTCTGCTGACACCAACCCACAAAGCCCTGGGTCAGTTCTCTGTACTCCCCATCATCCCCGTTGGTGATGAGGCCGACGATGGCAGAGTCGTCAGAGAACTTCTGCAGGTGACAGTTCGAAGTGTTATGGGTGAAGTCCGCTGTGTAGAAGGTGAACAGGAAAGGCGCCAGAACGGTTCCCTGTGGAGCCCCTGTGCTGCAGAGAAGTGTGTCAGACACACAGTCCTGTAACCTCACATACTGTGGTCGGTTTGTGAGGTAGTCCAGGATCCATGCTGCCAGGTGATGGTCCACCCCAGCGTGCTCCAACTTGTCCCCAGAATCCTGGGCTGGATGGTGTTAAAAGCACTGGAGAAATCAAAAAACATGATCCTCACAGTGTTTCCAGCCTTTTCTAGGTGAGAGAGGGATGTGTGAAGTAGGTAAATGACAGCGTCATCCACCCCAATGCGGGGTTGGTAGGCAAACTGCAGAGGGTCCATACATGGGCTCACCAGCGGACGCAGGTGAACAAGGACCAGTCTCTCCAGGGTCTTCATCAGGTGAGAGGTCAATGCCACTGGCCTATAGCCATTGAGGTCCTTGGGGTGTGGGGTCTTCGGCACAGGAACCAGACACGATGTTTTCCACAGTTTTGGCACCCTCCCCAGCTTCAGACTCAGGTTGAACAGGTGCTCAACAATCCCACACAGCTGGTCCGCACAGGACTTCAGAAGTCTGGAGCTGATGCCGTCTGGGCCCGCCGCCTTCCCCACCCTTATCTTCCTCAGTTCGTTTCTCCCCTGGGATGTTGTGAGGAACAGCCCGGTTGAGCTTGTAGGGGGCATGAGGGCTGAATGGGGGGTGTTTGCGGGTGTGAAATGGGGAGATGGGCCCAGCCCAGGCTGTGGTGTGGGTGTATTAAGTGGCTGTAAGCTGAGGGCTGTGGGGAGGATGAGTGGTGAGATGAGGGAGGGGGAGGGCTGTAGGCAGGGAGGGTAGATGGTAATGATGGTTGCAGAGGAGACGGGGCAGGGGGAGGGGTAGATGCCTGATCGAATCTGTTGAAGAATACGTTCAGGTCATCTGCCCACTTCTGATCCCCCGCAGGCCGGGGCTTGGAGTCCATATGGCCCGAGATGGTTTTAAGGCCCTTCCAAACTCCTCTGGTGTTATTTTTCTGCAGTTGACTCTCCAACTTTCTCCTGTAGCTGTTTTTCCCCTCCCTGATCCTCCTCCTTAGCTCTCGCTGGACACTCTTCAACTCCTCCTTGTTACCCGATACAAAAGCTCTCTTTTTTCCTTGAGGAGAGCCTTAATATCAGGAGTAATCCAGGGTTTATTGTTGGCGAAACAACGTACAGTCCTAGTGGGGATGGTGTTTTCCACACAGAAGTTTATGTAATCTGTCAGACAGTCTGTGAGGTTGTCAATATCCTCCCCATGAGCGTCACTAAAAATGTCCCATACAGTAGTGTCAAAACAGTCCTTTAAAGCATCCTCTGCTCCGTTAGACCACTTCTTCACTGTGCGTGGGACAGCAGGCAGCCTGCGCACAAGAGGTCTGTAGACAGGCCTGAGATGCACAAGGTTGTGATCAGATCTGCCCAGGGGGGGGAGACTCAATGAGATGTATGCGTCCTTGGTGTTGGCATAACATAAGTCCAGTATTCTGTTGTCTCTGGTATGGCAAGTAACATACTGAGTGAATGTGGGTAGACAGGAGGATGGAGGGGCATGATTAAAATCACCAGAGATGACGAGGAGGGCATCTGGGTGCTGTGTCTGCAGCCTGCTTACTGCTGAGAGCAGGACATCACAGGCTGCCTCAGCGTTAGCAGAGGGGGGGATGTAAGCTACCATCACGATGGCATGCGAGAATTCCCTCGGTAGATAGTTTGGCCTCATGCTAACAGCTAGCAGTTCAATGTTCTTGTCGCAGGTTTGCTCTTTAACAGTGATGTGCCCAGGGTTACACCATCTGTCATTAACAAACATTGCCAGCCCTCCTCCCTTCCTCTTACCGCTCTCCATCGTCCTGTCCGCCCGAAGTAGTTGGAAGCCATTAACTGAAACGTCCGTATCCGGAGTTAGCGCAGTTAGCCAAGTCTCCGTGAATAGCATGATGCTACACTCCCGGTACTCCCTCTGATGCCGGGTCAGCGCCGCCAGCTCGTCCATCTTGTTGGTGATAGATCTTACATTCCCCATGATGATCGATGGGAGGACGGGTGTATAACGTCTTCTCCTGGCGCGGCGCTGAGCCCCCGCACGGCTTCCCCGTCTCCCCGGGTGGTAGCACTGCTGTGTGGCGGAGAGCTAACAGCTGATCCCTGGTGTAAACAATGGAGTCACCATGGCTGCCGGCGGTAACTATGGACGCCGTCTCTAAGGGCATCAGCAGTCTTGTTTCCATAAACGATAAACAAAATGTCCAAAAAACTCCAAAGACGCCAAAAAATAGCAAAATAACAAGTACTAAAAATACATAGCAAATACATACAGATATATAGCAAAAAAAGAACGAGTATACTTCACTAACAAACTAGTAA